>OX418216.1:51174806-51774806 GCA_948455865.1 Conomelus anceps
GAATTTTGCCTTCTCCAGGGGCAAACATTACAAAATACGACTTCCGTGGGACATTTGAGTAGCCTATAAAAGTGTTGGAGATGTGTCCATCTCTTTGATATGAATAGCGGAATAAGATTATAGATAGTGATAAGTTTAACTCGTGTTTAAAAGAAGATAAAACAAGATATTTGCAGAGTTACACTCTATCGTCTGCAATTTTGGTAATGGTTGTAATATCGAATTGATTTATTCAAATAAATGTTCCTTATAGAATTATCTTCAATTTTTGTTGGTAAAATTTCCGAAAACGCATGCTTCATGAGTTATAAAATTTAAAAAACGGAAAAACTAAAAAAAATCCTGGCATAGAATTTTTGTTTCTTCATAACTTTCCTTGTATTGAAAATACACGGAAATGGCAAATGCGAATGTTTTAAAACGATCCTCAAGTGATATGGTTCTCAAGACTGCAGGTCTTGTTGTAACGAGTAATCTTGGAACGTTGTAACGTGTGTGAGGATAAATCGAATACCGAATATTTATCGTTTGGGCTTCTGGCTGTGGTCACATAAAACGTTTATGGAAACGTAATTTATAGAAAATTTCAACTTCCTTTCACAAATGATTGTTTGAAAAGACTTGGAAGTATCCGCATTTTGTAATCAAAGCCCATTAAAATTGGATTAATCTTTTGTAACCACCAGTACTATAATTCTCCTAACATGGCTCAAACTATCAGAATAGAATAGAATAGACCAATTTATTAGTCATCAATATTCTCAAAAAATACATGGACTTCGTCATTATCACTAAATTATTTTCACAGTCATATATCACAGCTATAAATATATATTCAATAATGGATTATATTCACAGTCAATAAAAAGCTAAACACAATAACAAATCAGAAACAATATAAATATTGGAAATATCACATTTTAAAATGAGTACTATAATCCACCTTATCAAATATATTTATTCCAATCAACCTGGAAAGAGTCATTGATCACATACAAGCACTCAGAAATCAAGATTTTCTCCAATGCTTTCTTGAATTGAGTGCTCAATAATGTATTTAAATGATCAGGAGTGGCAGTTTGATAGACAAATACCAGTTATTTTGTGCTTTAGAATTCAATATTGGTATATCATTGCCAATAAAAATCCTACGCTGATTCAAAAATTGTACTTGGTGTACTTGTGCTTGTTTTTATTCTTCTCAAACTGGTCAAAGTCGGGTTAGAATTAGCGTCATCGTTTTGTTTAAGCTCTCCAAATGTTCCCCTTTGGTAGACTTATTATAGACCCTTATATTAATTCATCTTCTGCGACAAACTAAATTTAAGGAAGACCTATCATAATATTTGTAACAGCCCTTTTAATACTGCTATTTTCACCAACAATATAAATGATAATTTAAGATAAAATTTGAATAAATTATCTAAGAATTTCTAAGTCAGATAAATAGAGTGGATTACAAACGTAATTTACTTTATAATAATTGTTTATTCATTCCTTATCCGAAGCAGTACAAACTAACCAAAGTTGTATTGGCTCTATTGTTTACACGCAGTAATCAGTCAGCTGCTAACGAACCGGCTTTCGGACAAGTTTTGGCAATGGATTTATATTTTAAAATTATTATATTTTCTAAAAACTAATTGTGAGGGCCAAGGAACACTCATTATTTCGCACATACATGAAAAATAATTTTACCAACATAAATAATTTTATTGGATTTGGCGTATTTTACATTATTTTGTTTGTTTTAATGCTCTAACCCGTGACATGTAGAATTTTTGTAGAGGTTTCTACCCCTCTAATTATTCTGGACGTCGCGTGACGTTTTCTTTCTAAAATTTTCTTCAGGCGTTTCTCTCAGTCCTTACCATATTTTGCTTACAGAAGAAAGCCAATATATTTTGTGTGGACTTTTTTAATTAAGTGTGAAATGTTGGGCAGGACCAAAGAATTAGTAAATCTTGAATTCCTTCGGACGATTGATGTCTAAATTTCAAATTTATATTATTGTAAAACCCCCAAAAACGACTTTAAGTCCAGCCGAGTCACGAAATATCTGATTGTAGCCTGATTGCAATTGAGGGAATAGCAGCATTCCACGTCATTTCCCACCCACTACGACTTCAAAGGTGAATATTTATATAAAGTGGTGAATATTCGTTGAAGAGCGTATGTTCATCAATGGATGATATATTTATATATAAGTCTAAAAATATATATTAGAGCAGAGCTACAACAGGACAAGTGGAGCAAAGCAAGGCCCTACTACATAAAAATATATGTAGTGAGGCCTTTTACAGGCCTTTAGCATCATCCACTCTCACATGCGCAGTCACCCACTACCGCGTCCAAATTCGTGTTGACCTTTGACCTTGTCAACTAAGCTTGAAGCGTGTACGGATGGATGAGAAGGATGATTTAGAAGAGGGGGTTGAGGGTGGGATTAAATAGAATATTGAGGATATAGGCAAGGGGTTGAGAGGATGATGGTGAAGGGTTGTAGGTGTTACATCATATGATGAGGTGGGGAGGGGCTACGATGTTGCCATTGTTCCACTGTTACGCATTATTTGATGGTCTCAACCAGTTGGTGAGAGGTGGGTTGAAAGCATGTTAAGCAATGATAAGGTTGACGCCCCCGGATCACAACATGATTAACAACGTCTAACACATGTTGTAAGTGCGCATTAGTGGTGGTAATGTTGTATATTTCGTGGTGAGGAACCAGGTGAACCTTTTCTGTGCAAATCTAGGAGTCTTATTATGCAGAACCACTGCAGACGTGATCGCGCTACAGTTTTGGGCTGAATCACACCAGCCTAGTGAATTATTTAAAATGGTTTTAAGGCTTTAAATTGGCTGATTGCTTTGGGAAAGTGTATGCCTTTGTGTACAGTGAAATTGTTGAGCCCGGTAACATGGTCAGCTGGTGTCATTTATTTAATTATCTGTTTATTTTTTCAAATCTATTCATTCATTTATTTCTTTATTTATCCATTTATCTATTTATTCATACATTTATTCATTCATTTATTCATCTAGCCTTTAATTTTGGCTAACGACCATTATATTGCAGATATATCGCTCTTATATTCCGGTACAGTTTTATGCAATGTTGTCTCATATGGAAATATGAGCGCGCTGTTTCCATTTTTTCGTTTGCAGTTTTTCACTCACAATCTGTTTTTTGAAAACGTGACCGCTTGACTGGTCTTGCTCGGCTACTGTGCAGTTTGGCAACACTGTACGACTTTACCCCATAAGCGTAATACTGTAAACTAATTTTTGCACGGATTTTAGGTAGAATAGAAATTTTATTTTTGTAAATTTATTTATTTATTCATTATGACTGAATTACAATGAAGTCTATAATGATGGAAGCCAAATACCACTTATTAAATCAACCATTTATCACAATTTTTTGTGAATCATTTGTTGAAATTACGAGCTTTTACAGGTTTTAAGATTGACGTTTTTGGAAAATTAGATATTTTTCAGCTTCAGCGCTTGGACTTTGCACTTTGAATTTGGTCCTGTAGAGTCGGAACTTATTTCAGTACATTTGGTCTGTAATTGGAACTCTACTTGGACGGTTGAATGTTTCTTTTTTTTCTCTTTTCATTAACGTTGAAATTATTTTTTTATTTTTCGTACTTTGGAAGAAATGATTTTTCAAAATGTGTTCTCTGTTTTCAAATACCTCTATATTTATATATAATTCGAAACCAAAATGAAGAATTGTAGTATTACATCGTGTAAGGACTCGAAAAACCCCCAAAATAATTCTATTTTGTTATTATATTTGGTTGTAAGCCTATTTAGCCGAAACCCAACTCGACTGTGGATAAATGAATATAGGCGGAAAAGAATCTTGCAATATCGTGTTTCGTAGGCCTTTACAAAAGTAATGCGGTGTTTGTGTGATTGCTGGATGTATTTTTGGAGAAGAGAGTAGAATGAAGGAAGAAAGAGAGTGCCGATAAAGGAGGTGTGGGGTGTGAGAAAGAGAAGAGAAAGCTTTTGAAGGCATTCAAATTCGCCACATGCTTTCACTTATTCAGCGCCGGAAAAAGCATTTCCCAATTTTCCGATTACCGCACCGTGGAAGGGGGAGGGGTTTCTTCCGTTGCGCGCATCAAATGACAAACACGACGAATTTTCCCGCGCGCGCGAAATAAACAACACTCCCGCCAATTTCTTACTTGCCATTTCTTTCCTGTTTATCAATCATTTACTTCCCTTTTTTTTTCTTCGACATTCCTTTTTTGTAACTTTTTTGGATGGGTGACCGTGCTTCAATGACTTGATGTTACAAGCTTTATTATCACTTACCCGGTGGTTCGGAACCCACCTAAAAAAGTAGGTCCACCATGTTCCCCGTAACATGGCACAAATGGCGAGGTGGAACTACCCGTAAGGGTCTCCCCACCATTAAAAGCCAAACGCTTATTATTATTATTTTGTAACTTTATCCTGTTTTCTTTCATGTGATAAAATAATTCATAATAAAAAGTTAATGATGCCAAACAACACTCTCCCCAGTTCTCTATTCACCATTTTTCTGATTCATTTCTTCCTCTCTTTCCGTCATTTTTCTCCAATCGATTTCTACAGCCAATTACTCTTTTTTTTTTTTTTTTTTTTTTGAGGATGAAGCCCACATAGGTCTGAGACCTGTGCGTGGGTAATGAGTTGGATGATGGTGATTGATGAGTTGGACCTACAGTTTTAGGTGGGTTCCGAACCACCGGGAAGTGATTTTACAGCAGAGAACAGTGTCTTTTTTTGCTGGCCAATCTAATCGGTCACCGTTACAAACATGACCTACGAGAACGCAGCTTATCTATCTGATTGAACAGATACCTGCTACGGCTCGCGGCTATCACTCTATTTGGTAACTCTTTCCCTAGCAATCTATCCCTTTCTCATACATTTTATCACTTCTCATTTCTTCTCCACTCATTTATCTAAACATTCTTTGTTTAATCATTGTTTATTTGTTTAATATTCATGTTGTCTCTTTGAAGTATAGACATATTGAAAGATATCTTAAAAATAATCAAAATAGCCAAAAAAAGAAAGGAGCCGATGGAAAAAGAGGGTGAAGATAAAATAGAAAAAGGAGTGGTTGACCAGAAAACGATAAATTGTTGGAATAGGTGAGAAGGAATAGAAAATCGAACACTGGTGATTTTTAGGCGAAAATTGAGCTTCAGATAGGCGATGGAGCAGAACGCCATGAACTGATGGAGTTGGGAAGAGAGAGTAAGAGGGATAGAGAGACAGTGAGCTCTCAGAAATTCTTGAAGTTTTCTAGAGCATTGATGGTTTTGAAGGGGGGAAGGCTGAAAGTGTAGAACATACAAAGTGTGATGGTTTACAGCAGAGTAAAAGAAAGTGGGGGATAAAACTTCAAGAATGATCTCCAGAATAGCGAAGGATGAGAAAGAATGGGAGGGGTAGAGAGAACGAGTAGGTTCTCTTCTTCTCCTTCTCCCCCCTTCTCCACTCCTTCTCCTTCGTCACCATTTCATCCTTCTTCTTCAGTATCACCTTCTCTTTCTCCTTCTCCTCCTCCTTCTCTTTCACATTCTCCTCCTTCCACTCCTCCTCCTCCTCCTGCCTCTCCTTATCATCCTCCTTCTCCTTCACCTCATTCTCCCACACCTTCTCCTACTACTCTTTCTCCTTCTGACTCTTCTTTTTCTTGTTGTTGTGGTTTTTCTTATTCTTCCTTCATTTCCTATCTTCCTCTTATCTCCTCATTGTACTTATTCTTTTACAACCCCTCCCTTTCCATCTTTTTCTTCTTATTGCTAATGATGCCCACATGAGTCCGAGACTTGTGTGTGGGTAATGAGGTGAATAATAACACATAGATGCCAGACGGAGAAGCGGAATTCGAACTCACGATCCTTCCATCTCATCTTCCTTTTCATTTTTCCCTCGTTCCTCTTATGAGGAAGGAAAACCTATTTATTTTCATTTTCCATCTTCTTTTTTCTTCTCACTTTATTTTCCATCTTCTTCTTCATCATCATCATCTTCTTCTTCTTCTTCTCCTCCTTCTTCTTTTTTTTCTTTTTCTTCTTCTTCTTCTTTCTCGTTTCTTTCTTCTTCTTCTTCTTCTTCTTCTTCTTCTTCTCCTCTTTTATTTCCTTTCTCTTGTTTTTACTTTTCTACTCCTTTCTCTTCCTTCTTCTTCTCCTTTCGTTATTCTTATTCTCCATCTTCTTGTTTCCCTTCTTCTCCTCTTTCTTCTTCCCACTTCTTCTTTTTCTTCTTCTTCTCTTGATAGTGAATGGAAGATGGTGTCTTAAGTTCAAATTCCGCCCTTATTAAATGCGATTCATCCATCTTCTTTCGCTGTTTTTGTTGGTCTCCTCCTCCTCCTCCACCTCCTCCTCTTCCTCCTCCTCCCTCTCTTCCTCCTTCTCCTTCTCCTCCCTCTCCTCCTCCTTCTCCTCCCTCTCCTCCTCCTCAACTCCTCTTACTTCTTCGTCACTTTTTGATCGGGTAGAAGTGAAATTGTAGAACATAGTAAGTGAGATGGAAAAGTTAAAATAGAGTAGGAGGAAGTTGAGAATGCTCTCCAGAATATCGAAGAAGAAGAAGAAAGAGAGGGAATAAGACAGTGAGAATGAGAAGGAAAGAGAGGGATTGAAGTGTTCGAAGTGTAGAATGCTCTCCACAATAGCGAAGGAGAAGTAAGAGAGAATGAATGAGAAGAAAAGATAGGGAATGAGAAAGTGAAGAATGCTCTCCAGATTAGCGATGGAGAGGAAAGAGAGGGAAATGGACGGAGAGAATGAGAGGGATGTGAGTGAGTGGGTGAGTGGGAGAGTGATCAAATTGGAGGGGCGTTCGTGAACTGATTGGGAAGTGAAAGCTTCCAAACATCGGCAAACTTACAACTTAGCGTGGACTTACAACTTAGCTACACCACCTCAAGTATCTCACTAGGATAATGGTGCAACTCATCAATGATGTGCTCGTCCTATTAACTTTCCCATAATCCTCTTGTAGGTCTACATCTTGTTCTTCTTTTTATCGATTTCTTTGACTTTTTAATCCTCCTCTTTATTATTTAAAGGAGGAAACGATTTTGTTATTATAAGCAAGGTATGTTTGAGAGTTAGATTAGATTATTCTTATTAATTTAAATTTTGCATTGAATTAATTGAATTTGAAATTTAATTTAATTTTTCAGTTAAATGCAAACTTAAGAGAACTTAACATAGAATAAAATAACTTTTAAAATCAGATAAATACTGTCTTAAATTCAGATAATGCTATTTTTATAGTGCTGGAAATTATGAACGATAATCTTAATGATAGTTAACTAATTGTAGTAAAAGAATGATTATACCTTTTAGAAATCAAGGCTTTTATTAGCTAAACAGAACTGTAGTAGTATAAGCAGTGATGAGCAATATCGAACTGAATATTTATTTATTGCGTTGCTATGAGCTGGTTGCTATGGGCTCGTTAGTATGCAGATGTTGAATATCACCACATTCTTCCCCGCTGAATAAAGTATTTGAATTAGGTAGTGGTGCAAGATGCTGCAGACTCACTGTCGACTCCCGTCCATCTTTATGTCGTATGAAAGCATAGCTCGGGTTCGCTTGGAGTAATTCAACCTCTTCGACTAATGGATCACTCTTCCTTCTCCTTGCTGTTCTTTTCAGCCACACTGGACCCGGATTTGTGAGCCAAGTAGGCAATGATATCCCGTTGTCTGATCTGCGAGGATGTATAAACATACGTTCATGTGGCGTCGCATTCGTTGAAGTGCACAAGAGTGAGCGTATGGAATGGAGTGCATTGGGGAGGATTGTTTCCCACTGGTCTGGTCGTAGATTAAGTGATCGCAGCGCTAGAGTTACCGACTTCCATATGGTTCCTACGTATCGTTCCGCCTGGCCATTCCCTGCCGGATTGTAGGGGGTAGTCCTGCTCGTAGCAATTCCTTTGGAGACAAGGAAATCCTGTAGTTCCGCTGATAAAAAAGATGTACCCTGGTCGGAATGGATGTAAGAAGGGAATCCAAAGATGATGAATAGATGTTCCAAGCACTTGATTACAGTTTTAGCTGTCATATCAGGACATGGATAAGCCCAAGGAAATCGAGAATATTCGTCAATGATAATTAAAATGTATTTATTTCGTGTAGATGAGGATAAAGGGCCTTTAAAATCTATACTCAATCTTTCCATGGGTCTTGTAGCTTTAATTACGTGTCCTGAAGAACGATAAAAACGTGGCTTTAATTCAGAGCAGATTCTACACTTTGAACAGACAGTACGGACATCATCTACTGAGAAAGGTAGGTTTTTTGTTTTAACCCAATGGTATAGTCTAGAGACTCCTGGGTGACAAAGTTGGTTGTGGTAAGTTTCCAGTTTTCTAATATCTGGATTGTTACAGCCAACAGCTGAACAAATTCGCAATAAAGCATCAGCATGAATGTTATACTTTCCAGGTCGGTAAATAATATCAAATTTAAAACAGGATAGTTCATATCGCCAACGCAAAATCTTTTCATTTTTTATTTTACTTGATGCTTTGGAACTGAACATGAAAGAAATAGATTTTTGATCAGTTATAAGAGTAAAATGGCGGCCTGTCAGGTAGTGTCGCCATTTTCGTATTGATTCAATGATTGCTTGGGCTTCTTTTTCAATAAATAAATATTCAGTTCGATATTGCTCATCACTGCTTATACTACTACAGTTCTGTTTAGCTAATAAAAGCATTGATTTCTAAAAGGTATAATCATTCTTTTACTACAATTTTATTAGCTAAACAAAAGTCTCACTATGTCAAGGCGTAGACAAAAACCGCCTGAAGAAGACAAGGAGAATTTATGTGGCAACGGAAATGGAAATGTATTTCGTCCAACTAGACTTGACTCTGACCCGAATTCTCCAGCAGCAGAATTGGAATGGAAACACTGGAAAATCACTTTCGAAAACTTCCTGGAATTGTCCAAGATAAGTGAAGACAAGAAACTAAAGGTATTATTCAATTTTATATCTCCAGCTCTTTTCAATATAATAACGGAATGCACTACTTATGCTGCAGCAATTAATTCACTAGAGGATTCATTTGTTAAAACAAAAAATGAGCTTCATTGCCGTTATCGCCTTGCCACTAGAAAACAACAAATAGGAGAATCTATCAATCAATTCTTCTTAGATCTCAAAACACTAAGCTTAGACTGTAATTTTCGGGGTGCAACTGCAGAGGAAAATAGAAATGACCATATCAGAGATGCATTGATATCAGAACTCCATTCTTCAGAGATTTGGCAATGATTATTAGAGAAACGCTCACTATCATTGACAGAAGCTTTAGATCAATCACGTTTAATGGAAGCAGCCAAAATCTTCAATAAATCTTACGAACATAATGTTTTGGATGTTAATGCGCTTGTTACAGGTAAAGTAGTTGATGAAACTGAAATGAACTTTGAATCAGTAAAAATTAAATCCGACTCAGTAGCAGCTATTAAACCACAGTGGTCGTGTTACTTCTGTGGAAATTCTAAGCGACATAATCGTGCTGATTGTCCAGCCAGATTAATTAATTGCAATAAATGTGGGAAAACAGGTCATTTTGCCAAACTTTGTCGATCAAGTCAATCTAATAAGAAAATTACTGCTCTATCCAATTTTATCTCTACATCTGAATCACATAATCAACCCAACTTTGTATCAACTATAGCATCTGTATCAAACTCTCAAAATAAAACTATTATCTCAATCCTTATCAACGGTAATGCTGCTAATGCATTAATAGACACTGGAAGTACAGTAAGTTTTATTGACAAGTTTTTTGCTATTCGCTCTGGCATACCTTTAATTCCAGCAAATACAGTTACTGTTGGCCTAGCTTTGAAACTACACAGTACTGATATTACAACCTGTGTAGTAACTACAATTCAACTGAATGAAGAAACTTATAAGGATGTGACATTGCTTGTTATGAAAGAACTATGTACAGACATAATCCTGGGAGTAGATATTTAAAAAAAACACTCAACAGTAAACATTGCTTTTGGGGGAGACAGGCCAGCACTTCAGATATGTGCTCTCCTTCCAGCCAAAGTAGAGCCTTGCTCTCTCTTTCATAATCTTACACCAAATTGCTCTCCAATAGCAACAAAATCCAGACGAATTTCTCAGACTGATAAAATGTTTGTACAAAATGAATTACATAAATTCTTATCTGATGGAATAATAGAACCAAGCAATTCTCCTTGGCGTGCACAGGCTTTTGTTATAAAAGCTGAAAATCGAAAACAACGCCTAGTAATTGACTATTCACAAACAATAAATCGTTATACCCTACTTGATGCATTCCCTCTGCCAAGAATAGAAGATTTGGTGAACACAGTGTCTAAGTACAAATTTTTTAGCAGTATTGATTTGAAAAGTGCTTATCACCAAGTGCCCATCCTTGAATCTGAAAAACCTTTTACAGCTTTTGAAGCTGATGGAAAATTATACCAGTTCACAAGAATCCCTTTTGGAGTCACCAACGGTGTCGCTGCTTTCCAAAGAATTATAAATTCCATCATTCAAACAGAAAAACTAACAGATACATTTGCTTACTTAGATGATGTCACAATTTGTGGGCGGAACCAAGAAGAACATGATGTTAACCTCCAAAGGTTCCTTGACACTGCAATGAAGTATGGACTAACATTGAACAAAGAAAAATGTAATTTCTCTAAAACCTCTTCAAACTATCTTGGATACCTAATTGAAGGAGGTACAATCAAACCAGATCCGGATCGATTAACCGCTCTCTTGAAGTATCCAATTCCATCCAATGGAAAAACCCTAAAAAGAGCTCTCGGAATGCTAGCACATTACTCTAAGTGGATTAAAAATTTTTCACAAAAAATTCATCCACTCGTTCATACATCCTCGTTCCCTCTAAGTCCAGATGCTGAAATCGCGTTTCAATCCTTAAAAAAAGAGATTGCTTCTTCGGTTCTATTACATGTGGATGAAGACAGTCCATTTACTGTTGAGACAGATGCATCAAATAACGCTATCGGAGGTACTCTGTCACAACATGGACAGCCTGTTGCATTTTTTTCATGAACCCTCAATCATAGTGAACTCAAATATTCTTCTATTGAAAAAGAAGCCCAAGCAATCATTGAATCAATACGAAAATGGCGATACTACCTGACAGGCCGCCATTTTACTCTTATAACTGATCAAAAATCTATTTCTTTCATGTTCAGTTCCAAAGCATCAAGTAAAATAAAAAATGAAAAGATTTTGCGTTGGCGACTTGAACTATCCTGTTTTAAATTTGATATTATTTACCGACCTGGAAAGGATAACATTCCTGCTGATGCTTTATTGCGAATTTGTTCAGATGTTGGCTGTAACAATACAGATATTAGAAAACTGGAAACTTACCACAACCAATTAAAAATTTTTTTTTTTTTTTTGAATTAAAGCCACGTTTTTATCGTTCTTCAGGACACGTAATTAAAGCTACAAGACCCATGGAAAGATTGAGTATAGATTTTAAAGGCCCTTTATCCTCATCTACACGAAATAAATACATTTTAATACACTAATGTAATTAGAATATAACCCTAATATTGAGTGCGAATTGTGTAAAATGATTGAATGATGGTGGTTATTTGACTAAAATTAGGGTTTAACTTTCAGAGGACCTAGGCTCTAGCAAATGAGGTTTAAGTATCGAGAAATGCAACTTATGTTTTGTGGGTTTACATGAGCGGAACAAGTGCACATCTGTACTAGATGGCCAACTTGAAGACATAACTGGTCACAGCTAGACAAAGGGGGAATTAGGTGAAGAATGATGAGGTGGTGAGTGGCGCCATCATTTAGCAAGAATTAAACTGATCAGTATGATAATCAATTATTTTGCAGTTCTTATCAAATGATAATAGTGATGGTTGATGATAAAAGTGTATGAGGTGATAATTTGAGATAGTTGGGTTTGTACAAGTTTCTTAAATAGATTGCAGAGATATTCTTATACCAAACTGCTAAGGTGAAGTGATATTTTGAATGCACTTGAACAATTAAGGGGCGTTAAAAAGTGTTTTTATTTTGATATTTCAGGCACTATCAATTTGATAACCAATTAACATAGAAATTGTTCCACATTGAGTAGAGAAGTCTCAAAATTGGTTCTTTTGCATTGGAATTTTTTTGTCTACTTTATAACGGCCTCATAACGTTTGAGAAATTTTGTCCAAATTCAAATAATCGATAAGCAAAGAATTATAATTCAATTTCAAGGATGAAAAACTTTTAAAATAAATGTTAATTCACATTAGAAACTATTACACAGAATATATCTTGGAAAATGGAGCCCAAAACATTAAAAATCAAAAAGCAGGTTTTGTGTTTTTCCTAGAGGTATTTGATTCAAATATAAGCAGCATGTGATAATTGAAAAGTTATTGAAATACAACTGAGTTGTAGAATGCAAAACCTTCTCAATATATTAATCTCTCAATTTATTACATCTATTCACGATATTTATCTATTTACATACACATTAATTGAAATAACTAAGTTTTCTATTTCCATTTATTCCAGGTGGGTCCATTATTTAACCTTCATAATGCTCTCCAGAATATAATGTAAGCAAGGTATTTGTAATGTAATGTAATGTAATGTAAGGTATTTGATTCAAATATAAGCAGCATGTGATAATTGAAAAGTTATTGAAATACAACTGAGTTGTAGAATGCAAAACCTTCTCAATATATTAATCTCTCAATTTATTACATCTATTCACGATATTTATCTATTTACATACACATTAATTGAAATAACTAAGTTTTCTATTTCCATTTATTCCAGGTGGGTCCATTATTTAACCTTCATAATGCTCTCCAGAATATAATGTAAGCAAGGCATACTCTATTAATAACTTTGAATTTAATTTCTTTATTTTAAAAAATTCATTAAAAATACATTAAAATTGGAAAAAAGTATCGGTTACAAAACATGAAACGTGATGATAAATGTTTAGGAAATCGAAAAACCTATCAGTTGGCTCCAACACAGCATACAGATGAAACCTTGTTCACTGGTGGTGGGAACATACAATTCAAATCACATAAATTTCTCACAAATATGAAAAAATGCATAAAAATATCTTAAAAAGTATTTACTATAATAAAATATAATAATCATCATACATTCCCTATGAGCAAAACACTAGTAATCTTTGATATTCTATTTATTCCAGGTTATGTATTTTGTGTATTTTGAACAAAAGATGTTACTCTTTATCGAAAGCCTTTGTTTCCTACTCAGGCAATACTTTCTATTTTCCAGGCGTCTACTTGGTAACTCAATAAATGATAATTACTAATAATGATAAGCTTATGGCTTTTTTTTAGTGGGTAGACCCTTAATGGTAGTTCCACCTCGCCGTTTGAGTCATGTTATGGGGAACATGTTGGATCTACTATTTTAGGTGGGTTCCGAACCACCTGTTGATGAAAAAGCTTATAACATCGAGTCATTACTAATAATAACTATAAATAAATAATAGGTGAAAAAAAATAATGTTGAAACGCTGACACAAACTGATTCCACTGATTTTGAACAATCGAAATAATAAATCTATTTTAGGTGTCCTCTAGAGAATGACTCTCTCTAGATCAATACAAAACGCTAGATCAATACAAAATCTTGTGAATTCAGGTTTTCCTTGACCCATTAAAAGCATTGGAAATCGAATGAAGAATTCTAAAACCGAGTCGTATGAACATACTTGTGGAAATGTGAAGAGAGAAGAAAAATGTGAGAAAAATGAGAGAAGATATTTGGAAATATGAAAGTAAGCAACGATGAAAGCCGTGGAATAGGGAAAGGGATTGAGACAGTAACGGAGTAAAGAATTCATTGTCCAATCAACTGAAGTGGAGCTCAGGATTTATTGCGTTAGCTATTGTATACGTCAGGCTTATACTCGGCGCTACAATCGTATTCCGTGCTCAAGCTCAAAAGAAGAGTGGAAAAAACTTGTAATGGGACCGCAGAAATATTGTGAATGGGGGTTGCGTGATATGAGAGGGAAACGGAGGGCGAGGAGAAAGAGAAGGAGAAGAATGAGGAGGCGGGAGAGGAGGAGGAGGAGGAGGAGGAGGAGGAGGTGGAAGAGGAGGAGGAGGAGGAGGAGGAGGAGGAGTAGGAAGGACGAGTAAGGAGGAGGAGTGATTTGACAAGGGAGGAACATTTGGATGGAAAAAGTAGCATAGGAAAGCATAAAAGAAGTAAAAGACGGAAAATGAAGTAAAATAGTAGTAAGAAGAAAAGGGTGGTAGGGTGGTAGAAGTTGAAATGGAGTACTGTGAAAGAAGATGGAGAAGTTATGATGAGGAAGTATCGATTAAAGAAGAAGACGGTTGAGGAGGAGGTGGCAGAGGAGAAGAGAGGGAGGAGTAGTACGGAGAGGAAATTGAGAATAAAGTTGAAAAAGAGGAGGGGGTGGAACAGAAAGACGAGGAGAAGGAGGAGGAGAAGGAGGAGGTGGAAAAGAAAGAGGAGGAGGAGAAGTAAGGAGGATGAGGAGGAGAAGAAGAATAAGAAGAAGGACGAAGAGGAGAAGTGGGAAGGGGAGGAGGGGGAGGAGAAGGAAGTGGAAGGGAATGAGGAGGAGGAAAACAAGGAGAAGGAGGAAGAAGGATGAGGAGAAGAAGAAGAATCAGAAGAAGGAATAGGAAGGAAAAGGAGAAGTGTGAAACGGGGGAAGAAGAGGAAGAGCAAATGGTAGTGGAGGGAAATGAGGAAGATGAGGAAGAGAAGGAGAAAAAGAAAGAGGAGAAGAAGAAGGATGATAAGGAGGAGAAGGTGAAGGAGAAGAAGAAGATTCTCAAAATTAGGAGAAACTAAGTAATTTGCATCAAAATATAAATTCTAATGCACACTGCTTAGCCAAATATCGTTTAGCACACATTCAATAGTAGAAAAAGATAACATAAAAGAAGAAAACAAAGAGGAAGAAAGAAAAGAATAAGTGCTTTCAACGCTTCGAATTATTACAGCCCGGTTTAATATTGTGAAGGATGTAAATAATAATATTATCAGGGCAACAATGGTACTCAAACCATGGTGCTCAACTCAGTCATGGTACAGCGCGTTTCTTTACCAGAGCCTCTCTCTTTTCTTTTTGTCATCTCCTCCATCTTCCAATTCTCTTCAACGTTGTAAAAAATTCATCTAAATTCAATTGAGATGCAGAATCGCGCGATTGGTTTGTTATTGGTTGGTGGAATTGGTTCAGTAACATTGTTCCTTTTGTTATTGCTCCTGATATCGATTCTAACTATCGTATATTCATTCTGTAATGTTTTGCAATCTAATCAATGTACTAATTATCAAATATACCGTCAAATGAATACTGTAACAGTTACCAACTATCCAGAAGGGTACTTATTATTTTTTCCAAATAAATATTCATTCATTCGTCCTAAAGTCTTTTCTCGACTTTCTCTATCCCAAATAGAATGGAAATGTGTTTGAATCGTGCTTGTTCAATAGAGATTCTATACTACAGCCTGAAAAATAAATGATAAGGGTGATAGCACAATCGAGCATCGATCCTCGGTACTAGAGCATAGCTGCAAAATTAAACAAATAAATAAATTACATTTTTTTATTCAACCAATCAAAATGTACAGTACATTTTCATTTTCATTTTTTCATATTTTCAAGATACAATGACATTCCAAGATGCAAAATATATAAGTATACAATGAGTTCCGACACAGTGGAAGAGCAAGCTTTGGAAATTTTTAGTAACTGAGAGATACCGTAGGGAGTAAAATGATGGCGGATAATGACAACAGCATCAAATAGCAGATGGAAATGGATGGTATTGTTAAAACATATCATTCACTGCCGAGAATCGAACTGCGGAGCTCCCAATTGCCGGTCAGGCGCCTCAACCACTAGACACCAGAGTCCACGAAAAAATACTTCCAACATGGAATCAGGGAAGCAATCTTCCACCACCACAGATGCGCTGTATTGTAGTCAGGAAGAGAGGAGAGTCGAACCTGCGCACAGTAGAATGTTCATTGTCATATCTCTGTTGTTGTGAGAAACGTAGTGAATGCTGCTATATGGTGGGGGTGAATTGTTGGGTATAGAGCATCAGACCTCTCTCTCTCTCTGCTTTGTCTGTGTTGGAAGTATTTTCTCGCAGATTTCAGACTACAGTGACCCCTCTGCACTACAGCGCTCATTTTAGACTTGGCCATATCGGCTATTATATCACAAGTTTTTTTGTTATGAAGTAACTGACAATTTAACAAACTGACAAATATACAGAAACAGAATTTATCAATTTCGGATTCCTCAAGCATTCATCGATTTCCATCAGCTATTCAACGCCATTTTGGAAGTCTTCAGCATAAATTAATAGCATTCTGATAAACTCCAAATGAATAGAAAAGAATTGTCTGATTGAGATCAAAAATAAGTCATTTCACTCCTCAAGGTGTCTTTCAGTTATAAAAAATTGCCAAACTTTGAAAATAACTTGTGAGCGAGATCAGTTGCTCTCAAAACTGAAAAATTTCTACTTTGAGCTTCATATTCCACAGAATAATAGATGAAAAAGTATGTCTTACAGCAATAGATAGCATTTTGAAATCTGAATAATGCCCAATTCAAGAAACTTCGAAAAACGTTATGATCAAAATACTAAAGATATTGGTTGGGTTTCTTGGAGCTTCACCAGTAACTGGTAAATGTAACTGGTGGTGTGTGATTGGTCCATCATAGACGTTATAAGATTTTAATAGACCTATCAGAAGCCATAAGATTTAGAAGAAAGGAAAAACGTTCCTTCTCGGAGAAGATAGGAAAGTAGAAATAAGGGTTATGGAGTATGATAAGGGATACGATTAGATTTGCAGCCTTTATTATTCCTGGGAGGGCGAAGTTAAGGCGCAGCCGGTCCTCTCTTTCACTTAACCCTCAAAAACAAAAATAATGAGATGGTGGAAGAGCAAACATAAATAGAAGAAAAAGAGAAGGAGGTCTGAGGAATGATCAAGAAGAGGAAAAACATTGTTACGAATGAGGATTTAACGTTACCTGTAAGGCTCCCAGGAATTATATCAATTTTCGACATGATTGTGCTGTGACATTCATCAATTTTAATTAGCTATTTAAAATGTAGTTGTTTGCAATCGCAAACCACTATTTAGACTCAATTCAATAAGCTGAGCGTTTGACCGAACTCAACAATGTCTAAGTACATAAAGACATGTTTGGAACCATCAGTTGACTTTTTTAATTTCCGGCTGGTGTAAAATTTGTCCTCAATTTGGGACTCGCGAGGGCGACTGAAGTGCCTAAGGCTCTAAATGAACTATTATGTGAGTTTTTGTACCAGTATGTGAATAAATAAATAAATAATTTAAAATTACATTGATAATATGATTAATAATAATTAATATATTTAATAATTATAATTAGTAATAATATAATATTAATAATAATAATTACATTAATAATAATGATTAAATTTATAAGAATAATTGATAAACATGACATTCCAAATTAGACCTGTTGACAAATTGACTCAGTTATTCAAAATCCCAACATTAGAAAAACATCTGAATAAAATTCAAATTGATTCATTTCCACTAACTCATTACACTAATGCCAGTGACCTCAATCATATTTCACATACATGAATTACTATTTTCCGGTGTGGACGATGGGCGGATTAGAAAGGCAGCAAAGTGACAGTTCTTCCTATTGGACAGTTCTTTTTCATTGGTCGTTGTCAGTTGCCAATATTGGATTTCGGCCTAATCCCTTCGTCAGGTGACAGACAGCCATGGCTGGTCGAAACATACTTTTCAATACTGGAAAAAACAAACAACAGAGAACTTGAACCTATTGCAAACACTATACGGAAGAACAGGCCACAATATAAGGACACCAGAAACGAGATCATCAAGGAGAATAATAGAGAAGCTCTGAGATATGAAGCAACAAGTAGGTTACATTAAGGAAGTAACAGAGGATTGGAGACAACTTAAAATCACACTGGATCATTTGAAAATAAAGCTGACAACCTAAATAAATTTAAAGAAATAAAAACAAGATTCTAACCAAAAATAGACAACCGACGGCCTGTGCAAGGGGTATTTACAAATGAAAAACGACAGAGAAGATCAGAAAGAATGAAAAAGTACTTGACAATGCGCAAAGAGAACTCATCAAGGAGGACCAGGAAATGGTTGACTTATGGCCCAATAAGGCCATTAAAGCAAGATAAATAAATACAAGCAACTCCTTCAACTATGTACGATATACAGACAGTAAACATTATATTGAGTTATATTATTTTATATGAGATTTTATCACAATCTGAAAACCAGTGGTGTTTAGTAGTGTGGTATTGCAGGAACGGCCTAACCAATCACAGGCCTGCATTTCAAGGTCACCCCCCTTAGGCCACGCCCCCCCTGGCCAATGGGAGAAGACCACGCCCCTTTAGGGGGGAGTCGGCCATTTTGTAAATTTTTGAGGCACGCCATTGGCTGCACATGTTGGAGTGGGGGACCCGTTTACCCCCCCTCAAGCCCCCTGGACCTATCCCCCTTCAAGCCCCCCTTCCCCTGTCCAAAGGAAAATGGCGCGCGCGCCCACGGTCTTTTTCCTTTTTTGTAGGTTTTGCCCAAACCTGTACTACATGAAAACAGCCATTTTGAATTGTTTCCACTTTTTTTTTGGGTGGGGGGATAAGTTTAGGAGAGAAAAAATAAATAACCTTGTTTAAAACAGCCATTTTCTTTTTGTAGACATCTCCCAAACCTGTACTACATGAAAACAGCCATTTTGAATTGTTTCCTCTTTTTCTCTTTTTTTTAGGTTTTGCCCAAACCTGTACTACATGAAAACAGCCATTTTGAATTGTTTCCACTTTTTCTCTTTTTTTTAGGTTTTGCCCAAACCTGTACTACATGAAAACAGCCATTTTGAATTGTTTCCACTTTTTCTCTTTTTTTAGGCTTCGCCCAAACCTGTACTGCATGAATTTTTCTTTTTTTTTTAGACATCATTCAAGCCCGCACTGTGTGGGGGTAAGGTTAGGAAAGAAAAAAATAAATAACTATGTTAACAGCCATTTTGAATTGCCTCCTCCACCTCCATCACCTATAAAATGGAAGTCCTATCTCTCTCATTGCTAGAACTTTCTTTGTCTAAAAAATCTTTTTATGAGTAGTTTTTATAACGATTTATTAACCGTTGTTGCTCTGGTGTTGGAAACTGGTTAGCATCATATTTAACCTCTGGCTCTGACATATTAATCCTACGAAAAAACTCATCAACACAATGTTCTAGTGTAAGCCCACGACTTTCCAATTCCTCCCAGTTGAAAGTTCTCATAGCTATTAGACACTTTCCTATCAAATGATAAGCATATCGATACATTATAGTATTTAAATAATTCTTGTAATCCTGACTATTATGTACATAATCGATTAAAAGGCTTTCTAATACTTTTATACTTGTGTTAAGATTTTCAAAGGAGACAAATCCGGCTTTCTCATTTTTAAACTCTGTTCTACTCAGCAAATTATCTTTTTTCTCTTTATTAAAGTCATCTTTACTGAGTAGTTTTTCTCTCTCATTTTTGAATTCTGTTCTAGTCAGTAAAATATCTTTCTTAGCTTTATTAAAGTCATCTTTACTAAACAGTTTCTCTTTCTCATTTTTGAACTCTGTTCTACTCAGTAAATTATCTTTTTTCTCTTTTTTGAAGTCTTCCTTACTAAGCAGCTTTTCTCTCTCATTTTTGAATTCTGTTCTAGTCAGTAAATTATCTTTTTTCTCTTTATTGAATTCATCTTTACTGAGCAGTTTTTCTCTTTGCCCCTTTGCTTCTTCGATAATTATTTTCAAACTCGAATGAAGATAGTCAGTTGAGACTAAAGCTGTTTTTTCTTTATCAAAATTTGATCTAGTCAAAATTGTTTTCTTAAGTTCATCTATTTGTTTTTCACTATCAATAATATGTTTACCACGTGAAACACGTCCGAACCTGTCTACAGACATGATGTAACTAAAAATCTGAAATTACTTGAGCCTAACTGTTGTGAAAAACATACTCTACCATCAATCTAACAATGTTAGCCCTTTCTGATACATTTCAGCTCTGCCAGATCGAAAATAACTTCCCACAACTGATTAGAATCTGTAATTGTAGTAATGGGATGATCATTGCTACATCCATAGTGAAAATGTCCACGTTCCTCAATTACAATATCTAAGAGCTCATAAATTTCAGAGAGGATGGAATATTTTGAACTAGAATTTTTCCATGAGTCATCGCTATCAGATGACACCTTATCATCATAATCATCCTTATCTTTCTTAACATTTTCAACACAATATTGTGAGAATTTTACACTATTAGCTAGCTCTTTAAACTCATCCAAACTTATACCCATTAACAATCTGGATAATTTCTTGAACTTTGCAAAACTAAAACATTGAGACATTTTTAAGGTTATGTTTTAAAGAAGCTCTCACTGCGCGCTGCTACTACTACCTAACTGTAGCTCTAACAAACTTATACTAAATCAAATGCAATACTTACCTAATATTATATATTCTTCTCTTTCCACCCGACGGGAGGATGAATTCAATTAAACTTGATAGTTTGCTATCAGGTTTAACTAGCTCCATCTTTTTGCCGTAAGAATTTGCGGGCGTTAGCACTCTTAAAGCGCTTCCCCATCTCAAAACTGAAACATTGATTTTGCTTCTACACTAGACTACTGTGAAAAATATTTTTCATAATAGTCTAATATGGAAAATCTCAATTTATATTCAGCTAAGAAACAGGCCTATACTGCAGTCTACTTATCCTATATACTCACTTTTATTGCTTCGCTTTCCACCCGACAGGAGGATGAATTTAATTAAACTTGACAGTTTGCTATCAGGTTTAACTAGCTCCATCTTTGTGCTGTACGAAGCTGCAGGCGTTAGCTTAAAGCGCTTCCCCATCTCAAAACTGAAACATTGATTTCGCTTCTACACTAGACTACTGTGAAAAATATTCATAATAGTCTAATATAGAAATCTCATTTTATATTCAGCTAAGAAACAGGCCTATACCACTATCTTCCGCATTGCTCTAACATGCTGCATTATCCAGAAGAATCAGCGATGGTTTGTCCTCCTGATGAATACATCTCATAACATATCTCCCGCTATTGAAACTTTCCAAAGTTTGAGCATTCAACTCGGATAGAAACTTTTCCGGCAAATATACATCAAAGTACGAATGTCCACCATGATTATTAATTTCATATAATCGCAGTATAATTCTTGTTCCAAATTGTGTGCGAGCTAACCTTGCTTTTTGAATAGGATAACTAAAGTCAGATTTCAATCCATGTATTTGTACAATAGGAATATTCTCCCGCGATGTCTCATTGAATCTAGTCAAACTGAATGGACACGATTCCTGCTGCTGCTGCTGCTGCTGCTGCTGCTGCTGTTGTCGCTGCTGATACATGGCGGTTGAGAAAAGCACAACTGTACTCGACCGGCGAAAAACTGGTAATGATGAAAAATATGCTGTCGCCTGCAATCACCCGCCGCCGGTTTCCTTATCCCCACCACCAGATTTCTTCTCCGCTCAAGGACAGACATGTTAAAACATGTCTGTGAGCAGTCAATAACCTTTTGTTTCACATATTGCGCAACACTTGATCTTCAATTTGTAATAGTTTATAAACGCTTAATTTCAACGGTCTGTAATAACGTAGATAATCACTTATTTCATTAATATCGACAGTATCTAGAAAAATTGCCTTTAATTGTTTTGCAAATTCAACATCACCTCCTTTACTTTTAGTTTTTGCGATAGCCTCTTCACACACTTCAAACCAATCAATATAGTTTTGTAATTTTGATTCCAATTCACTATCAGCACTTAACCATTTGCTTGGATCCATAGCAACACTGTTGGCTTACTACACAATACTAAGCAATTTCTGTTTGCATTCAAGTATTTATATGAGTGGTAAAAGAACAGAAAAATTCACCGGATTAGCAACATCGCTTGTTAGATTGCAGATTCTCGCCCTGTGCAAGTACAATTGATATCCACACCATACACAAACCACTTCCTCTCCATTATAATAGAATCCTTGGCGTGCATACTTGCGTTTATTCTCCTTGGTGTAAAATGGACATGTCTTCATACTTTTCATCCTATCCCCCTCGCACAAATAATCTATTTTCCGATCAATTCCTCTCTCCTCCGCTTTACACAACATTGATGATAAATAGTGTTTAGCACTGAATAATGCGCACCTACCATCAGCAATCTTATTATGAATTTTGCAAGCATCAAAAGTCCAACAACTAGAGAACTTTCTATAATCAGGTCTTTCAAAATTATCCGGTATTGTTTCAACTTTATTGTGAAATTTCTTCAAAAACTCTGCTTTTTCTCCACCCTTTGTGTATATTCTATCATAGTTTCTAAGATAAGCTCTTATTGTATCATCAGAATAATCGATTTCACCCAATTCCCATTTTATTTTATGATGATAAAATTCCAACCAACACACTTCGCGATATGTCTTCCATGATAGCTCTGATTTTGGAAATGGCGGTTTAAAATGTAGAATAATGTAAGTATTTTTTGGATCAATCATCGCAAATTCCTTTAAAATGAACTGATTATTTTCATCCTTGAAACCGTGAAACTCAACAACAGCGAACGAATCATCACTTCCACGTTTGTTCTTCCTCGAATATCCATCACTCACTTCCCCCTCCTCCTCCTCCTCCTCCTCTTCTTCCACCCGCGCACATTCAACCTCCTTGTCTAGATCGCACTGCGCTGCCGCTTCCGAATACAGTTTCCTCGACGGTTTCGAAGAACAAATTTCACCCATGTCTTCTAATCCTGACAATAAATCACCGGTATAGCAAGATGGTAATCGCTCGTAGATATCCTCTTCTTTCCCAACTAGATAATCTTGAAGTAAGGTTGAAGAAGTTGATTGCGATAGAGAGTCACACGATGACGAACTTCCACTCGATAGCATGGCCTTTCACCTACTGACATAAAACCTACCCACTCCAACTTATATAGCCTACCTGCTGCACTCTATCGGAAAAACTACTGCACCTCTCTCACCATAGATGTTAATGGTGTATACTCTACAACATTATCGCTTATTAAAATACAATAAGCAGCAGTTGCAGCCGGCACATCTTTTCCAAATTCAAACTCAAGTCTGACGTCTACTGAACTCTTTAAAGTTGTTGTCTGGTGTGAGCAGTCAATCACCATAATCGGTGTATCTTTAGTGAATGTACTAAAATCAATTTCATTCCCATGTTCAGAATTTACCGGCGAATTAGAATAGCTTCCTGCAAAATCTAAAAACATTCTATACATTAACTGTTTGTTACCGAGAAGGTTATCATAGGGAAAGTAAACAGAATTTAAATACAATTTTACATTATACAACTCGCACAAGTCAAATTTAGCCATTGTAGAATTATATTTCAATTTTCTATCTGTTTGAAAGGCTAAAATTACAAATCTCGGCGCATCTGAATACGAAGCGGTTTTAATTGTCCAACTGTGTACTTTTGTTGCCGGTAAAACAGGATATTCGTGAATTTCCCATTTTCTAAAAGCAAGTTTTAACGGACGATCGCTATCAAGTAGGCGTAAAAACCTAAGGCGTACATGATCTTCAAGTTGTAAGTATGGCACTTTCCACTGTAATTTTGTAATGTCTATCTGAACACTTGAACCAGTTGCCGATTCGATGCAATTAATATCCGACGGCGATCTTAACAGTACGAGTTCTTGTTTCAGATTTAATATAATTTGTTGAAAATCTTCAAAAAAAGCTAAAAGTAATTTTAATGGAATACAAAAACTGAACTTGTTTTCGGTTAGAGTATACCCCTCCCTGTCGAAACCGGCCAAATGGTAAGTATTTTTATCAAACACGCTTTTCAACAGTAAACCTTTAATAGTACTTGTGAGACCTACAAGACGCGACTTTGCTACAGGGTGACCGGCCAACTCATATCTTATTTCATCAAACATAAACCCGATTGCATTACTTACTAGTTTATACTGTGCATCTATAATGTTACTCACACCGTCTACACCTAGTGCAGTCTTTTTACACTTAACTTCACCTTCGATAAGTAGGAACGATCTGCATGGTAGGCTATAGTTATCTTGCGAATTAATTGGGATTCTTATCTCATCAGAATTTGATAATCTTTGGTTTGCATAGGGACCGTGGGAATGGTACTCTAGACTTTTTATCTCGTTAAAGAAATGTATTTGCCTTTCAACATCTAAGATCTCACTTATTGCCGCTGTTGACGACATTATTCCAATTCACTTGGAATCCTAATTTCTCTAAAATCTTTGCGTTTTTAGATGTTAACACGGCGGAATGTGAAACTCTACTAACACTCTTTTGAACCTTTCTCTTCCCTTTCCTTTTCATCCTTGTCCTCTTTCCATTAAGATCACTATTTTCATATTCGCTATAGCTACAGCGAGCCGAATATGGGTTGAATACAATGAAACCCATTTTACTTCTTCTTCTTCTCTCGAATATGTAATCTAACCGTTAATCTGTCTCCTCTGAAATCGACTAATGAACCGTTCTGGTCCGTCACTTTCACATTAATGCTCTGAAACTTGTGCGTATTTAAACGTACATAAACAATTGGATTTGGTGATTCATTAATTAAATATCCTGGAGGAACTCTTGGAAGAAACTCGTAAATGGTGTGTTTTTCTTTTCCATCACTATAACTCCCACACGCCAAATTACATGAAACTTCGATTGCTGTAATGTTGGATATTGAAACAAGTCTTCTGGAATAATGCCAAATAAGCGGTGCTAAGACTTCTTGATTAAAACCCATTATTTTGCCAATTGAATCATTATGAGTTAAATCAATCGGTTTATCAGAATAGATTTCGATTTTCATAGTATTATTATTCCCGCGTATAATGAGACCGTCACCAGCTACATTCAATTTTTCCTTGATCAATTTTACAATATTATCAATTTCATAAGAACCTGTTTCGAGTTTGACTAATTGATCACCGTATTTAAAACTAGAATTTTTATCTTTAATCACATTTGGAATAGAATTAAAAGTCCACAAATTAACTAATCCAATTTCATATTCACAATTTCTATCTAATTCTATAACCTGCGGTAAATGTTCGTATAGATCGCTGCTTGTACCGGTCAGCGATATTACAGCCATAGCAGTACTTACCTCTGCTACTAAAAAGTTACAACTGAGCAGACAAGAATAACAAACACAGATGCCCGCAAATATTTGTATTAGGTTTTTGTATTTCATCAGCATTATAGAAAACGTTTACCCTTTTCTGTTTCTTCCAATAATTTACCAATTGTAATGGAGGTTGTAGGTTGCCGATTGGATCAAAATAGAATACATTTATACCTTGTTTGTCATAGCACACCCAGTGTGTACCTTTTCCTGAATAATTATCCAAATTCACAATCGCCATCTCATTGAGACGAATTCTTTCTGGTAGTGTATCCTGCATATACACACCGCGCAATGGAATTTTCAATAAGTATGCCCACTTTTGTAGATCATGATCAGACAAAGCTTTATTGAGTTTTAAGTTCTCAATATTAACCGCATTCATGTTTTCCTATTCTTTTTCCGCCTACTTCTAGCTTCGCGTTTAACCGGTTTTGAATGAGTCTTCTTCCTTCTTCTCTTGCTTTTCACCGACGACAATAGACCGTGTGCGTTATGCGGAACCGTCGAAGTCGAGGAGTTTAATATTCTCCCACCAAAATATTCTGGGTATGGTCGGAGATAATATCCCCTTCCCTTTACATGATTTGTCAATCGCTTAATAGCTTCCCGTCGCATAGAATCACTATTCCTTTTTTTACCCACTCCTTCTCTTTTCTTTCTAGATGTTTTTCTCACTCCTTTCCTTCTTCTACCACTACTACTAGAAACATGTGGAATTTTCATTCCAGATCCAATTACCGACTTGGCTTTCATTGCCAAAGTAACTAAATACGCTAATACCTTCTGCTTGTAGTCTGTCTGAGGATTCTTGAATATCGACCAAGCGCTGTCAGCTAAAATTTTATCTGCTCGCGAACGTGTCAAATTATCAGACGAGCGCGAATAACTTATGTCATGAATTTTGCAAGCTTTATCGAGTGAATTAACTCCCGGATCACCTCTCTTAAGCCTTTTTTCTAGCTTTGTACCAGGCCCGCAGTACTGGTAAGAATCAAATTTACCCCAATTAAAATTATGTGGTAAATGCAATTCTCCAGGTAATGAATCTATTGTTTTATTAAGTAGGGTGGACGCCGCGCTACCCGCTCTATTCACAACACCTTTCGCAATGTTACCTAGGACAGATAATAAGCCGCTTCCTATTATTCCTTTCCTCGTTGTTGCTGTTTTTCTTCTTCCTCTATGCTTGCCAGATCTTGTTTGACTGTTTTGACAAACCATCTTTTCGTCTAGACAATCTCTAGAACACTAAGCTCATGTTGATCGCACCGCCCACCTACCTAGATAATTCTGCAAACATGTTTTGTTCTATCTATAAGCTTCTTCACATCTTCTTCTGTTTGACTTGCACAATTGTTAAGAATTTGATAAGAATTGTAAAAATTACATACGTGCGAGTAAGGTGAGAGTAAAGTCGAATACCAACTTTCAAGTTGATAATCAAACGATTTTGGTATATTATTATTTAAACCTGATCGAACACAGGCATTAATAAAGAAAAGTGTTTTATTTTTAGTTCTCTCCAAATCTAATAAGTGTTTAGAAAACCAATCTGATTCGGTATTATCTTTGTCGAGTAGTTGATAACTTGTATCTTCCTTTTTGGAAGATGGTGTATCATGATTGAAGCTAGAATTCATAGTTTCCTTTTCAAATAGTACAGCACTTTGATTGAAATTTAAGACGTTTTGCAAATTTGGTGTAAAACATTTTTGATTAACTAATTCGGAATAATTCAGATAAAGAAGAATTAGAATTGAAAGCCAATATGCTATGCACGTAAAGATGCAAACTATCTTAATCACATTTGCTGTTGATCTTACACAAACCAATTGCGGTCTATATTGATTCTCATTATCCTCCTCTGTGAGACTCATTGCTGCACACGTCTGCTTTGTTCGAATGTATACAACAGACTATGATCATAACCGGTTTCAGTACTCGCAAACATGTTCAAACATGCACATGAAAATCAAATGTTTTATTTTTTTTGTAACCCGGTTTGGAAATTTTCTCTATAAATAGCCGGGTAAGCACACGATTTTCACCAATTACTTCAGTCAGTGTTTGCAAATACCACCACGCTGCCGCCATCATCATCATCATCATAGCTGCCATTCTAGGTAAGTGTACATTCAAAGAAGGGAAAAAACTCGAAAGAAGAAGATATCATTACTAATGACGTATGTTTTAAAGTTTAGTGTTGAGATTTTTTAAATAATATTTCACAAGAAAAAATATTGCAAAACATACCTGAGGTTGAGTTGTCACGACAGCAGTTGGGTGCAGCAGAAGTTGGGTTGCTTGAAACTGTGTTGCGTGCGCGCGCGCGGTTCACAGGATGAAAACTGGTAATTTGGCATTCGAACTGTAGCGCTTTATATACCCAAAATTCGTCCTTCTTCAAAGCTGGTACTAAACACCGGCCATCATTATGTGTGTGTGACTTTCACAAAGGACAATTGCGGCGGCGGGCCAACACCCAAATCGGGAAACGGGAAGAAATTCTAGTTGTCCTTAAAATCGCGTCGGGCCAACGCCTACGTTGATATTTTCATTGTCTCATCACACTCTGACGTACATCATAAAGAGAATACATCCTTCTGTGGTGTGACGTAAATTAGAAGGGAAATAACTTTGCAAACATACAAAGAAACCGTTTATACTCGCACCGCTGTTATAAATAGCTTAGTTCTTCTATTGACAGTTTCATTGTTGAATTTTGTGCTGTGAAAGACGTCTAAGCTGACGTTATTGTTTCAGAATCAACTTCTACCACAACGTGAGATATCCTTCTCTACATTTGTATTAGCAGTTTGAGAGGCTGACTGTCCATCCCACCGTGCTGACAACGTATTTTCTCTACAATCACACACGCAGATATCCTTCTCTACAAACAGCCTGAGAGGACACGGGTCATCCTTCACACCTTCTTCATCCATCGTTCGACAGAATTGAGGAGAATTCAACATCGTCTTGAACGACATTCAGATTAGACGGCTCAAAGCACAATTTCGGTGAGATTACATCTGATAATTTGTTTCGGAACTTTTGTTATACAATTATTCAAATGGAATACAAACTTGAATGTTCATCAGCTGTGAATAGGAATGTGTTAAAGTATAGATTTAGATTCATTAATAACGAAATAGATTTAGAGTTACTATTATCAACGTTAAAAGATAAAATATTTGAAATTTTAATTAATCAATCGAGACATTTTGACGGAAACCTTCGTTGGTTCATCGCTGCTACCGTTAATCTTGTAAAGTTATCTGCGTTAGCTGACGTTAGCGGTGATGGACAAGAATTGAAGGTTGAAACTAACGCAACATTTCACAGTACGTCTCATAATATCATTAATATAAGTTTAAATAAGGATGAATTACTCAGTCAGTATGAAGCGGGGTCTAATAAGTTACAAAATGCTCTTGACAGATTTTTGTGTTTTGGCTCGGGATGGGTTGTTAATCGTATACAATATTTAGACCTTAATTTTGCGAGATACAATCCCATTTATGCTGGGTATAACAATTCATCATTTATTAGCACACCTAAGGCAATAGTATCAAAAAACGTTGTAATTAATATAAAAAACTTACACGATAAGAAGTGCTTTCTATGGAGTGTTCTTGCATATCTGCATTACAGACGTAGAAATTTGAATGTAGAGTATTTAAAACAATACGAGAAAGAGTTAAATATTAAAGGAATAAACTTTCCGGTGGAATTACGTGATATAAAGAGGTTTGAAATTCTTAATCCGTCTATAAGTATCACTGTTTTAGCCTATGATGGAACACGGAAAAAATTTTTCCCATACAGAGTTTCTTTATTTAGGGAAAGACAACATAAAATAATGCTCCTTCTCTTATTCAATGATAATCACCCGAATAAATCACATTACACCTTGATTAACACAACTAAGAATAGGAACGGTTTGTCGAGATTATTATCCGAACTAACCAAAGGAAGAAAAGCTGTACATATCTGTCCTTTCTGCTTTCACAGATTCACATCAAATAAAAGCGCTAATATTGATGGGGAGCGAAATTTAAAACAACATATAGAGTTGTGTAGTAAGTTTGGCGAACAGAGAACGCGTCTCCCCGAGCCGGGGAAAAATATTTTGAAGTTTACAAATTATTCTTTTACTCTTAAAACAAAGTACGTAATCTACAGTGACTTTGAATCTTTTATTATTCCAATAAACAATGAATTTGAAGGCGGCGATGATGATGATGATGATGATGATAATGATGGTAGACAATCAAGAAAATCCTATACAGATAAAACGGCTAGACATGTGCCCTGTAGTTACGGTTATATCGTTTTAAATGAAAATGGGGAGATATGTGTGGGTCCACGTTTATACAGAGCAAAGTTTTTAGGGGAGAATATTATTGCACGGTTTCTGCAGGAGATAACCGAACTCGGCGACAGGCTTTACGATGATTTAATGTTAGAAGTACCAATGTATTGCTTAAGTGAAAAAGAACAGTACGAGTTTGATACGGCTGTGAATTGTTCCTTGTGTAACAAACCGTTTGCTGCTGGAGATTTTAAATGCAGACATCATGATCACCACAGCGGCAGATATCTTTCTGCAACACACATGAGCTGCAATTTAAACTGTAAGGTGCCCGCCTATGTTCCGTGTGTTATGCATAATTTTCGCGGGTATGATTCCCATTTCGTTGTACAGTCTTTGGCTTACAATAAACGCAAACTGCGCTGTATCGCTAACTCATCAGAGAAGTTTCTCACAATAACTGTAGGACACGTTAAATTTATTGACAGTTTACAATTTCTAAACACGTCTCTTGAGAATTTAGTAAAAAATCTGGCGGATTGTGATGATTATAGAACAAAATTCAAACGCTTATGTACACATTTTAAAAATGAAGTACATCAAAAACTGTTCTTAAGAAAAGGTGTGTATTGTTATCAGTACATAGATAGTCCCGAAAAGTTTAATGAAACCGCTCTTCCGCCTATAAATGAGTTTTATAATAGTCTATCGGAAAAGGATTTGGATGAAAATGATTACAAACATGCCTTGGAAGTGTGGAATGTATGTTCAATGAAAAATCTAGGAGATTTTCATGACAACTATTTGATAAGAGACATCCTCTGCCTGTCGGATGTCTTCGAAGACTTACGATTAATTTTTTTCAAACATTATGGATTGGACGTATCTCAGTTTCTCTCTTTAGCACACTATAGTTTTCAAGCAATGCTTTTTAAAACTAAAGTTGAACTACAATTGATTACAGACCCGTGTATGCATCTTCTAATCGAATCCGCAATCCGCGGGGGTGTTAGTGTAATACCTAATAGATACAGTCTAGCAAATAACCCATACATGAGTACAGCATATGATAGCAATAAACCTACTTCTTTTATTGTTTACCTTGACGCGAACGCCTTATACGCATTTACAATGTGTAATTACCTACCTTACGGCGATTTTAGATGGTTAACACCGTCAGAAGTTTCCTCACTTGACATTTCAACCGTTGCAGATGACGCGCCTGTTGGTTTTATTTTGGAGGTTGATTTGGATTATCCAGAACATCTCCACGATAAACACAATGATTTCCCGTTAGCGCCATTAAAGCAAAAACCTCCGATGGAATTATTTTCCGACTATCAGCGTGCAGATGATGGGAGGAAACAGATTGTAACAACTAAATTGTTAACAACGTTAGCCGGTAGAAAGAAATACGTCTTACATTACCGTAATTTAAAGCTATATCTAAGTCTAGGTATGAAATTAACAAAAATTCATCGTGTTATAAGTTTTAGCCAATCTGCTTGGTTGAAACCATACATTGATTTCAATAACCAATTACGTCAAAACTCAAAAAATAGCTTTGAATCCTTGCAGTACAAGAATCTTTCGAACAGCACGTATGGTAAATTAATCGAACGTGTGCGTAACAGGTTTAATATGAGGCTGGTGACAGATGAAAAAACTTTGGATCGGTTAATTTCTCGCCCACAAGTCAAACGTTGGAAAATTTTTAATCCTAATGTCGTAGGTGTTGAAATGAAGAAAATTGATATCCTTTTAGATCGACCGATTTATTGCGGTTTCACAGTGCTCGATTTATCCAAGGTTGTCATGTATAACTTTCATTATAATATATTTCTAAATATGTATGACTTTAGGAAAGTTAAAATTCTTATGTCAGATACGGACAGTTTTCTTTATTATGTAGAAACAGAGGATTTTTATGAGGATATGAGGAGGCAAGCACATCTGTTTGATACAAGTGAATATCCTCGAAACCATAAGTGTTTCAGCTTACTTAATCATAAAAAACTAGGTTGCTTCAAAGATGAACTCAAGTCAAGAATAATAACAAAATTCGTCGGATTACGACCAAAATTATATTCGTTTGAGTTTCTCAATGAAAATAATGAAATTCAAAATAAAAATGTAGCTAAAGGCGTAACAAGATACATTATTGATTCAAAACTGAGATTTTCAATGTATGAAAAATGCTTATTTGAACGATGTGTTCATTACGAATCATCAAATTTGATACGTTCCTATTTACACCATATATTTCAGGTTCGAGTGGGTAGAATTTGTATTAGTCCGCTGGATGATAAGCGTTTTTTACTTCCATGTCGAATTAAAACTTTAGCGTGGTTTCATAAAGACATACCTAATTTCAATGGAGAGGAGGAGGAGGAGGAGGAGGAGGGGGAAGGTAGAACTTGAGGTCGATATCGTCATCAGGAAGTATTGGATAGGTCAGGTTTTGTTAGACGAGTGAAAGCACAGTTGAGTTACAGTCGTGTTGTGGAAGGTCAGTTTTTGCATTTCGCGTTAGCCGGCTTGTTGCAGCAAAGGTGAAGGACTCGAACGTGTTTTGCGTTATAGCGTGCATAAAAATCCGGTTGCATATATTATTTATTACAGCATAACGGTGGATGTGAGTCAACATTGAACTAAATTTTACACTCTTCCTTATTCCGAGTGCATGGTTATTACAAAATGAATACTGTTCGTCAACGTTTAGCTAAGGAATTACACTCGAGTGCACGTAAAAACTTTAAAAGACGGAGTTATGTTTTAAAGGGAATTTTGGACATGTTGCAGGCAGATTTAATTGAAATGACTCAGTTTACTAAAATAAACTCTAACTACAGATTTATTCTATCGGTTATTAACGCGTTTTCGAAATACGCGTACGCCGTTCCTCTCAAATCGAAATCTGGTCGCGAGGTGAGCATAGCCTTAAAACCAATTTTTGAGAAAAATCGTGGTGTGCGTTTGCTGTGCACAGACCAAGGGTCGGAATTCTTCAATTCGCATGTGAAGGCGTTATTAAAGAAATATAACATACACCATTACCATGTCTACTCAGACAAAAAGGCTGCTATTATTGAACGATTTAATCGAACATTAAAGTCAAAAATCTACAGACATTTCACCGAAACCGGGAATTATAGGTGGATAGATATGTTAGACAAGATTGTAAGCCAGTATAATGACACCGTTCATTCGACGATTAAATTAAAACCTGCTGAAGTTACACTAAAACATGAACAAAAAATTATTGCCGAGTTAAATAGACAGAAATTACGTAACCTGAAAAAGAACAAAATTAGACCTAAATTTCGTCTAGGCGAAGTAGTGCGCATTTCGAAGCATAGAAATATTTTCGATAAATCTTATCACATCAACTGGAGCGTAGAATTGTTTAAAATTGTTTCCGTGTACCCGTCAGATCCGCCAACATATCAATTGAAGGATTTTAACAATGAACTTATATTGGGGAGGTTTTATGAACAAGAATTAAAGAGAACTGAGTTGGACGAGAATGATATGAATGTTTATTTAGTTGAGAAGGTACTGAAACGTAGAGGACGAAAGGTGTTAGTACAATGGGTCGGATTCAAACATCCTAGTTGGATTAATAAGACGGATCTTCTTGTTGATTAATAATACGTATGTATTTTTTCAGATTATGCCATCATCGCCGCCGTTCAAATTTGAACCTCACAATTGTAAATTGACAAGGCTTTTAGAAAAACTTGTAGATGAGTTAAAATGTTGTTGTACCGATTCAAATTTTACTTTGAACGATTATTTATTATTTTTAAGTGGGAAATGTGAGACAATACAACAATTTGGACATTTAAGCTTTTGTTATCTATCAAAAATAGATTTTGATAGGTTGAAACGTGAGGGAAAAAGATTACCAGACGTTGTTGATACATGTCCTTGTACTAGATTGGGTATGATGGAGAGTGAAATACGTAGGTATGTTAGTGAACATGAAACTTTAAACTCTTTTGGAAAGGATATTATTGACACTATGTTAGAGAGGTGTGGATTAGAAGCCGAGTTAAAACGTGATTAAGTTTAAGTTGCTAGATAAGAACATTTTCTTTCAATTGTTGAATTATTGTTTAAGAAAATAAATAAGTGTAATAATTTTTAAGTTAGTATATATAGCTTTTGGACATGTTGTATTATTGTTGTTTGAGAGAATATAGTGCGACATCTTGTTGGTTGTTTTATTGTGTGAAAAAACCCATGTTTTATCTTTTAGTTGTAGTTATGACGTGTGTAGGAACGCACACACACACACACACTGTTAACAATGATTGAAAATAAGGTATCAAAGAAAGATGATGTTAAACCTGAAATACCTATTTTAAATTTCGACGAATTGATTATCAGCAGTACAAAGAAGACATCAGGTGAAAACAATAAGCATGGCGATCTTTTTCCGCATAATGTACGCGGCTTGATTATTGGGTCTTCAAATTGTGGAAAAACGAATATTTTGTTGAATCTAATTTTTAATAAAAAAACATTACGCTTTCGCAGCTTACATGTATTTAGTAAATCGTTATATCAACCAAAGTATGTATTCTTGGAAAAGATTTTCTCCACGCTAAAGTTTATAAAGTTTTTTATGTCAGATGATATTTCTAGCATCCCGAACCCGAATGATTTAGAAAGACATTCTTTAGTAATCTTTGACGATTTACAACTGCAAAGAGTTCCACAGATCAAAGATTATTACAGTATGGGACGACATAAAGAAATTGATGTGCTGTTTCTGAACCAATCGTATGCAAGTATTCAGAAGCACATAATTAGAGAGAACAGTAATATAATTTTGGTCTTTAGAGTAGATATATTATCTTTGAAACTCATATATAGGGATTTCGCTGAGAGCGATATGATATTTAATACTTTTAAAAATATGTGTTCCGAGGTTTGGACTAAAGGTGAAGGTCATAACTTTGTAACAATCTGCACGGAATGTAAATTAACCGATGGTAGGTACAGATTGAATTTAGACGTATTTTTAGACCCGAACCAGTTCAAATAGACTAGTATATAACAAACGCGATTTGGCGGTTAGTTGTTGAACGGCATTCTTATTGAGTGTTTGCAATTATGAAAGGTGGTAAGAAAACGGTAGGACAGAGGAGAGGGAAGGAAAAGGTGAGAATAAAACGGCGTGGAAGGGAAATAAAATCGAGAACAAGTGTGAACGCTAGTAGAGATCTTTTAACGAATAAAATTCACGATTTGAGGAAATCCATTGTTGAAAAATTTAATACTTTACGCGGAGTACAGTCTGAAACAGAGACAAATTTGAAAAATAGGTTGGCACCAATTATAAACCCGCTCCAGGAATTGAAGGAATCTTCACTTAAAATTGAAAAACAAATCAAAGCTGAGAAAGGTAGTGAAAAGGATTTCTATATAAAAAAAGGGGAATCAACAGCTGAGGAGGAGGAGGAGGAGGAGGAGGAGGAGGAGGAGGAGGAGGAGGAATTGACAGATAATGAGTCTGTTTATTTCGACGAAGAAAAAGTTGACAAAAAGTCGGATTCATCTACTGTTTTAAGTAAGTCATTTTCGCTTAAGAAAAACCCAGTACAAGTTTTGCTTGATTCTTATTTAGACAGTTTTCACACATTAAAGAAAAAAGGTGTATCATATGGAATTCAATATAATTTGGAAAATGGTACATACTTTATGGGAAATAAGGTACCGATTGAGTTTGTAGATAAATACATTATTGTTAGAGGTAAAAAATTTAAAATAACAACTGGTTTGTTAGAATTACTTTTTGAATCACAACCGAATGATGATGAATGTAGCACACTCGACTTTCGAAATTATAGAAAAATTTTAATTGAAACAGGGGCGCATTTGAATAAAGATGGATATGTAAAGAGAACTAGTGGAATTAAATCACGGTTAATTCAAAGAATGTTTCCATCAAGAACTACTTTGGCTGCAAGACAGCGTGTAGGTAAAGGTTTGCATTTTTTGAGAAATACAAGTCAACACAGATCTTATATTTTCTATGATAATCCAAATGAGTTAGTTAGCCGGTTAGTATTACTTTTATCTTCCAGAAAAGCTGGTAACCAATCACATTCGATCGAAATAAATTCAATTTTGGAAGAACTGAGGGAATCCAACATTATAACCTAGACTAGGCGTAGGCGTGAAGCAGGTGCGCCGATAGCACGGTAGGTTGAAGAGTAGGAACGGGCGACCTACGAATAACGTAGAAAGGGGACAAGTCGAGAACATGATGTGGGTTGCGAGCGAGCCTTGAGAGCTGCGACAGTGAAGGGGTCTGTCGGGCGAGCAGAATACGAATTAGCGCGCAAAGGAGACAGGCCGACAACATGCTGCGGGTTGCGGCGTGGGGGGTTACGGACAAGTGGAAGGAAACTGGGCGATAGGCGCCCAATATAGTGCTAGCATTTGACGTTGGGTGGGGAAACCTATTCAGAAGACCGGCAAGTCAGTTCTACGGCAGCTACCGCTTGACACGGAGCAGGTTCTATGTTCTTTTTCCTTCTCAACAAGGTTATTCATTTTTTTTCTCTCCTAACCTTATCCCCCCACCTAAAAAAAAGAAAAATTCATGCAGTACAGGTTTGGGCAAAGCCTAAAAAAAGAGAAAAAGTGGAAACAATTCAAAATGGCTGTTTTCATGTAGTACAGGTTTGGGAGATGCCTACAAAAAAAAATGGCTGTTTTAAACAAGGTTATTTATTTTTTTATCTCCTAACCTTATCCCCCCACCTAAAAAAAAGAAAAATTCATGCAGTACAGGTTTGGGCAAAGCCTAAAAAAAGAGAAAAAGTGGAAACAATTCAAAATGGCTGTTTTCATGTAGTACAGGTTTGGGCAAAACCTAAAAAAAAGAGAAAAAGTGGAAACAATTCAAAATGGCTGTTTTCATGTAGTACAGGTTTGGGCAAAACCTAAAAAAAAGAGAAAAAGTGGAAACAATTCAAAATGGCTGTTTTCATGTAGTACAGGTTTGGGTGATGCCTACAAAAAGAAAATGGCTGTTTTAAACAAGGTTATTTATTTTTTTATCTCATTAACTTATCCCCCCACCCAAAAAAAAAGTGGAAACAATTCAAAATGGCTGTTTTCATGTAGTACAGGTTTGGGAGATGCCTACAAAAAGAAAATGGCTGTTTTAAACAAGGTTATTTATTTTTTCTCTCCTAAACTTATCCCCCCACCCAAAAAAAAAGTGGAAACAATTCAAAATGGCTGTTTTCATGTAGTACAGGTTTGGGCAAAACCTACAAAAAAGGAAAAAGACCGTGGGCGCGCGCGCCATTTTCCTTTGGACAGGGGCAGGGGGGCTTGAAGGGGGATAGGTCCAGGGGGCTTGAGGGGGGGTAAACGGGTCCCCCACTCCAACATGTGCAGCCAATGGCGTGCCTCAAAAATTTACAAAATGGCCGACTCCCCCCTAAAGGGGCGTGGTCTTCTCCCATTGGCCAGGGGGGGCGTGGCCTAAGGGGGGTGACCTTGAAATGCAGGCCTGTGATTGGTTAGGCCGTTCCTGCAATACCACACTACTGTGTTTTACTGGAAAGCATAAAGTATGAGAGGAGCTTATCTTGCCTTATGCATGTGCACATATGCCCATGTGCACAATAAGTTTTTAAACTGAGTTAAATCTTGGTTCAAACTAGCCGACAATTCACCACCATAACTGAACGTTCACACTAAACTAAGTTTAAAAGAGTATGATTACACGAAGAAGAGAGAGTTGAGAGCTGTAATTATCTACAAAATAACAAAATTATCTCGTATTTTGAAGGTAGTTAGGTACCTCAATGTGCTAACGGGTCTAAGAGCCCCTAAATTCAAATTGATATGGAAGATTATATTCAAAAATCAATAAGATTGATCACTATCGGAGATCTGAAATTAATTGTTAACCCAAATGAGAAATTATTATTTACCAGCATCATGCATTGCAATCCAATGTCTTCTACATCCAATTCAATTCTTCCTTTTGTAACCTAATGATGTGGAATTCGAAATGACGTGAACATTTGTATTTGATAAGACACCTTTTTTTTTATTATTTCCCCTGTCTTTCAACCCAAGATTTATTGAACACAAAGATAAATTACAATAAATTGAAAGTATAGATATATTCTACTACATTCTAGTAATTATACTCAATTTCGTTAATTAATATTGTAGCATCCCACTATCGAAACTATGTGTCAAAACGCGAATACTACTTTGATTTACTTAATATAAATTACGCGAAATTATATTTTTTTAATATAAATATATATTATACAATAAGTATAATCGCGTTTAATCGCGTATAATAAATGTATATAACGCGTATATTATGAAATATAACAAAAACATGAATTTGAAGAAAATATGAATTAAAAAATAAATATATATTAATCAATACAAAATAATTCCTCCCTATATGTAATACCAATATTAAACATTACAACTTTTTTCAAATTCAAAATGTTCATTCATCTCACATCTACTGACAATAGATTAAATATTTTGCATCCTATGAGCAATACATATTTCTGACAAAAATTTGTATAACTTGATATGAAGCTCTCTATTCCTAGCCCTTGTTTTGTAAGCAGCGATTTACATTTCAAATTAATCTAGTACATCTTTTGATGAAAATGATTCCCCGCTCGCTTAGATAAAAATTGCTCAGTTGAATAGAGTCCTAGTTTAAAGTTGATTATTCTCAGGCTCCGAGTTTTTATGGGTAAGAACATTGAAATAATCATCTCAAAAGATTTGAAACTTATTACTATTATCTTAAATAGAGTAACCTGAATAGATAATTATCATTATTCCAGCTCCATGTAATCCTATCCAACGTCTTCCTTGTACGATAATTATTTACGCTCCTACCTAATCCACTTTTTCTGTGCACTCGACCCGACCACAGAGGTTGAGAATAAATAGTTGGTATCAGAGTCGTCGCCCTCTCAGAAATAAGGGCACATTATGAGGGTGAGTTTGGTGGGAGGAGGGGGGGGGGCAGCAAAAAAGTGGTACGGTAGTTGTCTGAGCCACGATAACATTAATCTAATCCTGGCGGCAAGTCTAGTGTGAATTTGAAGAAGTCGAGAGCTCTGTTCTTGGTTTACAATGCTGCCGGTTTTTGTAGCTTCTCTGAAATCCGGATCTCAGTGCAACATCTGTGTTACTGTGTTATCCCTTCCCCCCCCCCCCCCACACCCACCTCCGGAAAGGGATAATGAGGGAATGGGGGATCATTTCTATTCCTGCTCCCCTTCAAAAACTGCTTCCAGTCTACTTTCCTACCACACTCCTTCTGTTGCTGTCTTAATCGGTTCTTTCTCATTTTCTTTTATTTTTAATTTCGACCAATGAAGAAGTAATTTGTCTTTTTGGGATTTTCACTAATTTTGATCTTGAATGATGGTGGAATGGATTAAGGAGGGAGAAGAAGTAATGGAGAAGGTAGGGTAGCATGAGGAGAAGGGTTAGGGGTGGTAGTAGTGTGGAGGGGGTAGGGGAGATAGTCAAAGAAAAAGCAGACCAATTAGGGAATGAACAAGAACTCGAGGGGTATAAGAAGAGAAAAGGGAATACAGTAAAATATAGTAGAAATTACATTGTGGTTATGAAGAAGTTCCGAGTGGAGAAGAAAAAAAGATAAGGTACAGAGGAAGAGGAAGAAGGAAGAGGAGAACGAGGATACGAAAAAAAGAAAGGGAAGAAGTTCCTTCTCTGAGGAGAAAGGAAAGTAGAAATAAAGGATAGGGATATAATATGGGATACGATTAGATTTGCAGCATTTATTATTCCCGGGAGGGCGAAGTTAAGGCGAAGCCGGTCCTCTCTTTCACTTGACCCTCAAAATAAAAAAGAATGAGATGGTGGAAGAGCAAACATAAATAGAGAAAGAGTAGGAGGTCTGAGAGATGATCGAAAAGAGAAAAACATTGTTATGAAAGAGGATAAGGAAGATCGGAGTAAAAAGATGGGGGAATGCAGAGGCATGCATAAAGAATGAACAAGAGATAGAAGTGGAAGAAGAAGAATGGGATGTGAAAGATCAAAACTTTATGAGAGCAGAAGAAGAAAAGACAATATGAGAATGATAGGGAAGGAAGAGGAGGAAGGAAGGAAAAGGAAGAGGATGAGGGAGAGGAAGAGGAAGAGAAGGAAAAGAGAAAGGAAAAATAAAGAGAAAGAGAATGTGAAACAGAAACAGGAAGACGAAGAAGAAAAAAGCTAGATTGGTAGAAGAAAAAAGAAGATCATCAGTTGAATGAAGAGAAGGAAAAGCAGAAGTTGAAAAAGGAGAAGAAAAAATTCAGGATGTAGAAGCAAAATGTCAGTATTGAAGACGGGATGGTTTTTCCAATTTTCTCCCGTCTTCTCTTTCTTCTCCTTCTTCTTCTTCTCCTCTTCTAATAATCCGGCGCAATGAAGAAGCCATTTGTCTTCTTTTGCGCTTCTCACTTATTTTGTTTTGGCCAGCAGCCAAATACTAGTGATAAAATTAACGAGTTTAGAGAAACTATTACGTTGAAATCTGGAAACGTGTTCTTTGCGAAATCCTTCGCAGCGGAAGAATCCAAGCCATTTATTCTACTATATACACTAACTGGTGTGTTATCTAGTGTGTAACCTCACAATTTCCTAAATGCAAGACTGCTCACTTGAATAATAATTATCGTTGAATAATGGGGTCAGGTGATGATTGGAAACATTGGATTCAACTCTTGCAATCTGTATGGTTTAGTGGTAGAGAGGACCATGAGTCCTGATTCGGTTAATCAATCAGCCTCATATTTATATAACTAGCAGGTACCGATTAAATTTAATCTGGATATCTAAAACGCAACATTCTTTACTATTTGATTTTTCTTTTCCTTCTCCTTCTCAGTCTCCTCTTTCTCCTCCTCCTCCTCCTCCTCCTCTTCAGCATCCTCCGTCTTCTCCTCTTCCTCCACATCCTTCTCCTTCTTCTTCTTCATCTTGTCTCCTTCTCCTTCTTCTTATTTTCCTCTTCCTTCGCCTCCTTCTCTTCCTCACCACTACGTCATCATTCCCTTCTTTTCTTACTTTTTCTCTTATCTCTCACTAGGGTCTAGTGGTAGAGAGGACCAAGAGTCCTAACTCCGCCCTCAATAAAGGCAGTAATTTCGAAATATACGATTTTAAAGGGATTATTCATCAGAGTTTACACTGTAATGTGAAATGTATTACGCCCCTCACCACTAGTCTCTCAAAAAGCCCCAAAATTTCCGGTGACCCTCATTTCAAAATCCTGGCAACGCTACTGCACTTTCTCACTCTCCTCTCTTTCTTACTCTCTTTTCTATCTTTCCTCACTTTCTCACTCCCATTCATTCCCTCTCTCACTCTCTCTCTCTCTCTATCTCTATCCCTCTCTATCCCGCACTTACTCTCTCTCTCTCTCACACACACACACTCGCACTCTTTATCCAGACAAAAGGTATCACCAATAAAACCGGTGTGCAGTAAATACGTGGTTAGAATGTAAATGGTGCATTGAGCTGAAACTTCTAATAGAACGACTGACCCTGTATAGTCAGCCTACCATCATAATAATGCTGACTCGCCATTCAGGGACACCATGCACACATATAGGCACATTATATATGGACTCGGCACATAACCATTGAAATTCCCAATGGAGGTCTCATACTGTAATGGACTGTTCAGTTCAGTTGTTGAACCCAATTACTGGCATTGCACTCTGTGAGTGATACTGGCTAATATGTTGTCAGTGCACCAGTACTGTAATAGTAGTCTATAAAACGATTGTATCATAACTGGCATCTAGCAACGAGTGAGATCTTAGTTAGTACACGAGCAAAGCGAGTATTCTAAACATCTCACGTGTTGCATTAAGTTGAAATACTAGTAGCTCTGTGAACAGTAGACATCACGCCCAAGATTAAGGGTGCTTGCAAAGAAGAACATACTTAATGCACTTCATGATAATTACTATCGTAAAATTAAACACAGCCTTCAGACCTAACCCTTGATTCAATATGCGTAGACTATTAATTTTATGTCTATTTTTAACAATAGTTCACTGTATCACATCAACAAGGGTGTGCTTTTAATTTGCGAGACAGCTGATTGCTAAAATTAGATTTTAGATGTCTGATGAACGAGTTTATGAAACAATACTGTATTAAATTTGTGTATCATTTATTTATTAATTACTAACTAGTTATTATACTGAATTAAAATATTAGAAATAAAAGAAGCAAATAAGTTATTCCTATAAATTATAACTTTATTCATAAGAAAAAGGTTCAACCAGATAAATAACCAGATATTACTGCCTATGAAACCCGTAAGGGTCTCCCCACCACTAAAAGCCATACGAATTTACTAATTTACTTTACTGCCTATGAATATATGAATCTGATACCAATTGCATATGATGAAAAAGCTCATTTGAAAAATCATAATGTTCCTATAGAAGGATGCCTGGGCCCCTTTTTTTTTTTTCATATAATCATCCTTAACTTGCCATGAATGCGTTACAAACGGACAGACAGACAGAATGCAAAACTGTCGACTTGAAACAGAGACCTCTCTTCGATCGGTCAACAATCGTTGCATGCAATATTTTATTCCCGACCATTCATGAATTACGTTTAATTCGCCTTACCAAGCAATCAGATAATAACTTACCCACGCTAACATAACTTTGAGTGTGTGTTTGTTGTTGTTAGGTTCTGAATTTAAATTCGAATTGATTTCAGTTTGGCTACTTATATTTTCAGCATGAGAGTTCAGATCTGCCACTGACAATGATGCAAAAACTAGATAAAAATCACTATCCTTGAGATACTATTTGGGTTAGAAGGGAAGAGTCTGTGTCTGAAATGTGATTTTAAAGGAGACTATTTTAAAAAAATTTCCGGCGGAGTACTCCCATAACCCTTTTTTAAATAAACTATACATTTTGTCTTGAATTATTATTACAGAACCCCTCCTATTTCTCTTCTGGTTTATTATATTGTTCAGTGTTTGAATAATTCCCCCCCCCCCCCCCATGTCAACATTGGTCATCCCCCCTCCAGTTACGTCACTGACGGATGGCACGGTCACGAGAGTGAAGTTTTCAATACGTGGATTTATGTGACGGGCATAAATAAGTAGTAGTCCTCAAATAATAAAAGTGAAAGTGATGTCAAATGCATTAAAATAATCAACAGTAATAATGGATTGAAACATAAACTCGCTTCTGTTTGCGGACTTTCTTTTGTTTCTGTACTTCACAAAAATGAACATGGTGACTGCATAGAGGAAACTGCGCCAAACCCAGGTGTAGTCTAACTCTTGAGCGCTTTAAAAAGTAAATTTTGTCAACAAATGCTTGGATGATAAAGAAACGTAGTTTGCTTTACGCAGCACTGCATGATTTTTCGTGATTAGTTGTTTTAATCAACAAGAATCTTCCAAATATTTTGGCGTAACTATAATGCAACAAGTGAAGCTGTCGTTACAGTCCAATGTAACAAGTGAAGCAGAAAGGGACCGGGAAGAAGGGAACGGGAAAAATGATAATCTACAGTTGTTGAAACATATTTAAAGAGATCCTAAACCAGGAAAGAAGGTTGAAAGAATAAATAAGTATCACTCTTATAAGTATATTTGGTAAGGAAAATAAGAGTTTAATTTGTGGCTTCTCTTTAAGCATCCGATTATTTTTTTTTCTATATTAAACGTTTTTTAACATTCTAAAAAGATGAAGATCAGGAAGTATTTTTTCCAATAAATAAAACTTTTACGAAAATTTCCTCTTTACGTGTATTTTCGTAAGATATGTTTTGAAATTCGATTCCTACTCACATAATTATCAAATAGGTATTGAGACCTAATTTTAGAGTAAATTACATTGGGTTAGTCTTCGTTTTCTTAAATCGATAATACTGTTCCATTCACGCACCAAAAGGAGATTATTAAAGAAATATTTATTAATTTCGAAAATAAAATATTAATACAATTGCGGAATTGACGTACCATTTCAGACTTAAACTGGAAATTGACCATGTATTTCATTCACCAATTTTTCAATAGAGGAAATACATTTTCCTACAGCATCAAACATGTCAATAACATTTTCCCAAGCCCGTAACAGCATTTCCAGATTGAAAATAGGTAGTTAGGGGAAAAACACCAACAAAATTGATTGAGGTTACCCGAATTTCCAAGCAGTTTATAATCCCCAACAGAACAATAGCCCTATGTTCTCCCTTGAAGCTCTATACAAACGATATTGCTCACAGCAAACTGTAATAATGTTACGCGCATACGCTATAGAATAAAAGCCCGTGGAAAATATGATTTATTTCCAGCAAAATACAGTGCTTTATTTACTTACCTGTTTGTAGTGGACCCTGGCATTGGTGTGATAAGAGAAAAATAATGGTACAGTTTGAAAACGTTCTAGTGTTACAGTGGAGATTTATCCTGAATAAATGCCGTTTATCATGAACACAAAAATAGTGGCTTAGGTTATGAGAGACTGCAGAAGTTTAGAGTATGTTAAGTCGAGTTATCAGATTGAAGTTTTCATAGTTTTAATCTCTCTATTGCAAATAAACAGGCTTAATGATAGTTCTAAAAGAAGAATGGAGAAATAATAATTACGGGTGGTTTTTTCTTATAGATGTACATTGAATAATTATGAAACCCATCAAAATATTTGCATTGTTTTGTAATCACCGGAGACACAAATAATTTTTCTATAAACGTATAACTATATATAAACGTATAAATATATATAAGAATACGTATGAATATGTATATAAATACGTATAAATATTTCCCAGCATTAAACAATTTCCACCATCAAACAAACCTCAATCTCAATCACACAAACTTCCACAAGTTTTTCCAGGCTACCCAAATTAAATGTTATATATATATATATATATATATATATATATATATATATATATATAGAACCAACTCACAAACAACACAAAGGTTCGCTTATTTAAGTTCTTTGTCTTAGCCTCATACATATGTATGTTTACATGAATGAAGTTACATGGCGTAACCGCTGCTCGGCTGAAAGTTATGTGGTGAGAATGCAAATATCTGGTTTACATTAGAATAGACTGTAATAGGCCGTCGCTTTGAATTTCAACGGTGAATTATTTTTCCCGCCACAATACTAGAGTAAAGAGTAATCTTTATCCGTACTGCGAATTTTTCTTGTTATGCCCGATGATTAGGCCTACTCACATTTTTGCGCCTTGTATTGAGCAACGAAATTAAGATTCATATCAAAATATTCATTACACTCTCATAGAGTCTTTTATAAGAAATAGAAAATAATGATATAAATAATAGCAATAGTAATAGTAGTAATAATAATATTGAGGGAACTGTTCGATTAAATAGAAATATGCTACGAACTCCTGGGCCCTCTCTGTGAGGGTAACCTGACCAGCGAAAAAACGTTGTTCTCTACTGTAAAATCCCTTTATAGTGGTTCAGAACCCACCTAAAACTGTAGGTCCATCTCATCAATCACCATCATCAAACTCATTAACCACATATGTCTATAATACATGTCACATATGTCTAATATATGTCTGTGTTTCAGACATATGCATGCTTCATTTTCAGGAAAAGATCAATTGAAAATGTTATAGATGTTGGAATTCATTTAAATATGGTTGGAAATATAATTAGCATCATCATTATAATGATCTTCAATTGTTTTTTTATAAAACAAGTTCAAAATACAGAACAATTACACAATGTATAAAATTGATAATCTATTAGAAATCTTAAATATTCATAATAAACAAGAAAATTATTTAGACTAAAACAATATGAACAATAGTTTAAATTATTGTTGTGGATATACATTTTTCGTGAACTGCAGTAGAACTATTCATAATATGTATAAACTTGCTGTGCAGAACTGACCTTTTTTGAGTCGCGGCGGACGCGTTTCTTACTTATAATAATGATGAATAATAATGATGATGCTTTATTTTCAACTTCATGTTAACATTAGTATTGCATTGTATAATATTTCTAACATCCTAAGCTTGGCTTTCGCCGTCAGCTCGAGTTGAGATTTTATTTTCCAACAAACATTATAACGTAATTGAACTTATATATATTGTGGGAACTACTTCCACCTCCCTCTACAATTACCTGAAATATAATTAATTATTGTCCTTGCTGCCGGAATCACTCAGGTATTAGGCTCTCATTCAGCTCCGGGATGATTGTGAGGGTGATGGGGCAATCCCACAACAAAAAACGGAAAAGTGTTTTCAATCTTCCCTGAAATATTTATTTCAGGTAGGATATCCAGGAATCAACCGTTGTAAGTTGTCGAATCCCTATACCTACTATGTTGATGACCGCTGCTATGCTTGGTATTGCAGTAAATTTCACTGAGGGAGTTGATCTCTGTCGAATTTGGTCTCTCAAAAAATTCACCAATGTATTCTCAAGCAGCTGTATGTCTCACCGACGACACCAGCGACCCAATACCATATAGAATATATGGTGTAGTATGACCCTCGACAAAGATCACCCTCAGTGAGAAAATGATAAAACCAATCACTAACAAATACCAATGGTCGAGCAGGACAATGCAATCAGGCACAGATTTAAATGACGATATTGTGAAATTTATTAAAATTAAGAACAATATCCCATGCAAGAGATTCGAATAGAAAAACAAAGTTAAAGTCCTTTTTTTTCAGGATTATTTTTCTGAAGGTATTTTTGAAAGTTTATGAATTGATAAATGATAGTTTTGTTGAGCCGATCCAAGGGCTAATTAGTGCAGTGAAGGTAAGATGAAATCTTTACACCCTGATATAAAATTTATTTCACCATGCGGTCGTGGAAATCGTTGTGTCTAATACATTTTTTCGAAGCACTTTTCCACTTTAAATTGGCCAATTTATATTTAATAATGTTAGACTCACGTGTTCCAGGCGATGAGTGGTTTTTTCTACTTGATTCAGTCCTTTGGTAACTTGAATTGGATTAGGTTGCCTCTCGTGGTCGTTATTTAGCGAAGTTCTCGTAATATCGGCGTATCACATTAAATTTTTCTAAAAAGTAGATTCCATCTTACAGGGACATTTAAACACAAAAACTGGTAACTTGAAAGAAATTTAGAACATTAAAATTGACTAGAAGAATTAAGCTTATTTGGGACTCGACAGGAGTTCGATGTCCTCGGGCAGGATTTTTTCAGCAAGTGCTGTTCAATTTCCTTTTTCTATGCAGCTTCCCAGGCCATAGAGATATACTGCCCCAACTCGGTGATCTAGGACAACACACCCCTATGTCATGGGTTAAATTAAGAAAATAAATAGGAATGCTTAAATCCACCAATTTGTGGAAGGGCTAGGTGCTGTGAGCGGTCCTTATTACAAATAATAATTTTATTTAATGGCAAATTATAATTTTTTATTTATTAGCCGGCTCTAGGCTAGGCTGAATTTGGCACAAAAAATGTCAGTCACAGCTGACAGCCATACATAGTACTATAACCTAGTTTCAATAAATGTAAACATTGAGTGGCTCTTTTGAACATACTACTGCCTTTGCTCTTCGTTTGTATTTCACGTTTCCAACAATAAATTATATTGAATTAATTTCTCCTACTATTTCTTCTATTATTATGTGGTTCAGAGAATGCGCCCTGACAATATATATACATGCATGAACTAAACCTTAACGAGAGCAAAATTTGAAAACAATAACCCATTACAAACATCTTCGGAAAAATTATGGAGAAGCAACAAGCGTTTCTTACTATGACGTTCTTCTTCGGAGCAACTTTGTCTGCTACCAAGCGCCGAAGAAGAATGACATAGTTCGAAACGCGTCCGCCGCGACTCAGAAAATGTCAGTTCTGCATAGAAAGTTTATACATATGAATAATAGTTGAAAAATCATAGTTGGGAAAATCAATTATGAAATGGTCCCTGTTATTAGAAAACTTTATGTTTTCTTCTTCACAAAGTGTAAAGAACTGAAAATTCAGTGTGAGGATGGGTGTCCGTGCTTCAATAAATTGATGTTATAAGCCTCATTATCACTAACCTGGTGGTTCGGAACCAACCTAATATTGTACGTTCACCAATTTCTCCTTAGCATGGCTCAAAAGCGACGTGGAACTACCCATAAGGGTCTCCCCACTAATAAAAGCCATATGTTTACTATTATCACAGAAAATATAAAGAAACAATAGGCTTCGATCGCAAAAATGTTTCTAGTACACAATTTCAACCATATTTTCTTAGATTGGGTGAATATCATAGTCATTGAAAAATATTCATATGAATGGATTAAATCTAATTCCAATAACAATGAATAAATGAATAAACTTTCATGAAAGTTGTACTAATATTATTCAGATCATTCTTTCAATCCAATGACTCTCTCTATATTAAACTTCGATGTTCCCTTATTTTTCATAGAGTGAAGAAATATAAATTTAGTTTCAATGCAACTTTTTCGAAAGCCAGCGTGTTTACATGATGTCATATCGGAAGTGAAGATAGCACACATGGATGAATACATATATATCTATAGCAAATTGATGCATAAAAAGTGGTCAATGGATTTTTCCTCGCTTTGGTAATTTCCACTTGCTCACAGGTGGAATCGTTCGAGTTTTCCACTAATTGAATTGCAAATTGAAAATCAAACTTTTCCATTTAGTCTCCGACAGTTTTTCCAGTCACTTTTCCAACGCTGGTAGCACTTTTCATTTTCACTTTGAAGTTAATAACCGTGGAGTAACTCCATGCTTGTTTCTCTTAAAAACTGTCCAGCATTTTATGGGAACAGTCCATAAAGTCGGGTCCAAAATGTTCGTTCCAGCTGTGCTTTAGAAGAATAGTCAATGAAATTTGGACCAAAGGCTCTTTTAATATGAGGCTCTTTCAGACATTTTCCGGTAATTCAATTTAAAATCATTTATCTTAAACTCTCATACAATAATAAAAATAATTTTATCAATGAAGTTTAGAAAAATCAAATCTCTTGTATATTTGTGAATACTGTTACGGGTTCTATGTCTAGAATAACGCTGGCAACACTTAAATTTATCACTCGCACTTTATTTACACAAATAATCGCAACACTCACTGTTCAGTAATGTCTTACAGAAAAATAAGCAATTAAAAACAGATAACACGATATTGTTCGACTGATAATGAGTTTTCAATAAACTGTACACGAATCAATCACTAAATGTCAAAAGGCCGATCTAATATTAAATAATAACTGTACAATAAACTGTCCAATAATATTCGAAAAGAATCGTCGAGGAAGAACAATTAACTTACGTAGCACAAGTAATAGGTAAGAGAATTATCACTACAGACAATAAAAGTTCCTTAGATGGTTGTAAAAGCGCCAACGGGATTGTACTGTCTGTAGTAACGGGAACTGTCACTACTGCCACTTATCAACGTAGAACTGAACTACTCAACTGTCACACTTCACACTTGTTTACCATGACAAATTACTGAGACAACTGAACTCATTTACAAGAGACTTCCTCTATTTATATAAAATTTCATAATTGAGATATCTCTCGAATTTTCTGTCAACTTCTAAATAAATAAATAAAGGAAACTGAAACCTTCTACAATATTCGATAAGACTCTATTAATTTCTAATCAAACAAATAGAACATTCCACTAATTACCAAGTAAACACTATAAAAGTGTCAAAAGCAGAGTAATTAATGGCTTAAAAGTAAACATTTACATAGCAGATAACGCCAAGAACCACTGTGCCTTCTTCCTCGCTACTTTCTGCAATCTCATATCTGCTACAATACTTTACTATTTTAATATACTACTACTGTATACTGTAGTATGGCATTTTGGCGGGCCGCTTAGCGCAGTTGGTTGAGGCTTCGCAACTTGACCTTGTTGTCGTTTCAGCGGTCGTGGGTTCGAGTCCTGCTCCTCCGTCTGGAATCTATGTGTTATCATTCACCTCATTACCCACGCACAAGTCTCGGGCTCATGTGTGCATCATCAGCAAAAAAAAAACTGTTTACCATAATACACACTTTGTACATTTCTGTAGAAATATCAACCCATTGTAATAAGAGATAGATAGATAGATACATAAAATGACTTTATTTGGGCGAAGTTAGGACTCGCAGGTCCTCTCTTACCCTTGAATTAAATATAAATTTTAAATATAATAGTGCAATCCATCGTTTTATTCACTAAAACATTTAGCATTTTGCATACACACTTTGCATAAGAGCATAAGAGACACACTTTGCATTTTGCATAAGAGAGAGAGATTGTGAGAGAGAAAGAGAGAGAGTGAGAGAGAGAGAGAGAGTGAGTGAGTGAGAGAGTGTGTATGTGTGTGTATCAGTCTTGCAGATTTCAAAAGAATGTCAACGATTAAGAACACTTAATTTGGCACAAAGATCCTTTAAACTCAATTCAGTGCACCTCGAAGCCAGATTTCAATTTTATTTTAAATTCAAATTGAAAGTTACATTAAAAATTTAAATTAATTTGTGAATTTCATCATTGTAATGAAATTTGTTAGATGCTGGCAACTTATAGAGCAGCTGATGCACGATACGTCACTATAATGCTTGTTTAGATGATACATTGATGATAAGCCTAAGAAACAGATTAGTTCTGTATCTGTTTTGTTCTGTAATGCAGCTGCTAATTATCCGTCGAGCGAGCTTATGTATCATTTTTATTAAGCTTTTTTTAAATATATAAATCTTAAGTATTATAAACTTAAAAAACACTTTAAATGGAAATTGACTCACGTTATGGCGTGACGGCCGTTTCGCTCTGTTGTCTAGAGCATCATCAGACGACCCACAGTACAGTACACAGTGTACTGTGGGTCGTCTGATGATGCTCTAGACAACAGAGCGAAACGGCCGTCATGCCATAACGTGAGTCAATTTCCATTTAAAAGTGTTTTTTAAGTTTATAATACATATTAGTGGAAACAAGATGGATCTTCAATATCATAATCTTAAGTAGTTGTTTTTGTAGATTACGTTTTGGGGACTCCAGTTAGGAGTATAAGACAAGTCAGATAGTAAACACAAAACTAGAATTGAAAATTTGCTAAAATCTCACTTGACACTTACGAAACTTATGAAACTCACTTATAGAAACAGTTGAAAATTTACATCAACAGAGCAAGAAAACCCAATTTATTTGAGCAATTTTCTTTTCAAACAGTATGGCTAGCAACACTGCAATTTCACTCACCCTTCTCAATCTAGTAATTTTTGTGACCATTACAATAAGGTATTTACCAGAAAAGAGAAACTCCAAACTTTATTCCCGGGCAAGACTGGGTAAAGCATATTACATAGATAATACATATAAAATATCAACCAAAACGGAGGAGGAAAAAAATGGTATTCTGTAACAAAACACAATTCTGGTCATACCTTTGCAAACAAAAAAGTTTTTTTTTAAAGTAAATCGTCATTATGATTTTGAAAGCTAGGAGCTCACATAAATTCGAAAGAATTACTAAAAACGAAGTCACCTCCTCACTATATCTTTAAAGGTTACAGGTACATTAATTTTTTAAACTTGAAATCTCCTTTGAAATGTGAGGAACTATACATTCTACTATTCTACCAACGAAGCCATCTTTTTTCTAGACTTTTGAGGCGTAAACATTACAACATGAATGTGGCCTACAGAAAAGACCTCTCAATCCTTTGTCTCCATGGATGAATGAATGAGGATCTAAAAGGGATAAAGGATTGGAAAAGGATAGTGTGAGGGGAAATAAAGGATGGTAAAGGATAGTGGAAGAGAAAGTGAACGATGAAAAAGGATGGAAGTGGGGAGGAGGAGCCGATCTATCTACATTGGCAGCGAAATAAAGCAAGACAAGTGAGCCTCAACATTGACATGGATTCTGACGTGGAAAAAAGTGTTCCTCCCTTGTTGCCGCAGTGGAGAGGGGGAGGGGTTGTTAGAAGTGTAGGTGGGGAAGTCATGTATCCTGGAAGCCCAGTCTTTGCAAGTCTCTGTTCTCAAGAGCTCCAGAGTACGTTTCCCCAAAAAGGAGGAAATCGATTTCACTTTGGTGTGAAACGAGCAGTGAACTCCATAAAAGGTACCATTTTCTAAAAAGCCGATGACATAGAGGATCTAGAACAAATATGTGGGGAATTGCAGTAAGCATATAAAAGGTGATAAGGAGTGTTTTATCATGGGTATGGTCTCATGTGTTAGTGATTGTAGTACGTATATTGTCACGTGGCAAAGCCGTGACGGCCGGATAATTAATTAAATGATTAATTATTTAATTAATTATTGTTGGGGCGCCCGGCCAAGTAGAGAGGAGCAGCCACCGGTCAAGTCATAGAACGTTGATAACGATCTAGACCGGTGGAGTGCTCACTACTGCGCCGAGGCCTCCCCCACCAGTTCCTTAGCCATCGGGGAATGGGTCTGCTGACAAGCGAGTCAGTGAGAAAAAAACTCCTTCCTGAAGTCCTCGAGTGGATCGGTCGTGAAGCAGGAGCTGTACTGCAGTCAATTTTCACGTGGTGAAAATTGAACTCACTAGGCCGATAGTTCGAACTTGTGCGCGGAGTGACGTGTGTTAGTTCGGTCAGGACGAAGTACGAGCGAGTACTGAATCCTGAAGTGGTGGTCGCGGCGCGGGTCACGGATTATCGCAATCCGTGAACGTGGGTTTGGGAATTCTCAATTTCCAAACGGTTCGTGGTTTCGAACGCGATCCCGTTCCTTCCCTATTTCCTTTTACTCCTAGAATCCCTCATCCCATTAACCTCCTGTCCGCAGAGGCCAATATACCCCCGCTGATATCCGCAGTGGGTATAATAACCTCCGCGACCCTCCGCCATCCTCCTAAACCCTTCCTTCCACCTCGGTCGTGAGGAATCATTTCGACTCGGCCCGCGGCTACGTCGCGCCGAGGGAGATTTGTTCCGCACGGTCGTAGAGTCATCTCCTTTATTCCCCGACCGATAGAAGGCTAAGCAATCTCCGCCGCCTCCGCGGCAGAGGTGTACCTGCCGGAGTTTGTCGTTCTCCTCCTCTCTCCCCGACTGGGAAAGCTCAAGCCATTCCGGCCGACTTCGTGTTGGGCAGGGGTGTACCGATCCCAACCAGTCGTCCCTATTATCCCGCGGCAGAGGAACAAAGACCCGCGCTTTAACCAGGCAGGTGATTTGTGCTCCGCCGCATCCTCGTCACCCTCCATCCCTCACCTCACTTTACCTAACAGGGCAGGAGAACCAGGAACGGCTAAGGCTAGCAGTGCCTGGAACTCCGGCCACAGACCAGCAGGGGGTAATAGCTTCCGCCCCCATTGGAAAGCGGCAGAGGCGTCCTCTCCCGGCTGGGTACCTTCCCGACTCCCTTCCCAAAACCCCTATTTTCCTACCCGCAGCAGCAGAGGCTGCCGCCTCCGCTGTAAAGGGGCAGGAGTAGCCATATTTCGGCCCTTCCTTCCCTATCCCCAGGAAACCCCTCCCTTCCTTCTTACGCCTCAGCGAGGGAGCAAACACTGCTCCTCGCTAGGTCGCGGCCGGTCCGCGCGGCCGCGGAATCCCGAATTCGCCACGCGGCGAGCGGGAAAGTTAAACGGCGCCCAACGACGGTACTTCCAACCGGTGAGGCAACCCCAAGCGCGGCGGGAGCCTCAAAAGGAAGTGTTGGACTCGTCGCCTTATCCCGACCACCCGCCGACTCGAGCTGGTTGGCCCGGAGCGACACCGGGATTATCAGGTCAAAATCCAGGTAACGGTTTTGCACCTCATAAATTGGCACCCGTGCGTGGGGCCGGTAACGAGGACAACAGTGTCAGGATGAGTGAGCACGGCGAGCGTGCCGAGCGGAGCGAATCCGAGGACGAGCGGAGGCCGGAAGCCGCCGCGGAAGACGTGCAGGAGTCGGCAAATGACCCACGCGTGTCATGGGTGTACAAGTTGCGCAAAGAAGAGGCAGTGAACATACTGAGACTCCTCAATTTGCCAACAGAAGGTACCCTGATGGAAATTCGGAGGATTCTTGTTGAATACCACCGGAGGGCTACAACCCCGCCGACCAACCCTAAGGTCATAGGCGAGGAGGCCGGGACTAGCCGGAGCGCCGCGGGAGAAGCGGGCTCAAGAAATGTTGTATCAGAAAGGCATCCTGATACAGCGGACCGAACTCCCAGACTTGGGATAAGGGCAATGACCGATTCCAACTCATTCATGGACCCGGGCGCGGTATGCGACAAGGTCCGGAGTTGGAAACTCTCATTTAACGGACAGGGCGATGCGCCCAGTTTTGTTGAGAGACTCCGCGAGTTACAGCAGGCTTACGGGTTGGAGGGCAATCAGTTGTTAGTTGCCTTACCCGAGCTGCTGGCGGGCCGATCCACCTTGTGGATGAGGAACCAGAGAGACAGATGGAGGAACTGGGGCGACTTCATGAACGACTTCAAGGCTAGATACTACCCTTTGACGTACGATGAAGACCTAGACAACCAGATTTTAGCGCGGAGACAGCGCGAGGGCGAGTCAATCGACGAATATGTCGAGGATTTACTCACCCTGATGAGGCGGAGAGGCGACTACTCGGACGAGAGTAGGATACAGAGGTTGTATCGAAACCTCTCACCTCGATATAAATTGTATATCCACCAGACGGATGTACGGACGTTGGACGATCTGTTACGCTTAGCACGGCAGTACGAGCAGATTAAGTCCGAGGAAAAGCAACTTCGGCAAGGTGTACGAAATTGTAAGATCGAGGAGCCGCCGCGGGCGACAAGGCCCAAGGCAGAGGCTGAAAAGGTCCAGGGCAAGGTTAAACCTATCCCTGAAACCACGGAACCAGTGTGCTGGCAGTGTAGAAAACCAGGGCATTGGAAATCAGACTGCCCAGACAACGCTCCGTGTAGGCGATGCGGGAAACCGCGGAAGGACTGTAATTGTGGAAAGCAGACAAAAAAGTCTACTGAGACTGCGGTGGTGCGGTCGACAAGGCGGTTAGAATTGGACGCGGAACTAAGCCATGATAACCGGTTGTATATTACCGCCTACATAGCGGGCCAGAGGTGTCAAGCATTGCTAGATACTGGCGCGGAGTCGAACTATGTGAGCTCGGAAACGTTCGAGAGTCTTCGAAAGACAGGACTCGTGAGGAGTGAACCCGCGAAGCACCGCGCGATCCTCGCCAACGGGACAGCGGCGCGGCTAAGAGGGAAAATAGTGACAGACGTCACGATCGACCAGATAGTACTCCCATTGAGCGCTACTATCATGGAAGGACTCGGCGCTGATTTGCTCTTCGGAATGCAGTTTTTACGTGAGCACAAAGTTCACATTCACACGGACATTCGAGAAATTGAATGGGAACCGCGCGCGACCGCGCGCGAGGCGGTGGAACCCCCGCGGACACCGGCGGAGCGCCGTGATAAGGTGAAAACCGGAATGGCCCCTATCCAGACGCACTGCGAAGGGCGCCGCAAGAAGGACGACCGCATTTTTATGCGAGTTGGGTTCAAAGGAGTTGAACTCAACGCTCTGGTCGATACGGGAGCCGAATGGACGTACATTTCGGCCAACGTAGCCAGGAAAATTAAGGCGGCTGGAAACAGTAAGTCGCGGGCGGCCACTCATCAACCTACTCTGATAAACGGCGAGGTGCTACCTGTCGCTGAGGAGTTGAGAGTAGCCGCGGAAATTTGTGGAAAAGAGTTTTTTCTACGGGTTGCGGTAAGTGACGAACTAGAGTCGGAAATGATTCTAGGTTTCAGTCACTTGAAAATGATGCGAGCCCGCATTGATATCCCCAAGAGGAGGATGCAGCTACCCACTTCCAGGTCAGGGAAGGCGGCAGCAACAATATCAGAACGAGTGCGTTTTGATGAGTTCCTAGCAGCGGAACTGAAAAAATTTGAGAACATACCCGGTATGACTCATATGTTATCCCACCGGATAAAGCTAAAGGACGGCGCGGAACCCTTCCGCCAACGCCCCTACCCTCGCAACCCTGCGATGCAAGAGGTGATCGACAAGGAGGTCAATGAGATGCTGTCACAACAGGTCATTGAACCAAGCAGTAGCGCATGGAGTTCGCCGATTGTGCTAGTTAGGAAGTCGAACGGAAAGTTACGATTTTGTATTGACTTCCGGAAAATGAACGAAATAACGCATAGGGATGCTTATCCACTCCCAAATATGACGGGAATTTTAGACCGGCTCCGTAAGGCCCGGTACATATCGTCTATCGATTTGAAAAATGGATATTGGCAAGTACCCTTGGACGAGGCGAGTAAGCCGTTAACGGCCTTCACCGTTCCCGGTAGAGGCCTATTTCAATTCAAAGTCATGCCGTTCGGCCTACATTCGGCGGGCGCGACGTTTCAGCGGCTATTGGACCGTGTAATAGGGCCGAAGCTCGAACCCAACGCTTTTGCCTACTTGGATGATGTTATAGTGTTGGGAGAAACACTGGAAGAACATATTCAAAACCTTGCGGAGGTTTTTAAGCGGTTGAGGGAGGCTGGCCTGATCATCAACGTGGAAAAGTGTCAATTCCTCAAGTCCGAGTTGAGATACTTAGGTCACATAGTGACGGAGCAAGGCCTACAGACAGACCCCGAAACAATCCGGGCTGTGGTAGATTTTCCAACCCCTCAGCGGATAAAAAAGCTACGTAGCTTTTTAGGCTTGGCATCCTGGTACAGGCGCTTTGTCCCCAATTTCGCGGACTTAGCAACCCCGCTACACCGCCTGTTGAGGACGAACACCAAGTGGCAGTGGGGTAAAGAAGAGGAGGCTGCTTTTAACAAAATAAAAGCAACACTCACCAAATCGCCGGTATTAACGTACCCGCATTTTGAGTTACCGTTCCAACTCCAAACGGATGCCTCAGATTACGGGCTAGGCGCCGTACTGACGCAGGAGATTGGCGGTGAGGAGAAGGTAATCGCCTACGCGAGCCGCGGACTGAAGGGAGCCGAGGCACGTTATAGCGTTACCGAAAAGGAATGCCTGGCGGTAATTTTCGCCCTCCGCAAATTTCGGCCCTATATCGAGGGGTACGAGACGACGGTGATTACCGATCACCAGTCGTTGACATGGCTGCGGGCCATCCCTAATCCTTCCGGACGCTTGGCGCGGTGGATTATGGAGATGCAGCAATTTAACTTGATCATCAAGTACAGGCGCGGCAAGTTGAATGTCGTGCCAGATGCACTATCTCGCTCTATACCGAGCGAGAAAGGCGAGGACAATAGGTCAGAGCTAGGAGATCCAGTGGCGACGACTAGCGACCGTATTCCAGACGACAACTGGGTACGAAAAATAAAGAGGGGCATCTCTCAGACTCCTGCAAAGTACCCCGATTACACAGTACGCAGCGGACTGCTTTACCGTCACGTATGGTCCAGGCGGCGGCAGCCGGACAAAGATAGCAGCGACGGATGGAAACTCTGTATTCCGCGCGAGTACCGAATGGAAATCATGAAGCAGAGCCATGATGCGCCAACCGCGGGTCACCAAGGCGTATACCGTACGTACGAGCGAGTAGCTCAGAGTTACTATTGGCCTGGACTCTACAGGGACATAGTAAGATACGTACGGAAGTGTGAGACGTGTCTCCGACATAAAGTGGAACAACGTGCCCCGTACGGGCAGATGACGCAACCGCGGCGGATATCTCATCCGTGGGAGACGGTTAGCACAGACTTGGTAGGTCCCCTGCCAAGATCCAAGAGAGGGAATAGATATCTCATCGTGTTCCAGGATCAGTTCACGAAGTGGACGGAGGCGCGGCCCATAGCACGGGCGGATAGCGTGTCGGTCCTCCGAGCTCTTAGGGAGCTGGTTATAGCAAGATTCGGAGTTCCGAAAATGTTAATTTGCGATAATGGTACCCAATACACCAGCAAATTGTTTAAGTCGTTCTGTGAGGATAACGGAATAACGCCATTTTTTACTCCGCCATATTCGCCGAGTTGCAATCCGACCGAGCGGGTAAATAGAGTGTTGAAAAACATGATTCAACTCTATCTCGGGGAAAGTCACGTGGAATGGGATCGGTACATTGCCGAATTTTGTTTCGCAATGAACACCGCAGTACACCAAGGTACGAAATTCACCCCAGCGTACTTGAATTTTGGCCGCGAGCTACGCGAGCCAGGCGCTTTGGAAGGCGGGTACACGGACGACCCTCGCCTTGAAGCGGAGTTGGGTAGTAAGCCTACCCAACTGAGGAGGTTGAAGATCCTATCACAATTGCGGGAAATAGTGGTAGACAACCTCGAAGAGGCCTACAAAAATACCAGCCGGTATTATAACCTGCGTAGGAGGCCTCTGAGAGTGATACCTGGGCAAAAGGTATTTAAGAGGGAACACTACTTATCCTCTGGAGTGAATCAATTCGCGGCTAAGTTGGCCCCGAAATTCTCTGGTCCGTACGAAGTCGTGAAAATGTTGAGTCCGACAACGGTACAGTTAAGGACCGAGGGGGGAAGGTTAATAGTCATTCACGCCAAGGATGTGAAGCTATTTCCCCCAAGTATAGAGGATGAAGAGGAAGAGGAAACACCGGTGCGAGTAGTCGCTCTGGCGGTGCGACAAGCGGGCTAGAAGCTACTCGACCTGCATGTCAGTAAACTGCGGAGAAGTAGTGCGGGCGAGGGTAACTACCCCCTCGACCAGCATGTCGGTAAACTGCGGAGAAATAGTGCGGGCGAGGGTAACTACCCCCTCGACCTGCATGTCAGTAAACTGCGGGCGAGGCGAGCAAGTTGCCGCGCGAAGGGTTCGCAGGGGTGGGTGCGAGAAACCCCCCCGAGCGAATGACGTCACCACCTGTCGGTACAGACAGAGTGGGGACGAATCCGAAAGGGAAAGGCTAGAGGTTTTCCGAGGCGGGAAAAACCTGATTACACACCATAAGTTTATGGCGGTGTAATAGGCTCACCCACATAAAGTGTGGCCGGACTTGTTATAATAGCCTACCTAAGGTGAGAGAGCGGAACAACACACCCAGCGTTCCGTTCTCAAAATATAACAAGAGAGAATCGTTCCCCCTATTAACGCTTAGCAAAGAGCGTCAGATAACAATAACAGAAGGTTATTGTTATCGAAGGAAGAAAGGGTGATTCTTTCTAAGTATTGTCTTACGACATAATGTAAGATGATAATCCGAATAAAGTATTTTTCTTTATTCGGATGATACCCTGAATATTGTGTCGTGTTATTCGGGGGCATTATGTGATAAATATTTGCATAATGGATAGCCGTGGCTATGTATTAACGAACGGGGCTGTTCGTTAAGGAAGTAGTTATTTTCAATTGAAAACTGAAAATAACTGAGGAAAATTATTCCTAGAATTTTAAAGCTGTAAGCTTGAAATAACGAGTAGCCTGGCAAGCACTCGTTATTGTAGCTCTGAGATATCACAGAGATATCGGGTCGGTGACAATTGATAAATTTCGGGGTAGAAATTATCAATTGTCCACCTGAATCTGACCGTCGGTCAGGGAGATAAGGTACCTCGTTCACCGAGCCTTATCTGTACAGGTAGAAACCGGTGATCGGTTCTATCTGAATAACAAGCGTCAGTCTACTCCGGATCATCACCGAGTCAGCCGTGCCGTGTAGTGTTGTGCAATGCCGTTCAAACGCCTCGGATTTCTCGACACGTTTCTCGGCCTAGCCGAGGCACGTTCGCGTACGAACCGCATGCGGTACGCGCCATTCCAGAGTCTGAAGACGAGACATTGGAGTCTCCCTATTAAGGCTCTGGTCAGTCCACTCTCCCGGCTTAGTCGCGGAGTGCTTTGGGCTGTGCCGGTCAAGGTCGACGACAAGACGGCCGTCGCCGTTGTCGACCCGGTCACGCACCGGATACGGTTGTTTGATCCGCTTAGGATCATCAACCGGCCCCAGCGCGCTAGACTGGTAGCGTTAATCCGCCAGTTTAGCAGGGCAAAGAAGGTAAGACAGTGGGAGTCTTACGACGAATCCCGTTACCGTAACGGCGACGCGGACCTACCGCGGTGGCAAGCGGAGCGGGTCATCGCGTGTCAAATCGACGACCTAATCCGCGGGGCCCCAATACGTGGTTCCGTGGACCCTGATGAGGCCGTCGAGGAGATCCACACCTCCTACCCCACCTTAGCGCGCCCGCGGGATCCCGCGGCATCATCCACGGTCGCCGCACCTGGCGACCGGCATCAACGCCGGGTTCAGGCAGTGACAATGGTGACCGTCGGCGACATCTTAGCGGCGGCCGACCCCTTCGACAGCCTCCCTCCGCTGAGCGCCGCGGAGGAGGAGGCGTTGTTGGGCGAAGGAGGTGGAGACTTCTCGCTGTCCCCGTCATACTACGCGGAGGATGAAGACCTCATTCCTGCCCTGCCGCGGGCGGAGGAGAGACCCTCGTGGGTCGAGATGTGCGAGGGCTGGGACAACATGACCCAGGAACGGAAGCAGCTTTGCCTTCCGCCGCTCCGGCTTCCAGATCCCTTAGGGGAGGAAGACGGGGCGGAATCACCTGCGGACCCCGCCGAATCGACGGCGGAGGCTTCCGAGGAGGTGATGGGCGCGGTGGCCGTTATTACGACCCCCGCGGAGCCAGCGGTCGGCACCCCTTCCGAGATGGAAAGACCGGGGTGTTCCGACGTGGCGATGGAGGAAGAGGCGGATTTAGTTCCCTTCCTCGAGGTCCGAGAAAGGGACGATCGTGAGACGGGGTCGCTGGTAGTGCGGACCGTCTCAACGATGACGGAGGCGGCCGAACCCGGTAGTGGCTCGGCGCCGTTTGTTGCGGTTCCCAAGCCCGCGGAACCAACGCAACGACGTCGTGTACGACAATCGTACACGATGGGCCGTAGGCACCGAGCGGGACGCCCACGTGTGAGGGTGAAGCTCGCGGACGGCCGAAGGATCTGGGTGCGAGATTGCTGAGTTTAAGGTAACTCCACCCAGCCACCCGCCACCCACGACACAGGAACACTCTGCTAGCTCCCCTCCTCACCCCACTCCTCTAAGGGGCAGTGGCTTTTCCGCTCCGGCCTATTCTCTCTTTTCCCCAACCACTTAACCTTCCTCCTATGAGCAGGGGCATAGTGTTTCGGCTTTCCTACCTCTTTCCCCCCCCCATCCCCTAGTAGGTCGGGTGTGTCACGTGGCAAAGCCGTGACGGCCGGATAATTAATTAAATGATTAATTATTTAATTAATTATTGTTGGGGCGCCCGGCCAAGTAGAGAGGAGCAGCCACCGGTCAAGTCATAGAACGTTGATAACGATCTAGACCGGTGGAGTGCTCACTACTGCGCCGAGGCCTCCCCCACCAGTTCCTTAGCCATCGGGGAATGGGTCTGCTGACAAGCGAGTCAGTGAGAAAAAAACTCCTTCCTGAAGTCCTCGAGTGGATCGGTCGTGAAGCAGGAGCTGTACTGCAGTCAATTTTCACGTGGTGAAAATTGAACTCACTAGGCCGATAGTTCGAACTTGTGCGCGGAGTGACGTGTGTTAGTTCGGTCAGGACGAAGTACGAGCGAGTACTGAATCCTGAAGTGGTGGTCGCGGCGCGGGTCACGGATTATCGCAATCCGTGAACGTGGGTTTGGGAATTCTCAATTTCCAAACGGTTCGTGGTTTCGAACGCGATCCCGTTCCTTCCCTATTTCCTTTTACTCCTAGAATCCCTCATCCCATTAACCTCCTGTCCGCAGAGGCCAATATACCCCCGCTGATATCCGCAGTGGGTATAATAACCTCCGCGACCCTCCGCCATCCTCCTAAACCCTTCCTTCCACCTCGGTCGTGAGGAATCATTTCGACTCGGCCCGCGGCTACGTCGCGCCGAGGGAGATTTGTTCCGCACGGTCGTAGAGTCATCTCCTTTATTCCCCGACCGATAGAAGGCTAAGCAATCTCCGCCGCCTCCGCGGCAGAGGTGTACCTGCCGGAGTTTGTCGTTCTCCTCCTCTCTCCCCGACTGGGAAAGCTCAAGCCATTCCGGCCGACTTCGTGTTGGGCAGGGGTGTACCGATCCCAACCAGTCGTCCCTATTATCCCGCGGCAGAGGAACAAAGACCCGCGCTTTAACCAGGCAGGTGATTTGTGCTCCGCCGCATCCTCGTCACCCTCCATCCCTCACCTCACTTTACCTAACAGGGCAGGAGAACCAGGAACGGCTAAGGCTAGCAGTGCCTGGAACTCCGGCCACAGACCAGCAGGGGGTAATAGCTTCCGCCCCCATTGGAAAGCGGCAGAGGCGTCCTCTCCCGGCTGGGTACCTTCCCGACTCCCTTCCCAAAACCCCTATTTTCCTACCCGCAGCAGCAGAGGCTGCCGCCTCCGCTGTAAAGGGGCAGGAGTAGCCATATTTCGGCCCTTCCTTCCCTATCCCCAGGAAACCCCTCCCTTCCTTCTTACGCCTCAGCGAGGGAGCAAACACTGCTCCTCGCTAGGTCGCGGCCGGTCCGCGCGGCCGCGGAATCCCGAATTCGCCACGCGGCGAGCGGGAAAGTTAAACGGCGCCCAACGACGGTACTTCCAACCGGTGAGGCAACCCCAAGCGCGGCGGGAGCCTCAAAAGGAAGTGTTGGACTCGTCGCCTTATCCCGACCACCCGCCGACTCGAGCTGGTTGGCCCGGAGCGACACCGGGATTATCAGGTCAAAATCCAGGTAACGGTTTTGCACCTCATAATATCAATCGAGCCCAGAACGAACATTAAGTCACAACTTTGCCCTTTCATGTGGAACATCACTGGCTTTTGAATTATTTTCTTCAAATTGTGAAATTCTACATAAATTGAATTGTAGAGTTCCAAGGTTGCATCAGTGCCATAACTACTGAGGGATAAATCCCTCAAATCCCCTAAACACCCAGAGGCAGAGGAAATCTTGGAATTCTAACAAGCACTATATAACCATTTTTTTTACAATCTAGAAAGACGTCGTGAATCGCTAAAAATATAGTTTTAAAGGAATTTTTTTCTAAATAATTCCGGGGGAGTACCTTTTTTAAATGAAGAAGCTATATCTTGAATTGTTAGAATACTCCCTATTTTCTTCAAAGAATAATAAGACTTGAAGTTGTCACAACCACATTTATTGAAAACCGTGAGATACTGGTTTTGGTTGTTACACCATTGTTACATCAATCTCAATCTCTCTTATTATTTTGCTAAAAATATTCAATTGTATTTTTTAAACCTATAGCCTATATACAAGCATTCATATAATGCGCAGAACAGATATTTTTTATCACATTTCTTGTAGTATACATGTTATTAAATAATTTTTTTAAATTCAATCTCTTATATGATATCGGCATTTTAGAGATGCATCATCCATCAGCACAAGCTTTGCTTAGAAAGGGATGCAACAATTATTTCATTTATGATGTCGTATGTGGATATTCATTATTTTTATTATTATAAGAAGTGATGTAATTTTTATTTGAATATAATTATGAATTATGTATTGGTAACAATAAATATTGAATTGAAACAAACTAAATCTGAAGTAGAGAGTAGTTTAATATATACTCAACACAGACTGATACTATTGGCTCAAGTGTCTTTATAGGCTGGCCTTCATTGAAGATCTGTGATTGGCTAAAGGCAAGGCCGCACCAGATGAACAACTCATCTATTGTGGCCTTGCTGAAGTCAAGCCCACTGGTGGGAGGAGCAACAAGAAATAGTCTGTGTCAAAATCAGGAACCAAAAAGTAACAAACAAAAGCAATATACAATTAGGCTAGAATTAGAAAATTGAAATAAAATAAAATATGAAGCTAAATGGAATGCAGTCTCAAGGTCAACCAAGAAAAAAAAGGAAGTACCGTTATTAAAAAGTAGTCCAGAGTTATGATGAAACCAAGTAAGTTGTATTGAATTGTTTGAAATAAATTTGATCATTTAAACTAGTATTGGAATCGTTTTTCACCTATCTAGTTATCTCTAAAGCTTCTAAAATGTTCAGTTGTCTGCCTTTGCCACAACCCAAATTTGTAAATTTACATGAATAGAGGTAATTTTATCTAATCTCTCTCACTCTCTTTCCAACACTCTCTCTATCTCTATCTCTCTATGATTTGTCTTATCATATTTATGCTGATGACCTTGTTTGCTACAGTCATTTCCCTTCAGGTCACTTTTCTCATGCCAATAATGCTGTTGCTGCTATGAACGTGAACATATCATCTCTGGTTATATGGGCAAAGGCACATTGCCTGAGCCTTAATGCTAACAAATGCAAAAGTATCATAATTGCTTATGGTAGGTTGTACAACCAGCTTGACTTGACTGCTGTGCCCAGGGTCATGCTTGTTGGTCATGCTTTGCAATATGAGGATTGTGTGAAGGTTTTAGAAGTGTATATTGACAGAAATCTCAATTGGACTGCACATATTAATACTTTGTCAAGGCGGATCTTTGCTGCAATGCACCAGCTGAAGAGGTTAAGAAAATTCCTCCCAACCAACCTACGTGTTGCGCTTGTGCAGAGCCTGGTTTTGCCCATTGTTGATTATGGTAGTATGGTCTATAATGACATGACTGAGGAGCTGAATTTGAAACTTCAGCGTGCCTTAAACTATGCTGTTAGGTTCATCTTCGATGCAAGAAGAGATGATCACATAACACCTTTTTATAGAAGACTTCAATGGCTAAAGTTGAAAGACAGAAGACAATACTTCTTGTTGTGTCTTGCCTATCATCTCATTGTTGAAGGCAGAGGTCCGCAGTACTTGAAGGAAAGGTTTACTCTTCTTAGACAGGTTCATTCCAGGAACACCCGGCAGCATGACTATTTTCTGCAGATTCCCCTCCATCGCACGGTCATGTATAATTCTTCATTCACTGTTACAGCTGCTCGAATGTGGAACAGTCTTGCATCAGAGCTTATTTTTTCGCCTTCTTTCAAAACTTTCAAATCACGGCTCTTGTTATCCTTGATTAATGATACATTGGCATAAAATCTTTCAAAATTGCTTTTATTATCATTTTCTAATCATCACTTAACTTTTCTTTTTTTTTCAACCTTCAAATAATTACTTTCTGGAATTAGTTATGATTATTATAATTTCTTCTCATTTTTATATTTATTATTTCACATGAAAATGCATAATTTATCTTATAATTTAGTTTTGTAATGTGTTACTGAATCTAGGTATCTGGATGGTAATTATTTTTCAAATGTTTTGTAATTATTATCTTTATTCTGTAGTTATATATTCTGTAACTATTATTTCCAATACTTTGTATTTATTTATTATTTTGTAAAATCAAATAATTTGTAAACTGTACGTTACAATAGGCGAAAGCCTTGTGACAATTGACAATAAAATCTATCTATCTATCTCTCGACTGGACAAGGATGGACGAATCTTTGTCAAACCTTCGCCATTTCATGCAATTGCATCGCTTATATTGTCACCACCGTACCTTATATCATTAAGATAATACAAATATCATTGAACATAATTTTAGCTCTATAAAAAATATAATCTCAGTCCATGTGATGTTTTAAGTTTTGTTTTCAACTACTCATATGTAAAACTTGTGAATTCACAGAAATAAAGATAAATATTTCAATCTAATCTAATCTCTCTCCTGGGATGATTGGTAGAGAGGACCAAGAGTCCCTACTCCGCCCTTAATAAAAGCAAATAATCAATCACTCTCACTCTGTTACTGACTCTCTCTCGCTCTCTCTCTCTCTCTCTGACTCTCTCTCGCTCTCTCTCTCTCTCTCTCTCTCTCTCTCTCTCTCTCTCTCTCTCTCTCTCTCTCTGTCTGTCACCTATTACCCCTTCACCAGCTTCCGCTACCACCCCCAATCTATCCTGCAGTAAGTTATTGATTAATTGAATAGCAGCACCTACATATAGGCAATTACGTATTCATTATATCTATATACAGTCCCTATATCATATATAAACCACCTAATGACCTATGTTATACACAAACTGCATACATGTATATAATTGAAACTTGATGACCGATGGCCTCTCAATTACTTTATTTCGTGAGTTTGCCACTGAATTAACTTGTTATTGAATCCATACTTTTCGGTTCACCAGGAAACTTTTCACTCAGCTCAGCTCCATGATGATGGATGGTTTCCGATCATTCATTTTATATTTTCTGCCCGTTTTTTTCTCTGCAATAGAGTGTTTTTATGTTTCTCATTCGGTGACTGAACAGTTGAATACGGTTGAATACTGTTGCCACTATGATTGATTGATTGATAGATGTCATGGGCCTTATTTATGAACGTAACTTGAAGCGTTCTTATCTGATTACGACTTGGAAAGCCTCTATTGGGTTAAGCATGGTCTCAAGCTAACCTAAAATCGAAACGTGATTTCAGACACTAACAAACATAAATCAATATTGATGAAAAGATGAAGATGATGCACTGTATGTGAATTTACAGTAACTGTTAGGTAATTATTACCGCACAAGTATTCTTTATTGAACGAGCGAAGCGAGTTCTTCCTTTTGACTTGAGGCTCGAGGCGTTGTGTGTTTCCTGGATTTCTTGTTCCATGACGAACTGCGTTGTTAGTATTAACTTTTCAAGTGAATTTAACGACTTGCAGTCAAATTTTTATTAAGAATAAGTAGTATTTTACTTACTCTGTAGGCCGAACGTTTTCGAGTTGTTAAAACCCATCTTCAAGACATCCTAAATATCGATGTTGGTTTGTTGGTTAGAAGAACTGTGGTTTCTGTATAATGTGGTCAAAAAGTTTGTGTGATTTAAAATTTAACTGTTCGTTGAGGATGGTTTGTTTATTGTGTGTGGTGTGTTTGTAAATTTCAAATTGTTCCAAGGTGTTGAGTTCGTGTCCTTTAGATTTTATATATAGAATGTGTAAGTTGGTAGTGATGTCAGTAGAAGTGTGTCCAGTTTGAATGATATGGTCTGCAAAAGTGGATTCTGTTTTTTTATGTGAAGCTTGTAAATGTTCCTTGTAGCGTTGTTTGAATGCGCGGCCTGTTTGTCCTATATAAAATTTGTTACAGTCAGAGCAGTTCAATTTTTGTAGATCCCTGGGAGATCGTATTTGTTCGTGTTCATTGTGGTTTTTGGTGCAAGTGCATTTTTTATTTTGTTTTTTGTTCTGAATGAGATGGTGTGGCCGGCTTTTTTTCTCTTTTTTTTTCAACAAACCATCATCGATATTTAGGATGCCTTGAAGATGGGTTTTAACAACTCGAAAACGTTCGGCCTACAGAGTAAGTAAAATACTACTTATTCTTAATAAAAATTTGACTGCAAGTCGTTAAATTCACTTGAAAAGTTGTGTGTTTGTATGTTCCACGATAACTTTCGAACGCCTTTATCAATCAACTTCAAATTTGAAACACAGATTCTTGGTATCTTCAGACAGGTCAACTTGGTTGGCCAATTAAATTAACCGACTCCTTCATCCTTTTAGAGGCGAAACAAAAGGATAGGTTCTCAGCCCTTCATTAATATATTACTATATAATTATAGAAAATAGTTGTTTTCACCATATGGAATTCGCAATAGATTTCAAAATATATTTTGAGTTATCAGCAGTCGGTGAATAAATGCGATCAGGCTTTTTATAGAATCTCTATCAGCTGATATACTAATTTCATTTCCCTGATAAAATATGGAAGAATAACAGCTGTTTTTTATGTGGTAAATATAAAATCTACTCTATAGATACACTAATTTCATTGCCCTAATATATATAGGTCTATGAGCACGGTAGGTCTTTTTTGTGCAAAATAAATGTGTGTATCAGAGCAACGATGAACTTGAACTTCAAGTGATAGAAGATATCTTGTGAATTTTATGTAAATCAGTATCTTCTAAACAGCCGTTTTTCGTTACTACCTTCCCCTAGGATAAGCTTCCCAAATGAGTTTCCCTTTCCAAAATTTCCACGATAACTTTCGAACGCCTTTATCAATCAACTTTAAATTTGAAACACAGATTCTTGGTATCTTTGGACAGATCAAACTCGTTTGCCGATGAAATTGACACACTCCTTCATCCTTTTTGAGGCGAAACAAAAGGATTGGCTCCCACCCCTTCATAAATATATATACATATTACTATATTTAAGAAAATAGTAGTTTTCACCATATGGAATTCGCAATAGATCTCGCGAATTTCCATAAACCAAAATAATGATAGCCTAGCGCAATCAGCTGGATAATATTAAATAAACCTGTTTTTGTTACACTTGATAGAAAGTAGCTACTTTCCATAGATTTGTCACATATGGAAATTGCCACTTTCCCGTACTAGATCGGAAAAATCAGCTGAAAAATAGCCGCACCAGATAGGAAATAGTATATTACGTTGAAAATAACGTTTAGCCGGTCTAGCATATGATAGTTTATTCACGAGGGGCAGCCGAGTGCAGAAACGTGAATATGCGAGAACCGGCAAAAGTTTACAGCCGTGTAATGTACGATATTTTTTGTTACACTTGATAGAAAGGCAAGATGCAAGCAGCTGGATAATATGCGAGACATTCAAAAGTATCCAAGACAAGTGAATCAGCTGATTTATTTAGATTCAGAATTTGATGGGCGAATTCCCAGATATAGACCAAAATAATGATAGCCTAGTGCAATCCTACAGTGACCCGAAAATGTGCCTATTTTTGCACTAACTGTAGCATAATATTTAAGTAGTATATTTAAATATTCTCAGTGCGGGAAAGTAAATTACAGTGCGGGAAAGTACTTTTCCACACTCCAAATTTGCAACCTAACAACACAAAATAGTGAGCATGTAATATGCAGGTTCCCTATTCTGCATTCAATAATAGGTTGGCTACTCTGCTTCAGCTGCGAAATAGTTGTTGTAGTTGTTAATGAAATCGATTTGATTCGAAGATAGGTTATGTGAGGAATTTTCAGGTTATGTATGCCCTGTTTTCTTCTGTTTAAATTACTTTATACAATACTGTAGGAAAAATTTAATGTGTAATACGAGTGCAAAGTATTGTTTCTGCACTCGAGAAACTTTTTTCACTCGCCTTTGGCTCGTGAAAAAAACTGTTTCTCTTTATGCAGAAAAACGCTGCTTTGCACTCTAGTTACACAAATAGCTATTTTGTTACACTTGATAGAAAGTAGCTACTTTCCATAGATTTGTCACATATGGAAAGTGCCTCTTTTCCATACTAGATCTGAAAAATCAGCTGACAAATAGGGCCTTATAGCTGTACAAGATAGGAAAAAACATATGAAGTGCGGCAATAGTAGTTTATGCAAAGATTTTATTCTGATCCTTATTAAAGCACGAGTTAGATGTAAGTTATAACACGAGCGAATGCGAGTGTTATAAATATCTCACAAGTGATTTAATGGCCAAATAAAATCATTGCATACACTATTTTATCTACGACCACTAGTATACATTTAATTAAAACAATTTCATTTTACCTGTGACTGTCAGAGATACCTAACCTCTCATCTCAAATACGAGAAGTTATAGTAGAATGTTAGGTTAGCAGCTTAGTTAGCGGTTTGATCAAATCAGCTGATAGTTTCACAATATTGAATTATGATATTGATTCCATCAAAAATGCATCTGATTGGTCCAGAACCCATGTTATAATGTAGAACCTGTACTATAAAGAGCTCTTTATACAACGGGTTTAAAAAAGCATTTCGAAAAGACAGCTGTTTTGGCAACAATTGTGAAACTGTAATGTATTACATTATGACATGGTCGTAGATAATAGTATATTACGTTACTAGGCTGGAAAATAACGTTTTGCCGGTCGAGCATTTATGATAGTTTATGCAGAGGCGCAGCCGAATGCAGAAACGTGAATATGCGAGAACCGGCAAAAGTTTACAGCCGTGTAATATACGATATTTTTTGTTACACTTGATAGAAAGGCAAGATACAAGCAGCTGGATAATATGCGAGACATTCAAAAGTATTCAAGACAAGTGAATCAGCTGCTTTATTTAGATTCAGAATTTGATGGGCGAATTCCCAGATATAAACCAAAATAATGATAGCCTAGTGCAATCAGCTGGATAATATTCAAGACAGGTATTGAGTCATAGGTAATGAGTAATGTAATGAGTTGACTATATATATATACATATAATATATACATATGTGAGTCAACGGAAAAATTTTTGCCACATGCCATATGTTTTTTCCTATCTTGTACGGCTATAAGGCCCTCATTTGTCAGTTGATTTTTCCGATCTAACGTTAGTACGGAAAAGAGGCACTTTCCATACATGACAAATCTATGGAAAGTAGCTACTTTCTATCAAGTCTAACAAAAAAGATTTTTCCGTTGACTCACATATTTATATTATATGTATAGATATAGTCAACTCATTACATTATCTATGACTCAATACCTGTATCGAATATTAACCAGCTGATTGCACTAGGCTATCATTATTTTGGTTTATATCTGGGAATTCGCCCATCAAATTCTGAATCTTAATAAAGCAGCTGATTCACTTGTTCTGAATGCTTTTGAATGTATCGCATATTATCCGGTTGATTGGAGCATGCCTCTCTATCAAGTGGAACAAAAAATATCATACATTACAGGGCTGTAAACTTTTGCCGGTTCTCGCATATTCTCGTTTCTGCACTTGGCTGCGCCTCTGCATAAACTATCATATGCTCGACCGGCAAAACGTTATTTTCAACGTAATATACTATTTCCTATCTTGTACGGCTATAAGGCCCTATTTTTTATGCTCGACCAGCAAGACGTTATTTTCCAGCCTAGTACTATTACCGCATTCTAGCTGTTAGAGAATTAGAAAATACAGCTGATCCCAGAAGTATTTTTAGTATTCTACTGCTGTGATTGATTTTGAGGTTATGTTTGATGATGCTTGCTGTAGTAGATCAAAGTTTTTTTTTATATTTTAGACTAGTATGATAAAAAATATCGTACATAACTCGTTCGGGAAGATGTTTACCGTATTCGTATGATAATACCGCACTCGAATTCGTCTCGTGCGTTAACTCATCGTACTCATATGGTAAACACCATTTCCCGCACTTGTAACATAATATACTATTCCGCACTTCATATGATTTTTCCTATCTTGTACGGCTATAAGGCCCAATTTGTCAGCTGATTTTTCCGATCTAGTACCGAAAAGAGGCACTTTTCATATGTGACAAATCATCGGAAAGTAGCTACTTTCTATCAAGTGTAACAAAAAACATATGGAGTGCGGCAAAAAATTTTCCGTCGACCCTATATATATGTTATATGTAATATTATATATTATTATATGTATAGATATAGTAAACTCATTACATTACTCATTACCTATGACTCAATACCTGTCTCGAATATCATCCAGCTATAATTAGCACTAGGCTATCAGGGATAGCCTATCTAGGCTATCCTATCTAGGGATAGGCTATCTGAGGATTGCACTAGGCTATCATTATAATTATTTTGAATTATGGAAATTCGCCCATCAAAATAATTATGAATCTGAGTAGAGCAGCTGATTCAATTGTCTTGCATACTTTTGAATGTCTCGCATATTATCCAGCTGATAATATGCCTTTCTATCAAGTGTAACAAAAAATATCGTACATTACACGGCTGTAAACCTTTGCCGGTTCACGCATATTCACGTTTTTGCACTCGGCTGTCGCCTTGTGGATAAACTATCATATGCTCGACCAGCGAAATGTTTCTTTCGAGCCCAGTAACGTGATATACAATTTCTGCACTTCAGCCAGCTTTAACTAGCCTAGTTTTGTCTAGGGCTAATATCATTGCAACTCACAGTAGCGGAGAGTTAGGAGAAGGGGGGGGAAATCGGCCAGGGATCAACTCCTGAGACCGATACGTACATCCCAACCGGTTGAGGCGAGAAGATAAATGTATGGATTAGAAGTTGATTTAGAATAATAGTTTCAATAGGTAGAATATCCATTGAATTACATGGCATTGGTCCAAAAATTGAATATGACGATTTTAAGTCAATGCTCATCTTTGTTCTTCTTCTTCTCCTTCTCCTTCTTTTTCTTCTTCTTCTTCTTCTTCTTCTTCTTCTTCTTCTTCTTCTTCTTCTTCTTCTTCTTCTTCTTCTTCTTTGTATTCATGGCACAGTTTAGCTGAGAATTTCTAAATTGAGTCGTTAGAATGTGAGTCAGAAGAATAAAGAAAGTTGAATAATGAATTAGTAATGTTTCAATATTGACAAACGAGTCGCCACAGTATAAGCTAGTTTTTTATATTGTTGCTGTAAATTGACTTTCTCTTTAGTTAACTTTGGTTTGTGTTTTTCTTGTTCTTTTTCTTTTTCTTCTTCGCCATCTTCTACATATTCTTCTTCAGCTACATCTACTCTCGTCCTTGTCTTCCTCTTATACATCAATATTTACCTTCATCTTTTTTCCTCCTTATCCTTTTCATCACATGTTATTTCTCCTTTATCTACTCCTCCATATCTTCCTACTCCCTTCCTATCTTCCCCTCCTCTCTTCTTATATTCTCCTTTTCTTAGAAGGGAAAAAAATAATGTTGAAGAAGTAGTTTAAAAATAAACAGAACCAGGATGCTAACGGTAGAACACTTTTAGTCTACCATATCTCGCGATATTTATCCAATTTTCATTTCATATCCAATACTTATATCTTCTTCTTCTTCTTCTTTTCTTTCTTCTTCTTTTTGTTAATTTTTTAAAATTTACTTTCTCCTTCATCTAATACTTTTCCTTCTACTCCTGCTCCGCCTCCTCTCCCCTCCTTTTTCTCCTCCTCTACCTCCTCCTTCTCCTCCTCCTCCTTCTTCCCTTCCTCTTTCTTTTCCTTACTTTTCTTCTCCGCCAATTCTCTCATCACCATATGTCGCCAAAAAAACCTTCTTTCCCTTTCTCCTACTTCTCCTTCTTCTTCTCTTTTGACTCCCTCATCACCATAAGTCGTCGCCAGCAAAACTGACCAAACAATCCCTGAATAATGCACAATCTTTCTTCTTCCCTTTCCCTGTTCGCCTCATATATTCTTCGTATATTCTGCATTCAGCCCATGGTTCAGCAGGACTTTTTGTTGGTTTTGAATGTTGTTTTGATGTCTCCAGCCACCTTCCAGTATTTGTTCACCTTCTATATCCTGGTCAGCTTGGTTTGAGGATGTTATTATAATACGATGTGTGAGAGAAATATGGGAGTTATTCCTTTTACACCATAGAACATCCTTCAAAGAGAGTTTAATATCAACTGACTTCATTTCAAACAGGTCTACAATACATAATCATATAGAATACAGGCTTACAATAACCTTTAGAAAGATAAATAATTTATTGTGTTCAGGCTTACTCGCTTTTCATGTTTGAGGGATATGACTGATTCGGAAATGAGGTTTCAGCTCTTAACACGTTACTCCCACAATAAAAATTTATTCTCCCAAATGTAGGCCAGGTGACACATATTTGTGCCATATTATTGTTCCTTACTACACATTGGCATATGTGCCAATCGGTATGTTTCAAATATCCTGGCGGCACAAATGTTTGCCACTGACAAACTGTCAATTCTAGACGGTGTATACAGATGGCTGACACATCTAAGTGCCACTTGGTTCTGTGCCCTGAGAAATTGAAACTTTAAAAATTTTTTAGTATCATGTTAGCACTCTTGTCATTGCTTGCTTCTATGCTACAGCTTTCAGCTTTCTCTCAGTTATGGTCGGGATTTGACACGTCACACATGAATTTGGACCGCCTCAATGAGCTGAGAAGAATGAGCTATCGCTAAGTAGGGTGAGATTGTCCATTGAGAGGTGGAAGGGGGTCTGACGTTGAGGAGGGAGTTTGTTAGATAATTTCCTTCAAACATTTTCAAAGTTAATAGTCAGAGTGTAGAGGGAAACGGAAGCGATAAAAGGAAAGAAGAGATGAGTGAGAAGAAAAGAATAGGAGAGAACAAAATGAGGAAGTGAACAGGAGGAAAGAAGAATAAGTGATGACAAGACAGAAAAGAGAAGAGTGAATGGAGAAATAAGAGTGGAAGAGGTTTGTGAAAGAAAGAGAAGGAAGAAAGGCAAAATTGTGAGAACGGATTAAGTTAAAAAACAAAAATGATAACGAACAACATCCAAAAAAGAAGAGTGATGATTAGGAATTGGAGAAATGATAAGATCAGTATGTATCCTATGTATCCATGTATCTACAGTAGCCAATTTTGTTGGTAGATGACTCTTCAAACCTAAACATTATGTTTTAGTCGAAAGAGTACTTTTACTATGCAAACGATGATTGAGGTGGGTTGCGACTACTTCCCCCACTGAGCTAACAGAGCTGTATCTATGCTAAGGCCACCAAAAAAGGTCTGGAGCTGTATGATTAACAGTCCACTGAATAGCATAGGGTTGTGAAAAGAATCAAAGATAAAGAGAGAGACTATTCGAAGAAAGCGTGTAAGGAAGAGTAAAATTTTGAGGAGGAAAATGGAAAAAAGAGTAATATTGTGGGAGTGAAGGAAATAAAAATAAATGAGAGAAAAAAGAATGAAATGAGGGGAGGGTGAAGAAATGACAAAAACAAAATAGGTTTGTGAAAAAATTGAAGATAAAACGAGAAGCACGCAGAAAGCGTGTAAGGAAGAGGAAGAATGGAAAAAGAAGTATAAATGAAAAATGATATTGTGGAAGCGAGGGAAATGGAACTAAATTATAGAAAGAAAGAGCGAAAAGAGGAAAAAATGATTGGAAGAGCTAGAGAAATAAGGAAGAAGGATAGGGAGAGAAAGAAGAAGGAGAAGATTTGGAAGAGTAAGAAGAGGAAGAGGAACAAGAATAATAAGAAAAGAATAATAAGAAGGAAGAATGAAAAGATGAGAGTGATGAGGTGGAGATAAAAAAAGAGTAAAGTATAGCTGTGAAAAGGGTGGAGTGTTTGTTAGAAGAGGAAAATGAAAGAGAAAATTTTGAAAACGATGGAATAGAATTTGAATTACGATTTCCACACGGGAGAAATATCTGGTCAAGAGCTCGACCACTACACTCCTATATATATTTATATACACGGAATATTGCATATATAGCACCATGACTGCACACCTCCAAACCACCTAAACAATAGGAAGTGGCTTCACTGGTGAGAAAGGCAAACCCGGATTATATTTTCTGAGAATAAAACATTCGTTCTTGTTTGTTGAGTATAAACAGAATACTGAAAAGGCCGTCCTTGAGTGGACATGAAGCTTCTTCAAAGAGGAATTACATAACTCCACACATGTCGCCACCAGCAAGACATGTTGCATGTCACTTGTAGGGAAGGATCCTTTCATGGTGTACATGGCTTTGTTGTAATGGTTTGGCTACTGTAAAACGCTCTCATACAGTGCGATTGTTTGTTATAAGTAGAATTAGTACACAGATGTCAATTCCACTCATTCCGTTCATACTTGTATCTCCCTCCATATTTGATAAAATCACACTTTTTTGTGGATGAAGCCCACAAAGTTCTGAGACCTTTGCGTGGGTAATGAGCTGAATGATGGTGGTTGATGAGCTGGAACCACATTTTTAGGTGGGTTCTGAGCCGCCAGGAGGTGATTTCTATAGCAGAGGACAGAGTCTCTTTTGCTGGCCAATTCAATCACTATTACAAAAAGGGCCCAGGTGTTTGTAGCTTATCTTTATCTGATATTGTTTCCTGCTGCGGCTCACGGCTATCACTTCATACTGAGTTATAGCTTCGTTTTTTAAGTGAACATCTTAATTAATATTATTGTTTTGGAAAGAATCAGTAGTTAAATTCAATGTGCAATTTCTATTTCAACTTGGGACATATTTGATTTTTAGATTTTTCAGTCAGAAACTTTTGAAGAAAGCAGTATTGGGCCGTACCGTTTGTATCTTTGATTCTCGTATAATTTAATTTTTGAATCTATGGTTTTAGAGCTTGGCTTTTGAAGTCAACTTCTAAATTAATACTCTTGAACTGAACTTCAAATTCCTAGTTAAACTTGGACAGAATTAAATTTTGAACATTTTAGTTGATAATTTGTAAATATATCTGTAGTGAGCTTTGCCTGTTGTATCTTTGCTTGATTGTGTTCCTGTAATGATAAATTAACATTCCTGTTTTCGGAAAGAATCAGTAATTGAACATAAAGTGAAATTTCTAGCTATAATTAGGCATAGTATTATTTTTTATTTATTTTGTGTTGACAATTTTTATAGAAAGCAGTAGTGGGACACTGCCTGTTGCATCTTTGCTTGATTGTGTTACTTTTATGATAAAATAACATTTTTTAAAGAAAAGAATCAGTTATTAAACTCTTAAGTTAAATTTCTAGTTAAACTTGGACATAATTCAATATTTTGATTTTCTAGTTGAAAATTTGTAAAGGAATTTGTAGTGGGGCTGTGCCTGTTGTATCTGCTTCGTTGTTTTTGTGTAATATTTGAATAAATATACGAGTATAAATATATTATTGACCTGACAGGGTCTTTTTAAAATCGTGCTGTTGTCTGTCCGTACCTTCCTGAAATGAATGAAATGAGAAAGTTTTTTATTAGGCTCAGTTACAACTGTAAAATCTTCTCTTCTTTGGCTACTCAACTATACTACTATGCGTGATTGTTCTTGAAAGTTTCGATTTGAGATTCAGTTTGTTTTCGAATTTTAAATCGGCTGATGTGACTATTGCATAACATTCATTTTGATACTGTTTTGAAGAGATCCTCTGTCCTGATTGTTCTTGACTTGTACTGAAAAGTGACAGTAGTATTAAAATAGCTCCATTATGACTCTACTTTGATAAGACTTTGAATAAAGGAATCTGCATTAAAGTCGCTTCCTAACCTCTTATGTCTACTTCATAATTATTTAACTTTCTTAGTAATGGCGAAGGTGATATTGTGGAAGGTATCCATAATGAAAAATAAGACGAAATTGTCACAACCACATTTATTAGAACTTCGAGAAACTAGTTTCGGTTGTTACACCATTATCAATCTCAATCAAACTGAAAAACTGAAGTACAGAGAAGCCTTATATATACTATACATGAAATGATACTATTGGCTAAGAGGGAAAGAGGCTAACCTAATCGGACGTTGTGATTGGTTGTCAAGTCACGCCCCCTGGTGGGAGGAGTAACAAGAAAAAATACGAGTCAAATCAATAACTAAACAATGTGAACATCAAGAAAGTAACAAAAAATTTGTAATAAGGCTAGAATTTAATCAAATTAAAATAAAAATTCTTTTAAAAATTAGAAGCTCACTGAAATGCAATCAAGGTCAACTGAGAAATACACATAAGAATTGCTTTTTAAAAATAGGCTGGAATTATAATGAAACCAAGTTAGTTGTATTGAATTGGTTAAAATAAATTTGGTCATTTAAATTAGTTATGGAATCGTTTTTTACCAACTTAGTTATCTTTAAAGCTTCTAAAATGTTCAATTGTCTGCCTTTGCAGACAAATTAGGAAAACAACTGAAAAAGAACGGTTTTGATGTAGCTTTTCAAACCAAACCAATTTTAAAGAGCTTATTTGGGTGTAGTAAAGACAAAATTGATATCTGGGATAAAAGTGGAGTTTATAAATTGAATTGCGGTGATTGTAATGCTTGTTATGTGGGTCAGACTGGTAGAAGTTTCAAATGTAGAGTAAATGAACATATCAGGGATTGGAAAACCCAAAAAGGAGATTCAAATTTTGCAGAACATCTCATTAATAATGGACACAAGTTCAAGGCTGAAGAAAATGTTGAATTTCTGCATTTGATTGGCAAAGGCAGACAATTGAACATTTTAGAAGCTTTGGAGATAACTAAGTTGGTAAAAAACGATTCCATAACTAATTTAAATGACCAAATTTATTTTAACCAATTCAATACAACTAACTTGGTTTCATTATAATTCCAGCCTATTTTTAAAAAGCAATTCTTATGTGTATTTCTCAGTTGACCTTGATTGCATTTCAGTGAGCTTCTAATTTTTAAAAGAATTTTTTATTTTAATTTGATTAAATTCTAGCCTTATTACAAATTTTTTGTTACTTTCTTGATGTTCACATTGTTTAGTTATTGATTTGACTCGTATTTTTTCTTGTTACTCCTCCCACCAGGGGGCGTGACTTGACAACCAATCACAACGTCCGATTAGGTCAGCCTCTTTCCCTCTTAGCCAATAGTATCATTTCATGTATAGTATATATAAGGCTTCTCTGTACTTCAGTTTTTCAGTTTGATTGAGATTGATAATGGTGTAACAACCGAAACTAGTTTCTCGAAGTTCTAATAAATGTGGTTGTGACAATTTCGTCTTATTTTTCATTATTCATAATTATTTATTAACAGCTATATAAACTACTTTTTATGAACAGTTTGTGCATTATTTTGGTCTTCTAAAGCACATTCCAACAAAATATGGGTGAGCTCCCAACAAAATGCTATGGAATGATTTTTCAGCAACAGAAAAGAAAGAAGAGGAAGCTGGGATGGAGAGAGAGAAAAGCAAAGATCGTATCTGGAGCGCTTGGAAAGCGTGCAGGCTATCAGCTTATTTCAACTTTCCAATTTCCGGCTAATATGGTATTCTCTCCTACCCTGGATATATAAATACCCACTCCATGGCCCTAGGCTTAACACCCTCCACTATAAACATTTTGCAGGAAAGTGATGATAGATTCACACTCTTTTTCTCGATCATTCTCTACTATAATTTCTATATTTATCTCTCTCATACCTTAGTTTGATCAAGTGTCAAGAATGGATACATATTTGTCCAAACTTCGCCGTTTCATGTAATTGCATTGTCATTACCATAGCTTAAGATCATACAAATATCATTGTGCATAACTTCTTGCACTATAAAAAATATAATCCAAGTCTACTATAGTATCTAGGTGATGTTGAAATTTTGTTTCAGATGCATGTAAATTTACATGAATAGAGAAAGATAATATAATCTAATCTGATTCCTATTATAGATAGACATATCCTCTGATTATCATACATATAACAGTGGATTTGTACTCTTTCAATAGTATTTTTTATTCTAGATTGATGAGTAAATAGTAGTTATTAGAATTCAATCTCTTGATTTATGTATTCTCCTTATTTTTTATTATTTTCATTTTTTCTTGAAACTAATTGTTATAGTTTTTATATATTTTTCTTTTTTTCGGAGTATGAAGCCCACATAGGTCTGAGACCTGTGCGTGGGTAATGAATTGGATTATGGTGATTGATGAATTGGATGTACAGTTGCAGGTGGGTTCCGAACCACCGGTATTTGCAAGCGAAAATTTAATTTGTATTACATTTTTTTTTCAATTTCTGTAGAGTCGAATGAAAGAGAGGTCCAAGAGTACTAGCTCTGCTCTTGATAAAGGCGATTAATCGATGAACAAATTACAAATCTTTCATTCTCTTTTCTCCTTTCTCTTCCAATATTTTTCACTCTCTCTCGCTCTCTCTCTCTCTCTCTCTCTCTCTCTCTCCTCTTTCTTTATCTTCATAGCTTTTACTCTCTTTCTCCCCTTTTTTATTATTTCTCCTACTCCTACTACTTTTCAAAACCCTACTGTTTGTATTCATAATAATGAGATTGATAGATCTGAGCTCCTATGATTTTAATTTTATGGAAGAGTGAGAAGGGGCCGGCTAAGTCCAAGCTTCACTCTTCCTTGGAAAAAAAGGGAAAAGGAACAATTAAAGAAGTTGATTGCAACATTGTAGGCCTTATGAAGACCTGAAAAGACCTGGAAAATGAAAAATAAAATAAGAAAAATTAAGTGGAGAATGAAATAAATGTTGAGAAAGTGAGAGGGGCGATGATCTTTGGGGGGAAATGTATGAAAAGAACCATATATATTATATTCTTTCACATGTAAAGAAAGTATAAAGTATAAAGATAGTAGTGATAGTAGTAATGATCCTTTAGTAAAATCCTACTTTTATAAAAAACTATTTATTATTAATTTATAATACTATTTATCCTTCAACAGAGGCTTTCAAAAACATTTATTAAGTTGTTTCTATCAGGGTTTCTATACATTTAGTTCGAAAAAAATAACACTTCAACATAATCTTCACAAGATTCACTTGCATTTATATTTTGATCCATAAAAGGACTTAGTAAGTGAATCATAAATATAATTTTTCAAATATATAGCCTAGAAATAATAAGGAAATAAAATGAATTTGAGGATTCAATTCAAAAATTATTCACAATTTCCCTGTTTTGCTGTGCATTATTAATGCCGTTAAGAAACCGTTATAAGCTGATAAAACGGAGAGCGCAAGAAGCACTTTTTAGCAGGGTAACAAGTAGGCCTAGTGAAATAGTGCAGAAGAAGCAAACGCTTGCGTCAGTGGAATGACTTTGACATTGGTGACCCAGTGAAACTGAAAGGCCACAGGCCAGTAGAGTGGTGAAACACCGTTACAAGCCGGGAGGGGAGAAGTCAATAACCGCACACTTTTCCACCGCTTTGTTGCTAACCTGGGAGTACAGTACAGAAAGTAAAACAGAAGTACAGTACACCATTATTTTAGAAGCATTACCTTTTTTATTAGAGTTTAATTATATTATGTATACTACCTCGTATATAATTATAATGTATATACAGAGTGTTTCGGAACTCTCTACCAATACTTCTAGGCAGAGTTTCTGGACCACTAACAAAAGTAAATACTGTGATAAAATTTTTCTAAAATCTCCAGTTACTCGCACAGCCGCCATTTTGTTTTTTCACTCATTATTTTTTGAGAACGGGTTGCAGTTTTTCGCTTCCAACCACCGCACACCCTAAAAAGTAGCAGACCTCTGTTAATTGTTTGCCAATCTTGGAAAATGAGGTATCGTTGGCTTTACAATAAAAATATCTAAAAAACGTTATTCAGTCAAATTTTGATATCATTAGCCATTATTAATTTAATCCTGTTCAAATATTTTAAATGGCCTTCATTTTGTTTTTTGATGTCGGAAAACTTTGATTAATTTTTTTTAGATTGTTTTAATTGTTATAAAGCTGTATCCAGAATTTCCAAATTATAATTTCAGAGGTGTTCGAATAAAAAAATAATGAGTGAAAAAAACAAAATGGCGGCTGTGTGAGTAACTGGGGATTTTAGACAAATTTTATTATGATATTTACTTTTGTTAGTGGTCCAGAAACACTGCCTAGAAGTATTGGTAGAGAGTTCCGAAACATCCTGTATAGTATATAAATATATAGTTATAATATATAATTATAATTATAACGATGAGCACAGAATTGTTTTCAAAGTTTGTTGAATTGGATATTATTGATGGTTTGAAAAATTTTCTCTGTTGCTGTGGGAAAAAGTAGTTTCTTCAATTATTTTTTGAAATGTGGGGGTTCAAATTTGAAATTTTTCGGTTTTTGGGGGCAGTTGATCTTACCTACGAGTGGTTTTAAATTTTTGATAGATATTCTGTAACTAGAAGACACCTCAAGGAATATAATGACATATTTTTCACTGTGATCAAGCAATTTGATTTTTCAAAACATTTTTTTTAAATACCGGCATTTAAAAAATTTCAATTTTTCAAAACTCTATTTCTAAGAAATTATTTGTTGGATTGAAGTAAAAGATATGTCATTTAATTCCTCAATGTGTCTTTTGGTTAGGTAAAATTTATTAAAAGTTCAAAACCACTCAAAGTTGAGATCAATAATATCGTTGCCCAAAAAACCTTGCCCATATAATTTCAACTTTGAACCCTTATGCTTCACAAAATATTGAGGTCAAACATTTTTCCCCACGAATACAAGAAACTTTAAAAAAATATGACCAAAAACCCTGCGCACAACCTCAATTTAATAAATGAATCGACATATTTTTCGAACTTGGGTAGAATTTGCAAGCTCTTATTTCACCCAAATCTACTGAATACATACTAATTTGCATTTAGCAAGAGAAAATTCAAATTGAAAAGAAAAATATAAATGAATCTTTGTTAAATGTACATAATTTAAAAAAAAAACAAGTCACACTCTACCAGCGAGTGCTTTCAAGAGCTGACTATTCAGTATGTTCAGGAAAAACAAATTGTACCAAATTTATTATTTTAGTGATTTTTATGCTCATATTCTATACGGTACAAGCAATTGCAGTATTAAGGATCCGACAGGGCCTTATTGAAATCATACCGTTGTCCGTCCGACCGTCCGCCCGTGCTCTAACGCTTGAGAGAAAGATTCTAGACTCTTGATACAGTATATAGCTTCCTCTTAGTTCTCGTGAAATCATAATTGATTTTGAAGTTTGTGGTCGAATATAAAAATAATTCTTGTAAAAAACACATTCCTACTATGGTTAGTTTTGGCTTGTTGAAATCAAAAATTGCACAGCTGGTTCATTTCGAATACAAAAAGTTGAAAAATTTTATGGAGGTTGCTGCTTAGCCCAATCACTTCATTTTTACAGAGCAAGCGTTGACGTTTCATTCCTGATTGTGTTGAACTATTTTCTTAAACTATAAATTAAACAAGTGAAGATATATTATAAGAGATCTATTGAAAAAACGCTTTTTCAAGATGACTTTTTTTTTCATTTGGGAAGCATTTATAACTTTTATAGAAATGAAAAAATTTGTATGGTGCATATGCCTATCAGCACAACACTGATAATAATTATTATTATACCATGCTAATTCGTCGAGTCCTTCGATACTCCACTGTATCGGTTTATCTTTAGCTCATTTTATACTAAATTTTTCTAACAGTACTCAAAATTATTTAAAAAAAAATTCTATGGAGCATTCTATGGAAATTCTATTCGCATTTCTGCTCATTTACGTGTATGAGGTACTCGAATAATCTGGTCCCATTCAACTCGGATTCCCGGTACATTACTAATGAAGATGTATCTTTATTTTACTATATAGATTTATCAAATTTAGTGTACTTTCATGAATATTATTTCAAATTCAGATCAATTCATAGTGTGTAAGTTATATTTCTGTACAATATTTTTTAAACTTTTATGAGTGAAATCGTTGCCACATCTTTCAATTTGCATACATGATTTTGAACCTCACATTACGTGGTGCATCAACTGTTACACATATTCTACCCCTTTCTGCGACCTTCCCAGCTCTCTACGGCTCATGAATCTCAACAAAACTCACATGAGACCTAACAGAGGGGTGGCTAGACGACACTTTCATGAAAACCTCACTGTTTTAATGAAATTAAGAACACAATAAACCCCCTCCACGATTCAGAAACCAGGGCAATTACTGCTGCCATTCTTCTGTTAACAACTTTCGCTATGCAAGACGCACACACACATGACTATGTATGAGCTTCTTGATCTTCTACCCTTGAAATGTATCAAACTAAAAGCACTCTCATCTGAGGAGACCAATTTTCCTGCACCATTTTCCTTTCTGCTATCACCATTTTATTCTCATTCGCACTCTTAACATCCTCTTTTATTCTTCTCTTCTTAGCACCCTCTTTTACCCTCTCTTTCGCCAAAACACCCTCTTTCACTATCTCTTATACTCAAATTGTAGAACATCCTTTCTTCGTTATAAACTCTCTCTCTCTCATATTATATATTTCTCTCTCTCACTCTCATTCAATCTTTCTCTCTCTCTCTCTCTCTCTCTCACACGCTTTCATTCAATCTCGCGCTCATCTCTCTCTCTCTCTCTCTAACTCTCATTCACTCCCTCCCACTCTCTCTGCTCTCTTCCTTTCTAGCACTATCTCTTTCTCATACCTTCTCTCTTCCTCACTCACACTCTCTTATTCTCTCTCAAATATCTACTTTTGCATCACCATTTCAGTATCATTTGCACTCTTAACATCCTCTTCTACTCCTATTCTATTCTTAACACCCTCTCTTTATCCTCTCTTTCACCCTCTTGCTCATACTCAAATCTTAGATACTCTTTTCTACTCGTTATCATCTCACTCGCACAATCTCTTTCTCTTACTCTATCTCTTTCCTTATCTCTCTCCCTCCTCTCTCAAATTCTTTCTTTCTTTCTTCCTCTTTCTTTCTCTTTTTCTCTTTTCTTCTCTTTGTTTCTCTTTCTCTCTTCTTCTCTCTTTTTTTCTCTCACTTTCTATCTTTCCCTTCATTTCTTTCTTTTTCACTATCTATTTCTTTCTCTTTCTCCTTCTCTCTCTCTCATTGTCTCTTTATTTATCTCACTCATTCTCTCTCTTTTTATCTGTCTCCTATTTTTCTCTTTCTTTCTTTCTCACTTTCATTCACCCTCTCTCTTTTACTCTCTGTGTGTACTTTCCCGTCTCTGTTGCCAGGAGATAAATGAAACATTCAATAAATCCATCATTAATCTATCTTCTTTTCTCTCTCTCGTTCCTTCTCTCTTTCCTTCTTATTTCTTTCTCTTTCTCTTCCTCTCTCACTACCTCTCTCCTTCTTTCTCTTACTCTCAAATTGGCTCTTTCATTCTATTTTACTCTTTACACCCTCTCATATACTCTCTCCCTTCCTCTCGCTCCTCCCTACCCCCTCACCAAGGACACGTACACTCCCTTTCAATTTCATCCATGAATTTTTCATCATCACCGCAGATACGCTGTATATAAATTGACTGTTCTTTCCAGCACTTACCCCTCCCCTTACCCACGAGTCTCAGATTTCATTAGTTATGTTTTCGTTTATACACTACTTTCATTCACTCAGTATACGCTTTTTCTCAAGAGCCTCCTCAGTCCTCAGTTACAACCACCTCAGTATTACTACTTTGCTGGTGTTATATGGGAATTTATACATTCCTCACTTTTTCACTTACACTTCTCATTTTTTCTCATTTTTATTTTAATTTAATTACTACTTTGTTGGGGTTTAAATGGGGATTTTTTTCTATTTTTTTCTAAATTTCACGCATTATACGCATTGAATTTTTTCAATGGTATGTTTTCGATCATAGACTTAGTTTTTACAACAATAATAATTATAGATCCTTGAAACAGTTGATTTTTACAGCAATTGATTCTTAAAACAATAAATTTTTAAGCAAAGATAAATGCTTCTCTCCCTTCATTATTTTGAGATTTTGCACAGGGTTTTTGATCATATTTTTTCGGGTTTCATGTATTTAATATTATAAAGGCTTTGGAATGTTATCTATTGTTGTAATGAAAACGTTTTTCTTTAATTATTATTTTTGTGAAATATGGAGGTTCAAAGTTGATTTTTTTGTTTTTTGGAGAAATTGATCTTCATATGAGTGATTTTGAACTTAAAAATTTTTCATTTCTAAAAAACACTTTTAGGAATAAAATGACATTTTTCTTTCATTTCAATCCAACAAATAATAGTTTTTCAACACAATTTTTTTCAACAAGTACATGACTTTCTACAATTTTCTTTTTGAGGTTGACTTGTTCTTATTCGGATTTCTCATTTCAGGTAAGTTAATCAAAAGACCTTACTTTTACCAGACTGATGAAATCTACTTCTATTGTAAGTATTGAATCAAAATTTCTCCTTGTTCTTACTTGATTATTTATACAAAAACTATGAAATTAAAGAATACCTTAAAATCATATGATCGTAAAATTGAAATCATTTCAGATGAATCAGATTACTTCACCAGCCCTTTCGCCAGCTCCCTGCCAACACAATTGTGCCAATCTTTAAACATTTTTCCTATGCGTTAAAATCGGAACTGAGCATTCACTCCTGGCTCACATGAATGTGCTGGTTCTTCTGTCTACAACGATGCCACTTTATGAAATTTTACTTCACTTACTTCACTCAGGAATCACTTATGAAATGTGCTTCTCATCAAAGTAAAAATAATGCTTCGTAAAATAAAATAATAACTCGTTCAAATGAGCAAAATATAAAAGTAAAGACGTCACTATCTTCAAAATATTACCCGTGACTTGCAAATTTCATCTCTATTTGTACACTTTTTTACTACAAAAATCACAAATTTACTCTATAACTTGATCAGCTGAACTTGGGTTGCTCAATGCTATTGAAGTAAAAAACGTATTCATTCTCCCACCATATTTCCAATTCCTAATAAACGGACCAACATCGTTTTTCAATAACCTTGGCTTCTGACATTGCTCTTTTTGAAAATATTATAAGCTTGCAATAACATGAGCTTTCAAGAAATAAACCACAATAAAAAGAGTAATCTTGGAAAGCGGCTATCAAAGACTCACCTATGTAAACTCTAACATTCTCTCTCACTCTCTCTCTTCTCTCTCTCTCTCTCTCTCTCTCTCTCTCTCTCTCTCTCTCTCTCTCTCTCTCTCTCTCTCTCTCTCTGGTTAAGTGTCAAGAATGGACGAATCTTTGTCCAAACTTCGCCATTTCATGTAATTGCATCACTTAGATTGTCATTACTAGAGCTTATATCATTAATAACATACAAACATCATTGTAAATAATTTCTAGCACTATAAAAATTATAATCCAAGTCTATATATAGTATCTAGTTGATGTTGACAATTTTGTCTTAACTAATCATATTATGCGAAATTTGTAAACTTACATGAATAAAGAAATCTAATCTAATCTAATCTAATCTCTCTCTCTCATTCAAATACATTGTAAATTTACACAAATAAAGTCATTTGAATCTGAATCTGAATCTGAATCTCTCTCTCTCTCTCTATGCTTTCACATAGAATGTCATTGTCAATATACAAGCTTTTTCTTACATACAATCTTTTGTGTTGTTAATAATATGCTTTTTAATCAGTCACAATGGAATTTTACAAATTTACGTAAATAAATTATTTCTATCTTTATCTCTCTACCTCTTACCCTCTCTCAAACATCAACAAACCAACTTTCAAATATGAATATCCATCCCTTTCGGTAATTCCATTCAAGTACGGTACATCAAAACCAGAATCTTTCATCGGTATAAAACAACGCACCATTTTATTATGATAGCGATTCCAGCACAAAGGTCTCACTGATTTTGGCCATCTACTGTCAACATAACCAGCTATTGGTTGCCCGATATTTAGTCGTATTTTATTGGCATCCAGCTGTACTTTGCTGCGTCCAATGCTTTTGAACAATGTGAACACTGAGCTGCCATGGAGCTCTGAGTGCAAATAAAACACGGTCCCGTGTTAGCTGGCATAATATTGGAAATGACACCTGTAAATATAAAACAAAACTAGTGAATGCTCATTGATTGTTTGGATTGATACCCAAAGCCGTGTGTACACGTGACAGTATGTGGGTAATTTCGTTTGCTGTTTGCTTATTCTGTTTTGTTAAATCAACTGGAGAGAGGGGAATGGATTTCAGCCCACTGTTTTCGAAATGCTGAATGAAACTGTAGAAGAGGTTAACCTTATAAAAATAGAAGGAAAAATCACTTAATGAATATATTATGATATTTCGATACTATTGACTTTTCTCACCAGTACACTTCAAGTTCCATCTCTTTTTTCGGTTGGTTTAAGACCTTTGTATAGGTGATGAGTTGGATGATGGTGATTGATAAGTTAGACTTTCAATTTTAGGTGGGTTCTGTACCACCGGAAAGTGATTTTACAGCAGAGAACAGAGTTTTTTGCAGGCTAAGCCAATCGGTTACCCTTACAAAGAGGGTCCAGGAGTTCGTAGCTTATCTTTTTCTGACTGTACAGATACCTGCTACGGCTCGCGGCTATCACTTCCCTAGCTGTTTTTCTTCATCATCTTTTCAACTTTTTTACTTTCTGAATGTTCATTGATTGGGTAGTTGATACGGCGTTTGACTGTGTACTACTGCTTACAGCAGAAGTCACTTGCATGAGTCAATTTGCCGTATGCGTATTTTGGTTTGTTCTTTAAACTGGAAATGGAATGGAAAATAATGTTAAGTTCCTCTTCCTCTTCCTCTTCCTCTTCTTTTTCTTCTTCTTCTTCTTCTTCTTCTTCTTCTTCTTCTTCTTCTTCTTCTTCTTCTTCTTTACAGATGCCTTAGAAGAGCTATTTTTATCATATTTTTATATTATTTATTTTTTCTTCCCATCTTCTTCTCACTTCTTCTACTTCCTCTTCTTCTTCTTTTCCTTATCGAGTACTAGACTAATTTAATTGGAACTTACAGTATTTCTTTCCCTCTTCACAATCGTCAACATCAATTAGTATGTCCAATACAAAGAGTTCAAAAGTCTTCTTTTTTTTCCCCAATCTAGAGCAATTTGTTTCCAAAAGCAATCAGAATAGCCTATCACTTATCACAATCCAGTCGGAGCATCTTTTTAATCAGACTCTGATGTTTCCGTCCCTAAAAAAGGTTTAAACGTTTTCTGTGAAATTGGTTCCACCAGAGTGAATTGGAATCACTTCTTTGTCATTCCATCCACCTACAGTACTTGACATCAGATTGAGGATGTGTGTGTGTGAGTGTGCGTGTGTATGAGACTTATTTGCATGTTGATCAGTGGAGTTGAAAAAAGGACCCAAATCAGAGTTACTCCTCTCATTAATAGAAGTACCAAAAAAAGAGTATTTAATCTTATTCTTCAGAAAACCAGAGTCGCTAATGTTAGCTATAAAATATCGGAATCTTATAATCAGACAAATCTCCACTTTACAATGTGTTAGAACCTTTTCTGATTGGAAAATAATTGATCATTGTAATTCAAAGTGAAACTTCTTGAGGAAAATTGGCATAATGCGACATTTGAATTCTTTAGAGTTTAAAATTTGCGAAGAAAGCATTTGTGGGCCTCGTTTGTTGTATTTTTCCTTTATTGTTTTTTTTTTGTCATAAATAAATTAATATTAATAACATAATAATAAAATAAACTAATACAACAGAGTATCCAAGGACCCGATGAATTCACATAAGTTAATGATAATAATAATTATTATTATTATCACTTGTGCTGATTGGCATATATGCACCATTCAACTTCTGTGGTTTCTGTAAACATCATATGCTTCCCATTTCACAAAAAAAATGCACATCAGTAGTTGATAAAAAAGAATTTGTTTTTCTTCTTCTTCTTCTTCTTTTTCTTGTTCAACTGATCACACAATATTTTCTCTCAGATCTCAGCCTTGGAAGGACTTAAAATATTCTCAGAGAAGAATTGAACACAATAAAAACGAAAACGTCAATGCTCTCACTGGTTAAGTAGATAATTGGGCTAAGTGGAAACCTTTGTGATATCTTGTTATTTTGTTTGTATCCGAAATTAAACCATCTGTCCAATGTTTTGATTTTCTCAGCTAAAACTAACCTACAACCTTTAGTGATTAGTGACGATCTCTTTTACATCGTAATTATTCTTATATTTGATCCCTCAACTCAAAAATCAATAGCGATCTCTCTTGGACTATGAAGAAGCTATATACCAAGTTTTGAAATTCTAGAATCTTCCTTTCAAGATCTAGAGCCCGGACGGAAGAACGGACAACGGCATGATTTCAATAAGGCCTTATCGGGTCCTAATGATGTATTTTGGAATTCGTTCTAATTAAGGGAATATCTAGAATCATGAGCCATGAATATTCTTCACTTTATTCTCTATGAACATGATCTGTAACTTGTGTAATCCCTGAAACTTGCAGCAGAGTCTTTAAAGGTCTTCAATGAGGGAAATAATATTTGATCAAATTCTGATCTAGACGTCTTTGAAGTCTGGTGTGCATCACCTGTTCTATCGGCTCTGAAAACAGCTAGTTATTATACTAATACATCAAATTTCCTTCTCCTTGAACTCCTTGTTATATTGCTAATTTCCTCCTCTTCTATCCGGGCCTAAATTAATATTCTTGCTGCGGAATCCACAACTCTTCTTCCTTCTCCATCTCCACTCCTCTTCACCATTTCTTTACTCCTCTTCATCATCATACTTCTAATCTTCCTCCCACCGCTACTCCACCACATCCTCCTCCTTTTTCTCCTCATCCTCCGCTTTCTTCTCCTCCTCCTTCTTTCCATCCTTCTCATTCTCCTTTTCCTCAACCTTCTTCTCCACCTCCTTCTCCTCTTTCTCCTCCTTCTCCTCCTCATTTTTCTCCTTTTCCTCATTCTTTCCTCTCCTTCTCCATTTCTCCTCTTCATCTCCCTTCTTCTATTCCTTCTCCTCGTCATCGACCTTCACCATCATCTTCTCCTACTTCCCCTTCTCTTCTCTTCTTCTTTGCTCATCCTCCTACCCCTCCATGAACCCAGCCATTTTCTGCTACCTTTTTCTTCTGATCCTTCCTCATTTATCACTTATCCATTCCTTCTTGTTCTGCTCATATTCCTCTTTCACCTTTTCCCTTCTATTTCTTATTATTTCCCTAATTTTATCTCTGTCTTATTCTTCTTTTCCTTTTTCATTCGTCTTCTTCTTTTTTCTCTTCTCCTTCTTCATCGTCTTCTGCTTTTTTTGTTGTCGTTGTTGTTCTTCTTTCTCCTGTTTCCTGTCTTCTTCTTCTTTTTCTTTTACCCCTTTCTCCTCTTAATCATTCATCTTCTACTCCTTCAACCCTCATCACCCTTTCTCCTCTCTTCTCACTACCACAACTTTCTTCTTCTTCTTCTCCTCCTCCTCTTCCTATTTTATTTCCTTTCCTTCTCTGTCTCTTCTCCTACCTCTAATTTCTCTTTTTCGTATCCTATTTTCTCTTCTTCTTCTTCTCCTTCTATAAATCCTCTTCCTCTTCTCCTTCTATATCCTCTACTTCTCCTTCTCCTCCTCCTTCTCCTGCTCCTCCTCCTGCTTCTTCTTCTCCTCCTCTTCTTCTTCTCCTCCTCCTTCTTCTCCTCCTCCTTCTTCTCCTCCTCCTTCCCCTCCTCTTCTTCTTCACCACCTCCTCCTTCTTCAATTCTCTGCACTGAGCATCATTGCCACGAACACACTAACTAAGATAGTGTTAGTGTGTGAATACAGAATAACACACATACGCAAACTCACTAACATCCTTCCGTACAGCTTAAACTTGGCGTTGTACTGTAGTAGGGCCCAAGTGCCATTATGTGGCTTCCCAACTTTACCGATAGATGCAAGAAGAAACTTGGCTCTTGTAATTTCTGATGTCGTTTAAAGGCGAATGCGAATCAGTCAATTTCTGAGTATACGACTCTAAATTCACTATTTGAACTTGAAGTTGCCTTGTCAATACTCGTAAAGTTCCAAACTCTAGACCTACAGAGTTACGTTCTCACTTTTGAGAACAAAGAGATGAAATAATATTGATAGGTAGACCTATGATAAAATAGGAAAAAAATATTTTGAAACGTTGAATGATGAATTTGATGAAATAATTCATCATTATGATGGATTGTTTTAGTGAAGATTTTTAATGAATCTGAATTATTGTGAGAACTGACCTCATTGTTTTGGGAATTATAGTATGTAAAATTCGTTAAGAGAGCAGTTTTGAACTTGTTCATTTATTCATTCAATGTAATGATGTCTCGATAAATAGAAATATTTGAAATTGATGATAATCTCCCTTCACCAGCTTGAAATTTTTTGGGATGAGAAAAGAAGAAATGAGGATGTTCAGAGGATGAGATGAAATGAAATGTGAGAAGGCGATGATAAAAAATGATGTTTTGACAGATAAAATTAGTCTAATGTTTAAAGATTACAGATAAAATTTAAAAAAAAGGCTGGAAGAGGAGGATGAAGAAATTTAATTTTTGTTTTGTTACTTTTATCACGTAATATATATGGATCTTTTATGTTATATTAATAGTAGAAATAGTAGTTCTGTGAACAGTAACCTTAAGCCCAAGATTATGGATACTTTTTCATTATTGAGGGTCAGTGTGAAGACTTGTGCTTGGGTAATGAGGTAAATGAGCTAATTAGAGAAACATGCATTACTGAATAAGATTCAAGCCGAAGCCCGAGCCTTATCTTGTCACAGACAATCGCTCCAACCAACTACTCCACTACAGTCGTTTGCACAGAGGAATTCACAGCAAAATTGAATTCACATCTAAGCATTGATTCGATTTGCGTGGTCTATTTTATCTCTGTTTTCCACGAAAAGTCACTCTGTATCACATTACTAAGTGAATCTATTTTCATTCAACTTGTACTTATAACCTTGTGTTGTTAAATACATCAGATGATTGTTAAGATTATATCACATTCAACATGTCTGATGGATGAGTTCATAGAACAATATTAATTAACTTTGAATAACAAGCTTTGCTCAGTAATCACTTGTTATTAAACTTAATTGAAATATTGGAAATGATCTGTTTCTCTCGAACAAATATTTTACCTCAATGAATGATAGATTAATATTCATAAAGGCTGAATAAGAGGGCCCGAGGGCTATTATGAAATCTGATTCCAGTATTGCATAAATGATGCAGAGGCTCATTTTAAAGATCCTATAGAAGAAGGCCTGGGTGTCGTTCCTTTTTCTCCCTTGAAATATCTGAATGCAAGTAAATATTAGAAATCCTCATACATACATCGCTGGGTTTTCCTAAAGGAAACTCCACGCAAAATCTCATACAATTGGTCCCATTCATTTTCAAATACAAATATTTTTTATTGTAATGAACAAATATGTGTACTAACAACGTCATGCAAACGGAACACAGTCCTTAGTCTAAAAACGTTCAATTAAAACTTGATAAAAATAACAAGTACATATAAATATAATAAAACATTGCAGTGGTACAGGCCTGATTAATCGGCTGCTAAAGTTTATGTTCAAAATATTTCTCATTATTATAAAACGGATTTTCAACCAGCCAAGTGTCTCATTTTTCAAGAGAAGACTTAAAAACTTATATACCTTTTTACAAATTAATTACTGAATGACTGTTGAGTGATTTCCTTGGTCTATTAAAATTAAAAATTGTTTGTATTTTATTGCGTGTATTGTGTGAATGGATATCTTCATTGATATTTATAACTTGTAATTTCTTCAAGCAGTATACAGTAATTTTATAAATGTATAAATTTATTACTGTTACTATTTCCAATTTGAAAAATATAGGATTAAATTGATATAAGAGAGATAAATAATTTAGCTGTAAATGCGTTGAAAACAGACAAAATGACAGAGAAGTGCAAAACGGTCGGCTCAAAACTCTCTTTGTTCGGTCAAAAGTTATTCTCTCACCTGACCCGATAAAGAATGGTTGAGTTCATGGGAGCATTCTCATCTACCGGTAAATGTTACCGGTGGCGTCTGATTGGTCTATTCAAAATTCTAAACTTCTATGAATTCAAGTAAACCAATCAAACACCACCGGTAACATTTACCGGCTACCATTGAAGCTCCCAAGAACTCAACCAACTTATACGATTATAATTATATTATACGTGACCAAATACGCGCTTTAAAATGTGCTTCTCGCAGCACAGTGAAGTCCATTTGTAAAAGACAAAAATGTATGTAAAGTATGTGTTGTAAACGAAATTATTGATCGTAAAGCTCTAGCAGTTGCTGGTTTGTTTAATCCAAATTTATTTTATCGCATTTTTCAAAATTCTAAAATGTTTCACTACTTTTCCAGTGTAGGACCTACTTAGGAGCTTAAATTTTTCTCCTAGCATAAAATTTGAGAAATTTTTCAAATTTTTCAATTTTTCCAATTTATTCAGAATTAAATTAGATCGTTCATAAATTCTTTAAATTTCATGATACAAGAAAGATTCAAGTTGGTAAGTAATCAGTGGAGTGAATAAAACAAGATGAAATTTTAAAATATTTGAAATCTATGGTCTTTCACTTTTGTATTGGGAAAAAAGATAATGTGTCATGTCCTTATAAGCAACGTTGCTAATTTGCTTAATGTGAAGGGATACGGCAGCGCTGCTCGGTCGCTACTAGTAGCGACAGACCGGAAGTCGCAGAGACCCATAAAGTTACGCAAATGTAGTCTGAAGGGTTTTTCAACTTTTTCATTGAAATAATTATAAGTTTAATGTCTCTTCATCGCTGCATCTCCATCTCTCCAGCGCTGTTAAGCAGCGCTGCTGAATCGTCTAATGTGAAATGGTCACTAGCATGTATTGCTTGTCTGTTGATATCAAAAGCGTGTAGACGTATAGAGGAAAACCTCGTTTTGTATGAATAAAAGACTACAAAAACAAGAAACTATTCGATCTTGAATGATTTGGAGATGAATGGAAACCCTTCATTTGAAAAATTCACTATAATGTCCAGAGAGAATTTTTATTGCCTTTCAGAACTGGTTAAACTCAAAATAGAAGAAAGTGACTCCTACTTCAGTGAAGCAATACATTTAAGGATCAAGGTAACAATTTGTCTTAGATATTCAGCTACTGGGAACGCATACACATCTCGGATGCATTTATTTAAATTATCCAAACAATTCATTCCATCAATGGTGCCTGTGGTACTTAAAGGAATGATATAAAATGTTGAACTCAACTTATCCATATGAGTCTGTCTTTTCTAAATATTTTATTCCTGAAAAGTGTAATCTACTTGTGTATAAAGGAGCAGCAGCAAGCACTTTTACAAGTTTCGTGTGGAATTCCTTCATCAGCTTCGACTTTCTCCTTGAACAATAATAATAATTCACGACAAAGTCACTGCTTCACTTCAGTTTGAAGTCTTTTCTTTTCTTGTGTGCATTTACGCAAAACTTTTACGGCCGTTTTCACTAAACCTAGACCTCCCTAGACCCCTCTTTCACTGCTTTTTTGAAGGACCGATGCAAGATGGAATAGAATGGGGCGGGGTAAAGAAGCTGCTGAGATTTGCGAAGTTTATTCACTGTGCTGTGTTTTATAGCCGCTACTGAAACAGTGATGGGCGAGCTGAAAAGAAGTAAAAGAAGAACAAAATAGTAGAGATGAGGAATTGGTGAGAGGAGAAGAAGAAAAATAAGGAGATGAGAAGAAGAAAATGAAGAAGAATAAGAAGATGAGAAGAAGAAAATAAAGAAGAATTAGAAGAGAAGTGAAAGAAAAAGAAGACAGAATGAAGGAGCGATGAAGAAGTAGACAAAAGAAGACAAAAGAAGAAGAAGGAGAAGAAGACCAAAGACAAACAAAAAAAAAAAATAAATAAAACAGGAGAGATGAGAAAATAGTGATAGAAGAAGAAGAAGAAGAAGGAGCGAGAGTAGAAGAAGACAGGAGCAGAATAAGAAAGAACAAGGGAAGTAGACGAAGATGTCACGGGGGGGGGGGAAGAAGGGCAAGAAAAGAAAAAGAATTAACAACAAGACGGAGAAGAAGGCCGGAGAAGATGTCAGGTGGAGAAGAAGAAAAAAGGGGTGAAGGACAAGTAGAAGAAAAATAAAAATAGATGGGATGAGAAAGAAGGAGTGAGAGAGAATGAAAGATTGGAAGAAGGAGTGAGACAAAAAATAAAGAAAAATTACAAAGGTGGAGAAAAGAATTGAGCAAGGACAAGAGAGAAAGAAGTGGTGGCACAGAGAAATAGCAGAAAATGAAAAATAAACTGAGAAAAGGAGCAGGTGAAACAACGAGTGGACATGGAAGGGGTGAAGAAGAAGAAGAAGAAGAAGAGGAACAGGAGGAGGAGAAGGAGGAGGAGGAAGAGGAAGAGGAAGAGGAAGAGGAAGAGGAAGAGGAAGAGGAAGAAGAAGAAGTAGAGGAAGTGGATGAGGAAGAGGAAGAGGAAGAGGAAGAAGAAGAGAAGAAAAAGTGCTAGAGGAAGAGGAAGAGGAACAGGCGGAAGATGAAGAAGAAGAAGAAGAAGATTGATTTATTGATTGATTGATCGGCTGCCTTTATCTATTTCCTAGGAATGCGAAGTTGGGTCGCGGCCGGCCCTTTCATATACTTTCAATCACTATACTTTCTAAAACTTACAGCTTAATGTATAAATTTCTTTAGAAAGAGAAAAAAAACAAATAAAAATAATAAATAAAAAAATATATCATCTATTTTATGGTAAAAGAGAAAGAAAGAAGAAGAAAAAGAAGAAATTGATGAAAAAGAGAGAGATAAAGAATTCAAGTAGAAAAAGCAGAACCAGATATAAAAGAAAGCAAATTTAAATAAAAGAGAAGGTAAGACAAGATAAAAGGGTTAGAGAAGGAAAAGTCAAATATAAAAGAGCAGGGAAACATAGATGCTGAAGTAACGGAACAAGCAGAAGATTGAGCAAGGGTGGAAAGGAAGAAGAAGAAGAAGCAGCAGCAGAAGAGGAAGAAGTAGATGAGAAGACTGAGGACCTTATTAGTCAGCGTTACTTCAAAAAGGCTGTTGCTAAGGCTTGCCACAGCAATAGCCTGTGCAAGCCACAGCTGTGGCGCCTCCTAGCCACGGCATCTTTCATTAGAATTCAAAATGTCGTCAAACGAAGATGAGGAAATGTTGAATTAGAAATATTGTTATGGAATGCATGAAAGAAAGGACAGGAATTTTCAGCGTTATCTGTGCTGTGTCAATATTGATTTCCGGAAGCGATTAATTGGCAAGTTGTCTGCTTCCCCTGTTCCCCCTCGCCTTGCAATCCATCTAGAGATTTCTGGTCGGTCTTATCTGGGTAATTAGAATTTTATAGAGAAATCGAGAACCCTCTCATTTTTCCAGAATGTTAAAAATTGTATATAAAGAGAACGCTCATGTAAACATTAGTTTCATTCATTACTTGAACTTCGTTGACATAGCAAGTGGCAGTTCTATTCATATACGAACGTTTATTTGCTATTTTTAGACACTTCTTCATGAATAATTGAACAGTTATTACTGAATATTTGAACAGCCTCTCAACAGTAAGTGATTGATTACTGTACAGTAATACAGAAAATTCTTTATTAGCTGAACATTATCGAATTATCTGTTCCTGATTGATTTATTTTGTGTGATATAACTGATTAGTCTGTGTTGTGGATAATGTGTGTGAATACTATAAGTTCTTTGAAGTGTTGCCAGCATCATTTTAGAGATAGAATCCGTAACAATATTTTAATTGAAAAGAAAATTTACCGAAAGGGTCCAATTAATAAGAAAAGAGTTCTACCGATTTCTATTTTTGAAGAACATAAAAAGTAGCTTTCTTGCTGAAGGAAATTTGTGATTTTATTAATTTTCATTTGATTATAAATACTTGTATTTAAGTGCAAACGAGAGAGGTTATTGCCTATGTATAATTAGAATCAACAAGATACTACAAAATATAATTTTCTAGAAACCTTACCGTCCGACAGTGGCTTCCCTAAACATCTGTCGCGGTCACGCGCGATGTGGCTCTGTATAATGAGGCTCTAAGGTGTGCTACATTGAGGCCAAGAAAAAACTGAAAAAAGGGAGTAAAGCAACACAAACGATGTAACCTTTTTTTTTATCTGAGATGAATAAAACTAAATTCAGCTCAAGGCACAATGTGCCAAATTGGAGTAGATAAGTGTTGATTTTAGTGTCAAGATGGATTCTCCCATCAAATTCAAACATTCTTTGAACTAGAACAGGAATTTTCCATCCAATTATCCCTAGATTATCCAATAAATCGTTGAAACTTATTTAAACAATGAGAATTGTCTGTAGATTCTGTATTCCCCAGTTGCATTGATGGTATTTCAAGAAAGTGAACAATCTTGCTGAAAATTATGGTGTATGTGGAGGAATATAAATTGAGAGGCCGCGCAACTTTGTTCCGAAGAGGAGATATTCAAGATTTCGAAGCGTTTGTTTTGGGTGGGAAAGTTTGAAATTTATGATTAATCCTCGCCTCTCGAAACAATATCTTTCGAAATGAATCCCTTCGCTATGAATTTCATCCTCCAACCATTACCTGTGATAATCCGCATTCAGAAGAAGAAGAAGTAGAAGAAGAAGCAGGAGGAGCATCAAGAAGCACGGAGAAGCATGAAGAAGGAGGAGTGGATGCAGGAAGAAGAAGAAAAAGAAGAGGAAGAGGAATAAAGAAAGTAATAGTGATAGCAAGAGGAAGCGGAAGGAGTGGTCGTGGTTGAGGAAGAGGAATGAGAAGGATTAAGGAAAAAGAAGAAGAAGACGAAGACGAAGAGGAAAGAGAAAAAGAAGATGTAGAAAAAAAAATCAACCAGAAAAAGAAAAATGAAAAGAAATAGTGGAAGAGGAAGAGGAAGGGGAAGAAGATGAGATAGAGGAGGTGACGAAAGAGAAGGTGAAGAAGGTGAAGAAGGAAGAGGAATAGGAGGCGGTGAAGAAGAAAGAGGAATAGGAGGCGGTGAAGAAGAAAGAGGAATAGGAGGCGGTGAAGAAGATGAGGAAGAGGAAAAGGGTGAGGAAAAAAGGAAAAGGAGAAATACGATAAGGAGGAGGAGAAGTAGAACGAGAAGATGATGGAGGAGAAATAGAAGAAGGAGGTGGAGGAAGAGGAATAGTAGGAGGAGGAAGAGGAGAATCAGAAAAACGAAGATAAAGAGGAGTCAGAGGTGTTAGAGGATGAAGGGAGGAAGAGGAGTAAGAGAAAGAGGATGAGATAGAAAAACAGAATAAGTAGGAGAAGAAGGAAAAGTGATAGGAAGATGTTGAGGAGGAATAGCTGGTGATGGTGAAGGAGGAGGGTAGACGGAACAGTAAGAAACTGAAAGAAGTAGCGGAGGAAGAGGTGGAGGATGAGGAAGAGGAGAAGAAAAAGGTGATTATGGTGAAGAGGAATGATGAGGGGGATTGGTAGGAGGAGGAAAATAATCAAGAAGAGGTAGTTTAAGAGATGGCGGCAGAGGAGGCGGAGGAGCAGGCAATAGAAGACGATGATCAAGAAGAATGAGCAGGAAAAAGGAGAAGAAGAAGAATCCACATCTTCCGAATCTCCTCCCAATTCAGAATCCAGTAAGAGCTGCACTTTCTTGTAATACAATATTATACTTATATATTATAATATTGCAGTACGAAGTGGAAAGTTGTTGCCTGGGAAATTTAACTTTGTTTTCTAAGCTTATGAGCTACCAACACATTCCCGAGTTTTAAAACAAGTTTATTCTCGTGAGCATCTCCTAGTGAACCCGATGGAATAATTCTACCCCACCCCGCAATTTTCTGTTATAATTGAGTTAGTTTTGTACTCCGTGTAACCTTGGTAAGATTACAATGTGAGTTTCGAAGCTTATTATCTTCCTGGTAATACTTTTTTTGCCATTTTCTGCGGTATAGTGTTAATCGGTATCACTTTATCATATATAAACTTTATCATGCATTATTTTTGTATTCTATGGTTAAGTTTTGTTTCAAATGTTGATTTTTCTAAATTTATTTATTAATCCAGGCTAGATACAGAAAATATGGGAGAACAGTTTTGTTTTAGATCGGTCTATGTTATAATATTGACTAATATGGAATACACATGTTACATGTGTATAGAATAGGGTTACATGTTGAATAGAATAGACTAGTAGTTCTGTGATAAGCTTGTTTGTTTGATCTAATAAACGTCTTGAGACCGTTTAATAAACCTGAGACCGGCGTCAGAAAAGTCAAAGTGCTGACAAAGCAAGACAAAATTCTACTAAAAGTTACACAACATGCACTCGTCCCCCGGAGAAGATCATCCTCTAACTGGATCACAACGTTCATAAACTCTATTAAACTGTAAAAACATTTGCTAATAATTAAGAATTCCTTCAATGAAGATCCTCACTCAATTGTCTCCCATTTATAGTTCTTGGCAAATTTTTAAGTTGGGTTTTTCTTTAGAGTCAGCCTATGATATTGAGCAAATGCGTTCTTGTGCCGTATCTCATATGCGTGTTTCTATCCATTAGATCAAGTGGAAATTTTCTTATATACAAACACATTTCAAGTATGTAAAGACAGGGCACACTGAGTATTCCCATGATGCTGACTAAGTGATTTTTACATTGGGTTTAAGGATGCAACCTAAGCATAGTGTGTAAGGCCTTCTTTTGACTAATGAAAACTTTTTAAGGTTACCCTACCTAGCTCCCCAGAGTGTAACTGAATTTGTAATATGAGACTATTAGACAGTGATACACAGATTTTAATAGACTTTTATTCCCTAATCCACTGAAATTCCTTGATAAAAAGTCCCCTTTTCTATTTTACTCTATATTATCTGATATTGTTCTCCCTAACCTAGTCCTTCATCACGTCTTTCCCCCAAAAGGCCCGCCGAGTGTGCGTAAATCAATTGGGTCTCATCAATGAACAATTAGGGGTTTTCTGTTTGCCTTTTTCTCCGTTTTTGATAGGTTTGGATGCACATGAAATTAGTTTTGAGTGGATTCAACATCAGTAGACCTCCCTCTCTTTGAAATAAAGGTGGTTGCACAGAAGAAAACACTCGATTCCCCCAATCTTGATCACAATCGCAAAATTCAACGCCATCAGGAAGAACCATGAAAAATTTATTTTAATTTGGTCCACGCGTTTAGCCGTAAATGCGGTACAGATAGACAAATGCGAAACGGTGGTCTTGAAACAGAGATCTTTCTTCATTCGGTCAAAAATGCTCCTAGTGGAGCATTGAAGATAAAAGCTTGAAGCATTATGCAGCAGCTGAGGTATTATAAAGCAGCCTGGAGCATTATAGAGAATATTGAAGCATTAATGATGTCTCTGGATAACTGCTAGCTGACGCGGTAACAGCTAGCTTAATGCTGTGCCATTGTATCTATGTTATAATACAAGTGCAATGGTACTATAACTAACTATATGCAATGTGTATACGTATAAGGCATATTAATGCAATTGTATAACTGCGTTACTGTGAATTGATACTACTGTACTAAGAAACTGTATAATTATATAGCAATGATTATGGAATGGGTTGAAATGCAATTGTTGCAAGAGTAACTTGAGCTCAAAGCGAAGCTACAAAGACGTATTCAGTCTTCTAATGGTTTAGCTCTCAAGCTCTGTTATTGACTTGAATCGTGAAAGTCTTGCACACTAGTTTTGCAACGAAACTTCTACGAAGTACTCGTGATGCACTTGAAACTAGTAGCGTTGCAACTTAAACTTGATGAACTTCTTGAAACTGTCTGTTTCTCGCCATTTTAGTAGAGAAATTCATTCGACTCGGAATAATAGGAACAAGGTTTAGTCGGAAAACTTCAAATAAAAATTGAAGTTAGTTTTTAAGTCAAGATTAAGATTGCTTTCAACAAATTTACATAATTTATGATAGTCGAAAAAATATAGAGCCATGAAAACTATAGAAAGTATACGGTATGTATCTTTTGTAATAAACTATTTACTTTCCATATATTTTATTGCAATCTCTTACATATATAAAGGTGATATATGTATGTATGTATCTATGCATGTATGTAACAAGGGGGAAAGTTGTCTCCAGTAGCCTTGTGTATGCACTAGTTCAAAAACTAGTATGTTCCTAGAGCTTATGTTTCATAAAACAGAAAAAACAGAACTTTCTAATTGCAATTTAACTAACGAAAAAAGAGCATTTTAGGAAAGCTAGGAAGATGCGGTTTGTGCTAGGCTCTTAGGAATTCTCCGGGTACCGCTATTATAACTAAAATCCCGTTATATCGCACGGATGAACCTCTAGTTAATAATAATGAGAGTCCATTCTAGAGTTTATGAATTTAGTCCTCCATATTAATGATTTTTCATCACATATAAATGCTCATTTCATTCTATATGCTGATGATACAATTTTTCAAATGTCAGTTCTGATTTTAACACCCTTCAAACCATGACTAAAGGCAGTTTATTTCAAGCTTCAATCTGGTTTCGTGCAAATGGGTTTTTGCTTAATGAAGAGAAAACTCAACAGAATATATTTCGTTTGAGAGATCTACCAGTAGAGAACAGTTTGGGTGTTGTGAAGTTCCTGGGTGTCATTATCGACAGTAAATTGTCATGGGAACCTCATATCAATCATGTTAGTTCTAAATTGTCTAGAGTTGTATACTTATTGAAAAATTTAATAATTTAGGATAATCACAAACTCTGATAGACTGTCTCACTGTAAGCCCTTGTTTGTAGAATTGAAAATTCTCAACTTAAAAAACCTCTACATTCTCATGGTTCTGCTATATACAAAGAAAAATTTGTCAGAACACCCGCTCAGAAGAGATATACATTCTCACTGTACAAGGGGAAATAGGAATATCGACATTCCCTTTTGCAGATTATCTAAAGCAGAGAATAGCTATGTTGTTGGCGTTAGTTTAATCAACAGACTACCACGAATATGGACAGAGGCACCTTATAATTTATTCAAGCAGAGATTGTATTTTTAGTAATTAAGAAACCCTTTTTTTCAATAAGCGAATTTCTTGAGCACCGAATTGTTGCCCTGTAGCTGAACTGTGGTTGATTTTGGGTTGGTGGTCAGATTGTTTGTGAAGTGGATTTGGACCAGTTGCCTATGTGCCAATAATGTTGGCAGAGTGCCAAATTGACAGTAGCCTATATGAGTGTAGTGTGTAGTTACGATATTTTGTTGTATTTGTTTGTAGTCAATTTTTCTATGAAAACAGGGATTTTAAGCTTATTGTTATTTTGATTTTTGACTTTTGTTAACTTGTTGTATTATTGTTTCGACTTTGCCCATAACAATGTATTTGTTTCATTGCAAAAAAAAAATCAATCAAATTCATTATCAAAATTTTTACTAACATAGATAAAATTTTATTTATTCATTCACTTATTCATATTTTGTCAAGAATTAAAAGGTTTTGAAGCCATAGGCCTACACATTTTAAAATTGAACATTTTCTAAAATATCTCCTCTGCCAAGTTCTTTCAAAGGGAAACTTGCAGATTGGAGCAATAAAAACTATCATCTTAAAATCAAACAGAAGCTGTGGAATGGTGTAGCACATATTGGAGCCTCGTGAATATCACCATTCAACAGTATGTGTTTGATTTGTTGATGGTGATTATCATCGAGCATTGGATATTTCACTGTACAAGCATCCTCAATCCATTTGACAGGATGTGTTTGTTTTTGCGATGATGATTAACTTCTTGTATTGGATGCTCCACTGTGTAGGCACCCTCAATAATTATTCGCTTCTAGTGGGACTTGTAATCGTTTATAACTCCAAGGTGCAAACACTTTAGCATAAACTTCTGGTGGCACTTACGATCGTTTAATTCATAGTGCAATAAATTATATTTCAAAATCAATTACTGTGTTTCATACACAGGGTAGCAAACTTAACATAGAAGGAGACTTGGAAGTTTAATTTTGTTCCAAAACACATTGCGATGCTATCTCACCTTCCACTACATGAGCTTCTCCCTTCAAACCCAATCCATCAGCGTTGCGCTAATGTTTTCCTCGGCTTCAAAATGTGACCTCTCTATGCAGCAACTGCCTCGTAGTCAACGATGGTACACAAGAGCGACGAGCAACAAGATAAGATAGAGAGGCATACGCTTCTAATGTTCCCAAGGAAATTGCTGTAACTGCGGCGGGCCCTGTATAGCAGTACTGAGTCCGCGTTATAAGAGTGGGCGAATTTATAGCACCCTTTCGAGGTATACCGATGTAGTAGGGCCTTTGTTGCCCTTTCTGGTGCGTGAATAAATTCAAACGCAAATAAACAAGCTAGGTTAGTTTGTAGCGTGCCTTCAATGGAGAGGCCTTCATCGACATATACACTATTAGAGGACTCAATTTATTTTAATGTGCCCTTTAATGTGATATTGTATGATTCACCAGCTGCAAATCAAGGCGTCTTGCTCGTTGAGGTTGACCTTAATTTCACGGTAGGCTGTACGATTCATCATGGTCTGAGATTGTGGAACTGTTAGTGGAGTCTTTTATCAAAGATAAATATGATTCTTATAGAACTACAGTAGTTGAGAATAGTACAGTAGAGAATAAGTCTGATAAATTGGAGATTTAAGCTGGAGTGCCTTAGGGTTCCATACTAGGTACATTGCTCTTTTTTTATATGTCAACCGTTCACCTAAATAATTAATTAGTTGTAGAACCCTCTTATTTGCAGACAATACATCACTCATTTCCAGCAATTCCGTTTTTGATAATAAATTTAGAAATGAATACCCATATAGGTGTACAGTACATTGTCCATTTCTTAAATCAGTTGAAATTGACGATAGATAGTAAAAACATGCAATACCTTAAATTCAAAAACAAACATAATTCAAATGTAGATAGTGCTATGAACGTGGTTGTGAATGATAATCAACTAGACCAGGAAGAAAGCTGATCCAAAGAAAGCTGTTCTAGTACGTGAGAGTGGACTGTATTGATTTTTGCCAAAATATTTTCAACTACTAGTTGGAAGAATCCACACAAAATGCATGCAAAACAAAAAAATGCGAAACTTACCCCAAAGGAGACGAATTGCTGTCGTAGCAGTGATTTTCGTGATATGAGGTGTTAGGTTTTTGAGGAAGGATTAGGAAAAGGATAAATCACCGTGGAAATCACTTACTCTTCAGATTGTTCCTCTACTTCGTCTCCAATGATTGAATAATTCTGTACACTGCACTTGTATGGATTCTTTGGTGGCACAAATTGAATTTATGAAAAACTATATTCAGATCACAAATAATATTTAACACTAATTGCTCAACTCTCACACATTTATCGCCCACATTAAACAAAAATAAGATCGCCGACCGCCCGCAAAACCCGGCTAATCAAATCGAATGCCATTCATCAACTGCGGCTAGGCTTTATCTAATCTACCTAGACATTCTTTTTTTTTCTTCTCCAATAGAGCGCAGCAGTTGACGGACTTATAATTTTCAAATGGCACGAACATACCCCCGCCTCTGAAAAGCATTTTTCAGCAAGACTACAGACCTTTGACAAAACAAAAAATACAACACAAAAGTAAACACCAACACCGAATAGGACAAAATATAGCTAAATATGAAAATTCACAATAAATTATTGTGTCGGAAGTGGGTATAGTTTAGTGACCGGTCTCTTGAGAATACCGGTTGTTAAACGAACACTAGCCACCCGAACTTCACCATCACTACCGGGAAACACCTTCTCAATTACACCTATTGGCCATTGTAATGGCGGGAGATTATGTTGATCAACAATCACCACTGTGCCTACCTTGAGAGGAGGAGACGACTTGGACCATTTTTTTCGACCTTGCAACTCATGAAGGTACTCCTTTCTCCACCTGCTCCAAAACGACTGAATCAACTGGGTTACGAGCTCATATCGTGTGAGACGGTTCAGGGGGCGGTCCTGGACGTCTCGCATAGGAAAATATTTTAGTGGCGTCAACGTCAAGAAATGAGCAGGGGTTAATGCAAGCGGCTCGCGCGGATCCTCGCTTAAAACACACAACGGCCTAGAGTTGAGAACAGCTTCTATCTGGATCAATGCAGTGTTCAATTCTTCGTAGGTGAGCAGTTGAGTACCGATCACTCGAATTAAATGGGATTTGACAGACTTAATATTTGCTTCCCATATACCACCAAAATGTGGCGCGCCAGGTGGGATAAATTGCCAATTTATTCTATAATCGGACAGTTGACTAGTCAACGTATTTTGAAATTCGGAAGAATTCAACAGCTGTGACATTTGATTCAGTTGTTTATAGGCTCCTACGAAATTTGTCCCACAATCAGAGTAAATCACTTGACAGGGGCCACGACGTGATAAAAAACGTCGGAATGCTGCCAAAAACATCGGAGTAGACAAATCAGAAACCAGTTCAACATGAACGGCCTTAGTTGACATGCAAACAAATAGACAAATATAGGCCTTAAAAATAAAAGGATTACGACGCCTAGCCATAGTAATACGAATTGGTCCAGCATAATCGACTCCACATTGCTCAAACGGTTTACATTGGGTAACTCTACAGGTAGGCAAGTTTCCCATCTTAGGTGGCAATAAATTATGAGGCCGAGCACGGAAACAACGATTACATTTAAAGATACAATGACGAATAATAGTACGAGCAGACAAAATCCAAAATTTCTGTCTGATCAATGACAACAACAAACTCGGCCCAGCATGACAATTCTGTTTGTGATAATAATTAATCAATAATGAGACAAAATGATCATCTTTAGGTAAGATCATTGGATGACAATAGTCAAATTCTAGGTCGGCATTCTGCAAGCGACCACCAACTCGAATGACACCTCTGTCCAAAAATGGAGACAAACGTCGGACTCGGGTAGAACAGTCTTCTCCTCTTTCCAAATAGACGAATTCCTGTGGAAAATGGATTTTTTGAACCACCTTACAAATATACAATTCCGCTACATCCAATTCTGACTCTCCTTGTTTAGGTAATATCCGAACTGTTTTCAAAATTAAGACGACAATTCGCAATAAAAAAAGGTAATTTGAACAGCGCTCAATCAGTGAATAAACTACATTATCTGAACAATTTTCTGATTGCGCGACAGTCAGAATGTTATTCACTTTAGCTTCTAGTGGATTGGCTATCTCCTCCAAATCAAACCTGACTGGCCAATTACCTTCCTCCATAGTTATCCAAGCTGGGCCTGAATACCATAACTTGTGATCAATAAGCTCACATGGCGTTAAACCTCTTGACAGACAATCAGCTGGGTTTTCGGATCCAGATACATGCATCCATTTATCCACACAACAATCTTGAATCTTGGATACGCGATTGGCGACAAAAGTTTGCCATCTGGATGGAGGAGCCCTTATCCAATGTAGGGCGACTGTAGAATCGGAGAGGGCGACAACTCGAGTTTCCTGGCAGCGGTCCTTAATAACAGACACTATTGTATTTAACAATTCCGCTAATAAGAGAGCAGCACACAATTCTAAGCGCGGAATAGACAATGTCTTAGATGGCGCGACCTTGGATTTTCCACACAATAACGTAATTGTGGAAATATTGACACCAATTTGAGATTTTAGATAAACCACTGCCCCGTAACCAGACTCAGATGCATCACAAAATCCGATCAAAGTAATTGGTGAACCATTAAACACTCCAATATGTCGCGGAATTGAGAGATTTGATAACAAATGGAACTCCTGCTGACAAACTTCCCACCACGAGATTATTGAAGCAGGGGGTTTTTCGTCCCAATCTAAACCCAATCGCCATAGCTCCTTGATTAAGCATTTCAAGAACAGAGTGAGGGGGGATAGAAGTCCAAGAGGATCGAAAATTCGAGCTACTGCTGACAGAATAGTACGTTTGGTCGCAACTACACTATCACGATTGACCGAAAAACGAAACGAATCCGTACTAGGCTGCCATTTTAAACCGAGGATCGCTAACGAATTTTCTGCCTCGAAATCTTTAGCTGAGAAAGATTTTTCCTCATCGGAAAATACCGCCAACATTTCAGGCGAGTTTGAAGCCCACTTGGTTAATTCGAAACCTCCAACCTTGAACAAATTTTTCGTCTGATCATACAAATTTTTTGCTTCCGACAATGAAGTAACTGAAGTGACGAGATCATCCATAAACATATCTTGTGGTATTCGAGTTTTAGCCACGGGAAAATTTTCACCCTCTTCCTGTACCAGTTGATGAACGGTTCTAAGCGCCAAATATGGAGAGGAGGTGACACCAAAGACAACACAATTTAGTTGATAAATTTCAACTGGATCGTCTGACGAAAATCTCCATAACAGACGTTGATATTTACGACACGGCTCATCAACCAAAATTTGTCGATACATTTGCTTAATATCAGCCGTCAAAGCCACTTGAAACAAACGAAAATTCAACAACAATACGAAAATGTCCGTCTGCAATTTCGGACCCGAGTGCAAAATATCGTTCAAAGAGAAACCCGACGTAGTTTTAGCGCCAGCGTCAAAAACAATTCTAAGTGGTGTACTTGCGCTATGCGCTTTCACGATTGCGTGATGTGGAATATAATAGCCACTTCGATCCATCTGATCTTCTACTAACGACATATGACCTTGTCGTAAATAATCCAATAAGACCTCATGATATGATACACGAATGTTATGATCACGGTCCAAGCGCTTCTCTAAATTTAGAAACCTCCTTTCCGCTATCGCAAACGAACTTCCTAAACGATCCGGAGGTTTTGAAAACAACAAGGACACGACAAAACGACCAGATTCGACACGGTGTACCGATGTTTCGAAATTAGTTTCACATTAATTTTCATCGGGAGTGAGCGGACGACTCAATTCGGGGCACGATTCAATTTCCCAAAATTTTTTAACTAGATTGTCCAATGATGAATGACAAACTGTTAAACAGTTCGAATCACTATATAACGAAGTCAAAATTGGGGCTCTCCCCATCAAAATATATCCCAATACACTATCAATAGTCATCAATGGATATGACTCACTGTGGAATGTATTCCCTTTAAACAGATGGGGTATCAATTCCGCTCCTATTATACCATCAATACTACTAGGTAAATAGAATTTTTCGTCGGCAAGTTTTAGACCTTCCAAATAATGTAATTTGGATTTATCCACCTCACAAGAAGGTAATTTGTCAACAATATTATCTACCACTAATGAATCAATCGAAAAACGAACATTAGGATCGATTCTAGATTGAAAAGTGAAAAAAGTGCGACCTCGAACAGCACTAGTTGCTCCGCCAAACCCTCGTACGACGGTCTTCAATGAAGTGATTGGCAATTTTAGTCTCTTACAAGATTTAGTCGTGAGAAAATGACATTGACTACCAGTATCAACCAATAAACGGACACTACACAATTTTCCGATATTGTTTTTTACATGCACTACAACGGTTGACAATAGTACAGTAGAATTATTAACACTAGACGCAGTGGAGCAACAACTAATTGTCGAGGTTTCATCTATTTGAATGACTGAAGCGACACTGGCTGTAGGTTTCGGGTTTGAAACAAAGTGTAACAACGAATTATGTGGCTCTTTACATTGCAAACAACTAGTTTTACTAGTACAATCCTTACTTAGATGATTAACGGACAAATATTTAAAACAACACAAATTTTTCTTCACTAGACAATATCGTTCCCACGGTGACATTTTCAAAAATACACTACAATCAATCAACTTGTGACCACCTTTAGAACACTTCAAACATTTTGAATTATTACCTACACTATTTGTAGACGACTGGTTAGGCTGAACCACAAAAACTTTCGACTTCGAGCGATCATTTTTTTGTTTCCCAATGTTAGTGAAATTGACCTGTTTTTCATCCAACGGCAATGTTTTGATTTGCTTCTGTATGAATGAAACAAAGTCATCGTACGTTGGCATTTCCTTTTCACGAAAAGCCGCTTCAAAACAACGACGAGAAACTGGGTCTAATAATTTAAGCCCATGATACAAAAAAATAGTATCTGCCAAACCGGTACCTCTCAACCGTTTCAACGCAGTAATGGGACTACAAAATCGATCGAGAACAGAGATTAGCCCTGACCGGGATTCAGACTTTAAACTACTGAATTCGAAAATTTGTTTCAAATAAGAGTCTACCTGTGTCCTAGGATCATTGTAGCGGTTTACTAAAGCCTTCCAAATCACCTGATAATTATTAGCAAGGGGTGGTAAGTGTCTACAAATATTCGAGGCCTCGCCTGACAGCTTCGATACTAAATATTGAACTCTATGTTGATCAGTCAATGATTTATTTTCATGGACTAATGATTTAAACAACTCGTAAAAAACTGACCAGTGAGCTTGTTCGCCATCAAAGGTGGGTATTTCAATTTTAGGTAAGAACGATTCCGGTATTGTTGAAGTAGTCGGCTGTACCTTGGACAGGTTTTCTTTTTTATTTAATTTATCCATTGCTCTTTCAATGAATTCTAACATTTCTAAGTGTGAGTCGTTGAAAGTGGGATTATATTCAGAATCCTTTTCTAATTCCAGTTCATTGATAGTCATTTCAATTTTATCATAGTCGGTCACCGTTTGTGGAACTGCTCTATACAGCACAATAAATTGTTGAGCAATCTTAGGGTCCTCTATACATTTCGAAAGATCATAGACTCGTTGCAACCTCGAAAACAATTGTTGCAACTTTGCTCTGTGTAGTTTAAGAGCCTTGTCAAATTTGTCACTCATTTTGAATAACTAACACCCAAACAACAACAACAAAAAACAAACAATAATTCAGGAACAATATAGGACAGTTATCATTCAGGTGAACAAATAGTCCAAATTGACAACACCCTAACAATTGATCAATCATATATCCATCCAAAAGCGATGTGATTGACAAAAGGAATAAAAACTTCACTAAAGTTCCGAACAAATAGCATTCAAATTGACTGAGTGACAAATTGAAACAGCAATCATACGACAAAAACTCCTATTCCAAACGAATAGCTGATTACAATCATAAGATAAATAATTTGTGAAGCAAGATATTATTTTCACAAAATTATTAACTATCGGCAGCGCAAGAATCGCATTCAAGAGAGCTCTCAAAGCGATAAGATAAACTTGTTTTTCAAATTCAATTCCGTAGATAACTACAAACAAGTTAGAAATTGACCAGTTTGTCTGAACTTGCATATATTTCGCCTAAACGAATACGAACAAATAACGAATATGTATGAGACTTGAGCACATGAGCTGATCAAATCCGGTCCGTTAGGACCAAAAATGTTCTAGTACGTGAGAGTGGACTGTATTGATTTTTGCCAAAATATTTTCAACTACTAGTTGGGAGAATCCACACAAAATGCATGCAAAACAAAAAAATGCGAAACTTACCCCAAAGGAGACGAATTGCTGTCGTAGCAGTGATTTTCGTGATATGAGGTGTTAGGTTTTTGAGGAAGGATTAGGAAAAGGATAAATCACCGTGGAAATCACTTACTCTTCAGATTGTTCCTCTACTTCGTCTCCAATGATTGAATAATTCTGTACACTGCACTTGTATGGATTCTTTGGTGGCACAAATTGAATTTATGAAAAACTATATTCAGATCACAAATAATATTTAACACTAATTGCTCAACTCTCACACATTTATCGCCCACATTAAACAAAAATAAGATCGCCGACCGCCCGCAAAACCCGGCTAATCAAATCGAATGCCATTCATCAACTGCGGCTAGGCTTTATCTAATCTACCTAGACATTCTTTTTTTTTCTTCTCCAATAGAGCGCAGCAGTTGACGGACTTATAATTTTCAAATGGCGCGAACAAAAGCTGTGAGGTGTATGGATAGTGTAAATATGTTTGATTCATGTAGGCCGTTGTTCAAGAGACTTGGTCTCCTAACGGCACTCCGCTATAATATGTGTATGAAGCTACTTTATATTAGAAAAAGAGTGATATTGACTAAAATCTTGCCGTACACGAATATAATACAAGAAGTCGAGGAGAATATCACTTTGTTAGTCAAAATAGTGGCTTATTCAAGAAAAAACCCAGTTATATTGGAGGGAAACTGTACAACAAACTACCGCAGTTTTAAAAGGGTCTTGAAAATATAGAAATATTGAACAGTATACGTCACTTTGATGCAAATAAGACTCCAGTCACAAGTCAAAGTAACACATTTGTTCCATTACAATATTGCAGATCCTTGATCTTTTTTGGAATTGTAATTGCATCGGCGGTTGAAATCCATACATTGTGACAATTTCTCTTCCAATTAAAAAAATGTATCTTGAATTCCGTTGGAAAGGTTAAACCACTAGTTTGTGAATAAGATGGAGCACGCTTCTGATCAATCAAAAATTCGATCATAAAGTTTTTAGAAAATACGACACAGTGACCATTTTCAATTTTTAAAAACGTGAAGCTAAAAAGTTTATTTATAATAAACTCAGTAAACAAGGTAGATAGAATTCTTTTAGTTAGTTAATCATAGTATTGACAATGCACTCGCCCTTTTGTGGCATGCTGAAAAAATGAGTTTCATCTACATGGTCACGTTCTACTGATGGAAAACAAACACGGATTACCGGGTTTTAATCGTGTTCAAGTTTTTTCTCATTTTTTTTAGTCGCTGTCAAAGTAATCTCGTTCAACTTTTAATTGGGAATTGGATGGACGGTGATCCAATTTCGCGCCACGTGTTTGAAAATGTCAATGAACACCGGCTGAGAAGGATTGTCTATTTAATCCTTTAAATATTCCAGTCGGCAACACAATTTCCCGAGAGGATACAGGATAAAGTGGAGTGCGATGCATGTGTATCAAGCGGAAAGATACGCATTTCTGGGGCTTTTTGAGGAGATGAACATATTAAAAGCATTCAATCAATCATATTTTTATTCAACACAGTACAAATATTTAAAAATGCTTTTGAGATGAACATCATCATTTATAATAACTCAAAAAAACTAAAAAAAAAACAACAATGCATAGGCTGATAATAGAATCCTTGATATGTAGGCTTACATTATTTCAATATCTGGACATATGATCATATATGAAGTTCAACTATAATTGCATTTAAACCTTGGTTTAAACTAAACGACTGGTGAAGTTGCATTGATAATAATAATAATAATAATAATAATAATAATAATAATAATATCGTGTGACCTGGCTGGCTCAGGTCTGGTGTCAGAGTTATCAGGTCGCACCTGAATAAGTTCAGGGCCTCTGACGTGACTTAACGACAGTTTTTTAGGCAGCCGGGACCGACAGCTTAACGTGTCCTCCGAAACATGGGAGTGGCCCGAGGTAAAATCTTTCGTTCAGAACTGGGATCGAACCCGGGACCTTTGGGCTAGATAACAAAAAATCTTAATTTGAACTCAGTTCAAATTGAACAGCCGTTTAAGTTGAACCGCGAATGATAATACGGCCCTTATTGAACTAAGTTTTTAAGAATCAGGTAGCATACCATAAAAAGGCTGACGATACCTTTTCAAACATGGCGAACTTTTCTGTTTGTACTGTTGAAATACTTTCTCGCCTATTCCGTTATTGCTGCAGTAATCCTGAGACAAAGTTTCCAATGACCTGATTTCAAAGATACATTCAAGATTCCTGATGGAGCGCGTTCTCAAAAATTTATTCTTTTTTCTCTCTGCCTTTTTACAACTCTTTCAGGAATCCTCACCCCGAATGAACCCCAACGATTCCACCCTCGCCATCACCAGCACATGACTCTTTAACAAAAAGTTGTTCTTCGAATCTCTTCAACTACTCTAGCTCATTCTTCTTACGTTCCTACCATTTCTTCTGCTTCGTCATCGTCTTCTTTTCCTTTACTCCATCTTCTTCTTTTTCTTCTTCTTTTGCACTTTCCTCTTCGCAGCCATCAACATACGTAGGGAATGCAAAGGGTTTGTATGGCCTCATAAAAGAGCTGTTTTCTTTTCTTTCCTTGCTGAAAGTTTGAGGGATGCCTCTTCAAATTGAAAAACAGATCCGCTTTTATGGTATGAAGGATTTCTTCATCTCCCACTTTCTGTTCTACTTCATCTTCTCCCTTTTCTTCTTCTTTTTCATTTTCATCGCCTTCTCCTCCTACTTCACCATCTTGTCTTCACACTTTGTCTTCACTACGGTACACATACATTTCTTATCAATTATTTTTCTCTAACTTCGTCTTCTTCCAACTACCTATTGTATGAGCTTCATGTTATCCATCTTGTGTCTCCTTCGTCTTCTTCTTTCTATTTTTCTTATAATTCTCTCAAATTAAGTTCTCTTTCTTCTTTGGTTCTCCTTTTCCTCTTCCTCTCCTTCTCACCAAACTCAATTCCGTTGCCTGATTTTTCATTTTTTTCAAAATTAATTTTGAATATCACCATTTCTTTAAAATGACTTAGATACAGGAAACTAATAGATCAACTGACAAGTCATGATGAGTCATCATTATGCTGATACAGAAGACACGCCGATGTGTCACAAGCCAAAGCAACAGATTAGTCCTGTGTCAACATTGCAGCGTCAAAAAACACAGCATATTACTTTTGTGCACTTCTCTTTTCAAATAGTTGAACTGTATGACTGGCAACATTGCAATTCCACTCCCCCTTTCCAATTCCGTGACGGCTACCATAAGTTATCTACCAGAAAAGTGAACCTCCAAACTAGATTCCTGGGCAAGACTGGGTAAAATGATAGTTAATAATAAACTTGATACTTCTGTATTAGAATGATACCTATTCAGAATATCATTATTAAAAAAAAATTATTCTTTAAAGATTTTAGCAGAATTAATAATTTCCAAATTAAATTATACATCATCTACTCAAAACTTATTCTCGTACAAAATCCGTATACGTGATGTGCCCAATGTATACAACTGTGGGGAATTGTATTATTTTTCCTTGCACTTTTATGTGCTGCAAGCAGATCATTATTCTTCAAGGTACAAAGGCTCTGGGAGAACAGGTCCAACAAAAGTTCAACCCCCGCACCCTCTAAGGAACCAAACCTCCTTTCTAAGGAACAACACCCCCCTTTACGAAACCCCAGAAAGGGATTTCGAACTCTGAACAAAGAATAACGATCTCTGAGTCTGGAATTGTTCCTGCGAGAATTTTATGAGCTAGCGCGAGGCCTTTTTCAATTTCCTTCACTATTTCTTTTCTGTGCCAGATTACAGTTATGTTTTCTTATGACCAAGATTCAGTTTCATCCTGAAATATAATTTTCCCTCGGTCTCCTCAGTTACTGTTATTGTTCAGCACCCATATGTGTGTGGGAACCCATAAGATGTTTGAGATGGAGATAGTGAGGATTTCTCATATCCGGTTCAAATAGACATTGCGTGACTTTTTGTGAAGCACAAAAGTAAGTGATGATTCACAAATACAAACTACAAAAGCAATTCTCATGTGTCCTGACGCAAATTGAACGCAGAACTCATGACGCATTGCGTGACTTTTTGTGAAGTACAGAAATAAATAAAGCACCTCAAATACAAGCTGTGGAAATTATTTTCCAATTTATTAAGTGGACCTTTCTTGTCTTTTTATTTGTCCTTCACTTGCTCCATTGTAATAAGACATTATCATCTTCTTTTCCTTCTTCTTTCTCTTTTTTTCCTTTTTAATTTTTAATGCTTTTATCTCGTTTCATCTGTTCCTAGAGGTACCCTTGAAATGAATGAAATGTGTACAATATGAAAACAAATCTTATTCATTTGCATTTACATAATAAATTATGTCGCTCAAAAATCTTGTTTAATTTTTTTACTTCGTTGGTAATACATTTTTTTAAAATTTTGTTCCAGGTGAGAGATGAAGATGCATTTTTGATTCTTCACGCAGTCAATTCACAAAATTGTGAGTGCCAAATTTTCAGCTCTTTTTCTTTTTCCTCCATCGCTTTCTTTTCTTGCTCCTTCTCCTTTTCCTCCACCCTGGAGGATATTGGAGAATCTGAGAAAATATATGATTGATAATGTGAACCAAATGTAACAGATAATGCATTGAGGAACTAAAATTATTATATAGTTTTCTGTTTAAAATTATCTGAAATCAATAATGGCAAATTATATCTCCCTGTTTGAATAGAGTCTGGTTTGATCTCAAATTTACATTTATGACGTTCTACATCATTTTTCTGTGTCCCGTTCCTTCCACAAAACTGATTTGTACATTTTTAAGACAAGTAAATATGAGTAGAGACTTTAAATTGACTCTACTCTATTCAGACCTGGTAAAGGGTAGAGTAGATAGATGGTAGAGAGAAGAGGGTAGTAGAGGGTATGAGCTTAGATAAAAATGGAAATACAAATGACTTCCGTCTCATACAACTGAGTTTTCTCAGCAGTTTTGTCGAAATGTGAGAAATTGGAACATTCAGTCGTCTCTGCCAACATTGGGAACACCACTTTCCGATTTCTGTATTTGGCCATGCAAAACGGAACCGCTGCAAATATCAATTCCTCACAAATGGCAAATTGAAGTTGAGAAACGAGCCGAGAGAGAGAAATTATGAGCGGGGAGGTTGGCAGCGCCGGTTGGCGGCATCAGAGAAAGGCGGGAGAAATTTGGCGATAGACATTTGGCGGGATATATTCAGTGGGAAGGAAATTGTGAGAGTTGTGCTGAAATGGGGTTGTCCTTTCAATCTCTTTCACTTCCTCTTTATTATCAATCTATCTTTCATTAATTTTCTTTGATCTCCCTCCTTATGTTGTCTTTCTGTTCGTCCTTCTCTCTCACCCTCATACCCTTTTGCATTCTCTCGCTCTCCTCTCACTCTTTTTTCACTCATTGTACAGCATTATCTTTATTTTTTTATCCTCCCTTCATTTTTTTCATATTCTACTGTTTCTCTTTCTTATAATCATATTTTGTTATCATATGGCATCAACAAACGGATATTCATAAGTAGTTTATGCAACGATTGCATTATGACTGTCTTTAAGAAAGAGCGGGAAGTGGCGATTTGCTCGTGTTCTAAAAATATCACGAGTAGCTTTCAGGCAAAATACAATAATCGTTGCATAAAATATTTCAACTCCAACTACCAACATATTACGTTTATTTTAACTTGCCAATGAATCGGATATCCTACCCAAACTATAACATAACCTGAAATACGTCATTGTTGTCGACGGTTCTGATTTGAAATCCAGTTTGATTTCGAGCTGTTTTAATCAGCTGAAGTGGCTATTGCATAATATTAATTTGGACACATTTTTTGAAATCCTGAGTTCTGATAGGTCTAATCTTCTGTACTGGAAACTGACAGCAGGGTTATAATTAATTATTATCTCTATTATACGATCGTTTTGATCAGTAGTTGTAGATAAAAATTCAGATTGGTCAGTGATAGTAGGGAAATTTATAATAAACCACAGAGTTTATAAGAAGACTACTATTGTTTCCGAATAACTCATAGACTATTGGTTGAGGAGCTGTTTATCTTCCTCCACAATCCAAGTGAATTGAGTAAGTAAATCTCAGTAAAGGAATAGTAGCCATAAGTGATAAGGCAACCAATACTGGATACAACCCGTACTGGATAATATTTTTGAGGCAACGAGAACTTTCAAGAATAGAAACAAATAAATATCTTCTGTGGGTTACAGATATAGGTAAAAAGGTTTCATATGGATAATAACCCAGGTTCAAGCCTGAGGAAGGTTTTTGAATATATATATAGATATAGTAATACGTCTCAAACGTAATATAGTAATACGGACTTGCAATGTTGCAAGAACTGCAATACATAGGTATAGTAGCCTTCAGAGTCGAATCAAATAAATTGCTGATAAGGAGATACTCTCTTCCAAGAAACAGAGTAGAGCTTTTCCGGTTCCACAGAAAATATGGTCTTCAGAATGAGGTAAATTCTCGATTTTCTGATTTCCCCATCGTGAACCCACTCTTATTCCAGTAGATTTTCAATTTTCCCAATTTTCTGACTGCCTTGGAGGTGAATTACTGTGAATGTGTTCGGTTATCGATTTATATATTCATCGATTTCAAAGACGAGAGTTGACAAGTACTGCCTTGGAAGTGGTAAATTACAGTGAATGCGTTCGATTATCGATTTATAAATCAATCGATTTTAAAAAAGAGAGTTGACGAGTACTGCCTTGCCTTGGAAGTGATGCATTGCTGTGAATGCGTTCGATTATCAAAGTATAAATTCATCGATTTTTAAAGTACCTGTGAGAGTTGACAAGTATGTTAAGAGTGACGTGATGGCTCAAGAGCCAGAAATGATGAGTTCTTTGAATGTGTAGTCTCGTCTGTAGTTGAGAGACTGATAGGATTCGAGATTGAGTTTGAAGAATGATGGATTGAAATTGAGCTTCATGGAATTCCGCTGTAGGGGATTGGTGGAAATTGATAGGTTTATACGACTAGATGTTCGTACGGAGCTACCGTATTGATGTTCCTTCACAAGAAATATGAGACTACCATGACTGACAGAGTAACAGTAAATCAAATAATAATGAAATTTTGTTATAAGCTACTTTATTTATTGTTTGGTACATGATGCAAGTATTTAAATTTTAAAATGAATGGACTTAAATTTTATTTAAACTTAAATTTTAAAATAATAATTTTTAAATAAATAAATGAATTCGAGTACAAAGTCAGTTTGTTATCTAGAAATATGAGACTAACATGACTGAGACTGAGTGCCGTATTTATGAACGCTTCTTATCAAAGAGAGACTTGGATAAGTCCTTCTTAGGACAATTTAGTCTAACTTACACATAAAAGTTTACAAAGTGACAAGCCGTAGCATTAAAAGTCAAAAAAGGTATCCCAACAAAGCCCTGACTCCTGATGAATAATTTAACACTATCTTTGTAGTGCCGAAGGTGATATTGTGGAAGGTATCCATAATGAATAATAAGACGAAATTGTCACAGCCACATTAATTAAAACTTAGAGAAACTAGTTTCGGTTAATACACCATTATCAATCTCAATCAAACTCTGAGTTTGATTGAGATTGATAATGGTTTAACAACCGAAACTAGTTTTTTTAAGTTTTAATAAATGTGGTTGTGACAATTTTGTCTAATTATTCATTATTTTACCACTAATAATTTACATCAAACAACACTAATCTGCAAAAGGGAATGTCGATATTCCTATTTCCCCTTGTACAGTGAGAATGTATATCTCTTCTGAGCGGGTGTTCTGACAAATTTTTCTTTGTATATAGCAGAACCATGAGAATGTAGAGGTTTTTTAAGTTGAGAATTTTCAATTCTACAAACAAGGGCTTACAGTGAGACAGTCTATCAGAGTTTGTGATTATCCTAAATTATTAAATTTTTCAATAAGTATACAACTCTAGACAATTTAGAACTAACATGATTGATATGAGGTTCCCATGACAATTTACTGTCGATAATGACACCCAGGAACTTCACAACACCCAAACTGTTCTCTACTGGTAGATCTCTCAAACGAAATATATTCTGTTGAGTTTTCTCTTCATTAAGCAAAAACCCATTTGCACGAAACCAGATTGAAGCTTGAAATAAACTGCCTTTAGTCATGGTTTGAAGGGTGTTAAAATCAGAACTGACATTTGAAAAATTGTATCATCAGCATATAGAATGAAATGAGCATTTATATGTGATGAAAAATCATTAATATGGAGGACTAAATTCATAAACTCTAGAATGGACTCTCATTATTATTAACTAGAGGTTCATCCGTGCGATATAACGGGATTTTAGTTATAATAGCGGTACCCGGAGAATTCCTAAGAGCCTAGCACAAACCGCATCTTCCTAGCTTTCCTAAAATGCTCTTTTTTCGTTAGTTAAATTGCAATTAGAAAGTTCTGTTTTTTCTGTTTTATGAAACATAAGCTCTAGGAACATACTAGTTTTTGAACTAGTGCATACACAAGGCTACTGGAGACAACTTTCCCCCTTGTTACATACATGCATAGATACATACATACATATATCACCTTTATATATGTAAGAGATTGCAATAAAATATATGGAAAGTAAATAGTTTATTACAAAAGATACATACCGTATACTTTCTATAGTTTTCATGGCTCTATATTTTTTCGACTATCATAAATTATGTAAATTTGTTAGGGATTTTAAGCTTATTGTTATTTTGATTTTTGACTTTTGTTAACTTGTTGTATTATTGTTTCGACTTTGCCCATAACAATGTATTTGTTTCATTGCAAAAAAAAAATCAATCAAATTCATTATCAAAATTTTACTAACATAGATAAAATTTTATTTATTCATTCACTTATTCATATTTTGTCAAGAATTAAAAGGTTTTGAAGCCATAGGCCTACACATTTTAAAATTGAACATTTTCTAAAATATCTCCTCTGCCAAGTTCTTTCAAAGGGAAACTTGCAGATTGGAGCAATAAAAACTATCATCTTAAAATCAAACAGAAGCTGTGGAATGGTGTAGCACATATTGGAGCCTCGTGAATATCACCATTCAACAGTATGTGTTTGATTTGTTGATGGTGATTATCATCGAGCATTGGATATTTCACTGTACAAGCATCCTCAATCCATTTGACAGGATGTGTTTGTTTTTGCGATGATGATTAACTTCTTGTATTGGATGCTCCACTGTGTAGGCACCCTCAATAATTATTCGCTTCTAGTGGGACTTGTAATCGTTTATAACTCCAAGGTGCAATTACTTTAGCATAAACTTCTGGTGGCACTTACGATCGTTTAATTCATAGTGCAATAAATTATATTTCAAAATCAATTACTGTGTTTCATACACAGGGTAGCAAACTTAACATAGAAGGAGACTTGGAAGTTTAATTTTGTTCCAAAACACATTGCGATGCTATCTCACCTTCCACTACATGAGCTTCTCCCTTCAAACCCAATCCATCAGCGTTGCGCTAATGTTTTCCTCGGCTTCAAAATGTGACCTCTCTATGCAGCAACTGCCTCGTAGTCAACGATGGTACACAAGAGCGACGAGCAACAAGATAAGATAGAGAGGCATACGCTTCTAATGTTCCCAAGGAAATTGCTGTAACTGCGGCGGGCCCTGTATAGCAGTACTGAGTCCGCGTTATAAGAGTGGGCGAATTTATAGCACCCTTTCGAGGTATACCGATGTAGTAGGGCCTTTGTTGCCCTTTCTGGTGCGTGAATAAATTCAAACGCAAATAAACAAGCTAGGTTAGTTTGTAGCGTGCCTTCAATGGAGAGGCCTTCATCGACATATACACTATTAGAGGACTCAATTTATTTTAATGTGCCCTTTAATGTGATATTGTATGATTCACCAGCTGCAAATCAAGGCGTCTTGCTCGTTGAGGTTGACCTTAATTTCACGGTAGGCTGTACGATTCATCATGGTCTGAGATTGTGGAACTGTTAGTGGAGTCTTTTATCAAAGATAAATATGATTCTTATAGAACTACAGTAGTTGAGAATAGTACAGTAGAGAATAAGTCTGATAAATTGGAGATTTAAGCTGGAGTGCCTTAGGGTTCCATACTAGGTACATTGCTCTTTTTTTATATGTCAACCGTTCACCTAAATAATTAATTAGTTGTAGAACCCTCTTATTTGCAGACAATACATCACTCATTTCCAGCAATTCCGTTTTTGATAATAAATTTAGAAATGAATACCCATATAGGTGTACAGTACATTGTCCATTTCTTAAATCAGTTGAAATTGACGATAGATAGTAAAAACATGCAATACCTTAAATTCAAAAACAAACATAATTCAAATGTAGATAGTGCTATGAACGTGGTTGTGAATGATAATCAACTAGACCAGGAAGAAAGCTGATCCAAAGAAAGCTGTGAGGTGTATGGAAAGTGTAAATATGTTTGATTCATGTAGGCCGTTGTTCAAGAGACTTGGTCTCCTAACGGCACTCCGCTATAATATGTGTATGAAGCTACTTTATATTAGAAAAAGAGTGATATTGACCAAAATCTTGCCGTACACGAATATAATACAAGAAGTCGAGGAGAATATCACTTTGTTAGTCAAAATAGTGGCTTATTCAAGAAAAAACCCAGTTATATTGGAGGGAAACTGTACAACAAACTACCGCAGTTTTAAAAGGGTCTTGAAAATATAGAAATATTGAACAGTATACGTCACTTTGATGCAAATAAGACTCCAGTCACAAGTCAAAGTAACACATTTGTTCCATTACAATATTGCAGATCCTTGATCTTTTTTGGAATTGTAATTGCATCGGCGGTTGAAATCCATACATTGTGACAATTTCTCTTCCAATTAAAAAAATGTATCTTGAATTCCGTTGGAAAGGTTAAACCACTAGTTTGTGAATAAGATGGAGCACGCTTCTGATCAATCAAAAATTCGATCATAAAGTTTTTAGAAAATACGACACAGTGACCATTTTCAATTTTTAAAAACGTGAAGCTAAAAAGTTTATTTATAATAAACTCAGTAAACAAGGTAGATAGAATTCTTTTAGTTAGTTAATCATAGTATTGACAATGCACTCGCCCTTTTGTGGCATGCTGAAAAAATGAGTTTCATCTACATGGTCACGTTCTACTGATGGAAAACAAACACGGATTACCGGGTTTTAATCGTGTTCAAGTTTTTTCTCATTTTTTTTAGTCGCTGTCAAAGTAATCTCGTTCAACTTTTAATTGGGAATTGGATGGACGGTGATCCAATTTCGCGCCACGTGTTTGAAAATGTCAATGAACACCGGCTGAGAAGGATTGTCTATTTAATCCTTTAAATATTCCAGTCGGCAACACAATTTCCCGAGAGGATACAGGATAAAGTGGAGTGCGATGCATGTGTATCAAGCGGAAAGATACGCATTTCTGGGGCTTTTTGAGGAGATGAACATATTAAAAGCATTCAATCAATCATATTTTTATTCAACACAGTACAAATATTTAAAAATGCTTTTGAGATGAACATCATCATTTATAATAACTCAAAAAAACTAAAAAAAAAACAACAATGCATAGGCTGATAATAGAATCCTTGATATGTAGGCTTACATTATTTCAATATCTGGACATATGATCATATATGAAGTTCAACTATAATTGCATTTAAACCTTGGTTTAAACTAAACGACTGGTGAAGTTGCATTGATAATAATAATAATAATAATAATAATAATAATATCGTGTGACCTGGCTGGCTCAGGTCTGGTGTCAGAGTTATCAGGTCGCACCTGAATAAGTTCAGGGCCTCTGACGTGACTTAACGACAGTTTTTTAGGCAGCCGGGACCGACAGCTTAACGTGTCCTCCGAAACATGGGAGTGGCCCGAGGTAAAATCTTTCGTTCAGAACTGGGATCGAACCCGGGACCTTTGGGCTAGATAACAAAAAATCTTAATTTGAACTCAGTTCAAATTGAACAGCCGTTTAAGTTGAACCGCGAATGATAATACGGCCCTTATTGAACTAAGTTTTTAAGAATCAGGTAGCATACCATAAAAAGGCTGACGATACCTTTTCAAACATGGCGAACTTTTCTGTTTGTACTGTTGAAATACTTTCTCGCCTATTCCGTTATTGCTGCAGTAATCCTGAGACAAAGTTTCCAATGACCTGATTTCAAAGATACATTCAAGATTCCTGATGGAGCGCGTTCTCAAAAATTTATTCTTTTTTCTCTCTGCCTTTTTACAACTCTTTCAGGAATCCTCACCCCGAATGAACCCCAACGATTCCACCCTCGCCATCACCAGCACATGACTCTTTAACAAAAAGTTGTTCTTCGAATCTCTTCAACTACTCTAGCTCATTCTTCTTACGTTCCTACCATTTCTTCTGCTTCGTCATCGTCTTCTTTTCCTTTACTCCATCTTCTTCTTTTTCTTCTTCTTTTGCACTTTCCTCTTCGCAGCCATCAACATACGTAGGGAATGCAAAGGGTTTGTATGGCCTCATAAAAGAGCTGTTTTCTTTTCTTTCCTTGCTGAAAGTTTGAGGGATGCCTCTTCAAATTGAAAAACAGATCCGCTTTTATGGTATGAAGGATTTCTTCATCTCCCACTTTCTGTTCTACTTCATCTTCTCCCTTTTCTTCTTCTTTTTCATTTTCATCGCCTTCTCCTCCTACTTCACCATCTTGTCTTCACACTTTGTCTTCACTACGGTACACGTACATTTCTTATCAATTATTTTTCTCTAACTTCGTCTTCTTCCAACTACCTATTGTATGAGCTTCATGTTATCCATCTTGTGTCTCCTTCGTCTTCTTCTTTCTATTTTTCTTATAATTCTCTCAAATTAAGTTCTCTTTCTTCTTTGGTTCTCCTTTTCCTCTTCCTCTCCTTCTCACCAAACTCAATTCCGTTGCCTGATTTTTCATTTTTTTCAAAATTAATTTTGAATATCACCATTTCTTTAAAATGACTTAGATACAGGAAACTAATAGATCAACTGACAAGTCATGATGAGTCATCATTATGCTGATACAGAAGACACGCCGATGTGTCACAAGCCAAAGCAACAGATTAGTCCTGTGTCAACATTGCAGCGTCAAAAAACACAGCATATTACTTTTGTGCACTTCTCTTTTCAAATAGTTGAACTGTATGACTGGCAACATTGCAATTCCACTCCCCCTTTCCAATTCCGTGACGGCTACCATAAGTTATCTACCAGAAAAGTGAACCTCCAAACTAGATTCCTGGGCAAGACTGGGTAAAATGATAGTTAATAATAAACTTGATACTTCTGTATTAGAATGATACCTATTCAGAATATCATTATTAAAAAAAAATTATTCTTTAAAGATTTTAGCAGAATTAATAATTTCCAAATTAAATTATACATCATCTACTCAAAACTTATTCTCGTACAAAATCCGTATACGTGATGTGCCCAATGTATACAACTGTGGGGAATTGTATTATTTTTCCTTGCACTTTTATGTGCTGCAAGCAGATCATTATTCTTCAAGGTACAAAGGCTCTGGGAGAACAGGTCCAACAAAAGTTCAACCCCCGCACCCTCTAAGGAACCAAACCTCCTTTCTAAGGAACAACACCCCCCTTTACGAAACCCCAGAAAGGGATTTCGAACTCTGAACAAAGAATAACGATCTCTGAGTCTGGAATTGTTCCTGCGAGAATTTTATGAGCTAGCGCGAGGCCTTTTTCAATTTCCTTCACTATTTCTTTTCTGTGCCAGATTACAGTTATGTTTTCTTATGACCAAGATTCAGTTTCATCCTGAAATATAATTTTCCCTCGGTCTCCTCAGTTACTGTTATTGTTCAGCACCCATATGTGTGTGGGAACCCATAAGATGTTTGAGATGGAGATAGTGAGGATTTCTCATATCCGGTTCAAATAGACATTGCGTGACTTTTTGTGAAGCACAAAAGTAAGTGATGATTCACAAATACAAACTACAAAAGCAATTCTCATGTGTCCTGACGCAAATTGAACGCAGAACTCATGACGCATTGCGTGACTTTTTGTGAAGTACAGAAATAAATAAAGCACCTCAAATACAAGCTGTGGAAATTATTTTCCAATTTATTAAGTGGACCTTTCTTGTCTTTTTATTTGTCCTTCACTTGCTCCATTGTAATAAGACATTATCATCTTCTTTTCCTTCTTCTTTCTCTTTTTTTCCTTTTTAATTTTTAATGCTTTTATCTCGTTTCATCTGTTCCTAGAGGTACCCTTGAAATGAATGAAATGTGTACAATATGAAAACAAATCTTATTCATTTGCATTTACATAATAAATTATGTCGCTCAAAAATCTTGTTTAATTTTTTTACTTCGTTGGTAATACATTTTTTTAAAATTTTGTTCCAGGTGAGAGATGAAGATGCATTTTTGATTCTTCACGCAGTCAATTCACAAAATTGTGAGTGCCAAATTTTCAGCTCTTTTTCTTTTTCCTCCATCGCTTTCTTTTCTTGCTCCTTCTCCTTTTCCTCCACCCTGGAGGATATTGGAGAATCTGAGAAAATATATGATTGATAATGTGAACCAAATGTAACAGATAATGCATTGAGGAACTAAAATTATTATATAGTTTTCTGTTTAAAATTATCTGAAATCAATAATGGCAAATTATATCTCCCTGTTTGAATAGAGTCTGGTTTGATCTCAAATTTACATTTATGACGTTCTACATCATTTTTCTGTGTCCCGTTCCTTCCACAAAACTGATTTGTACATTTTTAAGACAAGTAAATATGAGTAGAGACTTTAAATTGACTCTACTCTATTCAGACCTGGTAAAGGGTAGAGTAGATAGATGGTAGAGAGAAGAGGGTAGTAGAGGGTATGAGCTTAGATAAAAATGGAAATACAAATGACTTCCGTCTCATACAACTGAGTTTTCTCAGCAGTTTTGTCGAAATGTGAGAAATTGGAACATTCAGTCGTCTCTGCCAACATTGGGAACACCACTTTCCGATTTCTGTATTTGGCCATGCAAAACGGAACCGCTGCAAATATCAATTCCTCACAAATGGCAAATTGAAGTTGAGAAACGAGCCGAGAGAGAGAAATTATGAGCGGGGAGGTTGGCAGCGCCGGTTGGCGGCATCAGAGAAAGGCGGGAGAAATTTGGCGATAGACATTTGGCGGGATATATTCAGTGGGAAGGAAATTGTGAGAGTTGTGCTGAAATGGGGTTGTCCTTTCAATCTCTTTCACTTCCTCTTTATTATCAATCTATCTTTCATTAATTTTCTTTGATCTCCCTCCTTATGTTGTCTTTCTGTTCGTCCTTCTCTCTCACCCTCATACCCTTTTGCATTCTCTCGCTCTCCTCTCACTCTTTTTTCACTCATTGTACAGCATTATCTTTATTTTTTTATCCTCCCTTCATTTTTTTCATATTCTACTGTTTCTCTTTCTTATAATCATATTTTGTTATCATATGGCATCAACAAACGGATATTCATAAGTAGTTTATGCAACGATTGCATTATGACTGTCTTTAAGAAAGAGCGGGAAGTGGCGATTTGCTCGTGTTCTAAAAATATCACGAGTAGCTTTCAGGCAAAATACAATAATCGTTGCATAAAATATTTCAACTCCAACTACCAACATATTACGTTTATTTTAACTTGCCAATGAATCGGATATCCTACCCAAACTATAACATAACCTGAAATACGTCATTGTTGTCGACGGTTCTGATTTGAAATCCAGTTTGATTTCGAGCTGTTTTAATCAGCTGAAGTGGCTATTGCATAATATTAATTTGGACACATTTTTTGAAATCCTGAGTTCTGATAGGTCTAATCTTCTGTACTGGAAACTGACAGCAGGGTTATAATTAATTATTATCTCTATTATACGATCGTTTTGATCAGTAGTTGTAGATAAAAATTCAGATTGGTCAGTGATAGTAGGGAAATTTATAATAAACCACAGAGTTTATAAGAAGACTACTATTGTTTCCGAATAACTCATAGACTATTGGTTGAGGAGCTGTTTATCTTCCTCCACAATCCAAGTGAATTGAGTAAGTAAATCTCAGTAAAGGAATAGTAGCCATAAGTGATAAGGCAACCAATACTGGATACAACCCGTACTGGATAATATTTTTGAGGCAACGAGAACTTTCAAGAATAGAAACAAATAAATATCTTCTGTGGGTTACAGATATAGGTAAAAAGGTTTCATATGGATAATAACCCAGGTTCAAGCCTGAGGAAGGTTTTTGAATATATATATAGATATAGTAATACGTCTCAAACGTAATATAGTAATACGGACTTGCAATGTTGCAAGAACTGCAATACATAGGTATAGTAGCCTTCAGAGTCGAATCAAATAAATTGCTGATAAGGAGATACTCTCTTCCAAGAAACAGAGTAGAGCTTTTCCGGTTCCACAGAAAATATGGTCTTCAGAATGAGGTAAATTCTCGATTTTCTGATTTCCCCATCGTGAACCCACTCTTATTCCAGTAGATTTTCAATTTTCCCAATTTTCTGACTGCCTTGGAGGTGAATTACTGTGAATGTGTTCGGTTATCGATTTATATATTCATCGATTTCAAAGACGAGAGTTGACAAGTACTGCCTTGGAAGTGGTAAATTACAGTGAATGCGTTCGATTATCGATTTATAAATCAATCGATTTTAAAAAAGAGAGTTGACGAGTACTGCCTTGCCTTGGAAGTGATGCATTGCTGTGAATGCGTTCGATTATCAAAGTATAAATTCATCGATTTTTAAAGTACCTGTGAGAGTTGACAAGTATGTTAAGAGTGACGTGATGGCTCAAGAGCCAGAAATGATGAGTTCTTTGAATGTGTAGTCTCGTCTGTAGTTGAGAGACTGATAGGATTCGAGATTGAGTTTGAAGAATGATGGATTGAAATTGAGCTTCATGGAATTCCGCTGTAGGGGATTGGTGGAAATTGATAGGTTTATACGACTAGATGTTCGTACGGAGCTACCGTATTGATGTTCCTTCACAAGAAATATGAGACTACCATGACTGACAGAGTAACAGTAAATCAAATAATAATGAAATTTTGTTATAAGCTACTTTATTTATTGTTTGGTACATGATGCAAGTATTTAAATTTTAAAATGAATGGACTTAAATTTTATTTAAACTTAAATTTTAAAATAATAATTTTTAAATAAATAAATGAATTCGAGTACAAAGTCAGTTTGTTACCTAGAAATATGAGACTAACATGACTGAGACTGAGTGCCGTATTTATGAACGCTTCTTATCAAAGAGAGACTTGGATAAGTCCTTCTTAGGACAATTTAGTCTAACTTACACATAAAAGTTTACAAAGTGACAAGCCGTAGCATTAAAAGTCAAAAAAGGTATCCCAACAAAGCCCTGACTCCTGATGAATAATTTAACACTATCTTTGTAGTGCCGAAGGTGATATTGTGGAAGGTATCCATAATGAATAATAAGACGAAATTGTCACAGCCACATTAATTAAAACTTAGAGAAACTAGTTTCGGTTAATACACCATTATCAATCTCAATCAAACTCTGAGTTTGATTGAGATTGATAATGGTTTAACAACCGAAACTAGTTTTTTTAAGTTTTAATAAATGTGGTTGTGACAATTTTGTCTAATTATTCATTATTTTACCACTAATAATTTACATCAAACAACACTAATCTGCAAAAGGGAATGTCGATATTCCTATTTCCCCTTGTACAGTGAGAATGTATATCTCTTCTGAGCGGGTGTTCTGACAAATTTTTCTTTGTATATAGCAGAACCATGAGAATGTAGAGGTTTTTTAAGTTGAGAATTTTCAATTCTACAAACAAGGGCTTACAGTGAGACAGTCTATCAGAGTTTGTGATTATCCTAAATTATTAAATTTTTCAATAAGTATACAACTCTAGACAATTTAGAACTAACATGATTGATATGAGGTTCCCATGACAATTTACTGTCGATAATGACACCCAGGAACTTCACAACACCCAAACTGTTCTCTACTGGTAGATCTCTCAAACGAAATATATTCTGTTGAGTTTTCTCTTCATTAAGCAAAAACCCATTTGCACGAAACCAGATTGAAGCTTGAAATAAACTGCCTTTAGTCATGGTTTGAAGGGTGTTAAAATCAGAACTGACATTTGAAAAATTGTATCATCAGCATATAGAATGAAATGAGCATTTATATGTGATGAAAAATCATTAATATGGAGGACTAAATTCATAAACTCTAGAATGGACTCTCATTATTATTAACTAGAGGTTCATCCGTGCGATATAACGGGATTTTAGTTATAATAGCGGTACCCGGAGAATTCCTAAGAGCCTAGCACAAACCGCATCTTCCTAGCTTTCCTAAAATGCTCTTTTTTCGTTAGTTAAATTGCAATTAGAAAGTTCTGTTTTTTCTGTTTTATGAAACATAAGCTCTAGGAACATACTAGTTTTTGAACTAGTGCATACACAAGGCTACTGGAGACAACTTTCCCCCTTGTTACATACATGCATAGATACATACATACATATATCACCTTTATATATGTAAGAGATTGCAATAAAATATATGGAAAGTAAATAGTTTATTACAAAAGATACATACCGTATACTTTCTATAGTTTTCATGGCTCTATATTTTTTCGACTATCATAAATTATGTAAATTTGTTAGGGATTTTAAGCTTATTGTTATTTTGATTTTTGACTTTTGTTAACTTGTTGTATTATTGTTTCGACTTTGCCCATAACAATGTATTTGTTTCATTGCAAAAAAAAATCAATCAAATTCATTATCAAAATTTTACTAACATAGATAAAATTTTATTTATTCATTCACTTATTCATATTTTGTCAAGAATTAAAAGGTTTTGAAGCCATAGGCCTACACATTTTAAAATTGAACATTTTCTAAAATATCTCCTCTGCCAAGTTCTTTCAAAGGGAAACTTGCAGATTGGAGCAATAAAAACTATCATCTTAAAATCAAACAGAAGCTGTGGAATGGTGTAGCACATATTGGAGCCTCGTGAATATCACCATTCAACAGTATGTGTTTGATTTGTTGATGGTGATTATCATCGAGCATTGGATATTTCACTGTACAAGCATCCTCAATCCATTTGACAGGATGTGTTTGTTTTTGCGATGATGATTAACTTCTTGTATTGGATGCTCCACTGTGTAGGCACCCTCAATAATTATTCGCTTCTAGTGGGACTTGTAATCGTTTATAACTCCAAGGTGCAATTACTTTAGCATAAACTTCTGGTGGCACTTACGATCGTTTAATTCATAGTGCAATAAATTATATTTCAAAATCAATTACTGTGTTTCATACACAGGGTAGCAAACTTAACATAGAAGGAGACTTGGAAGTTTAATTTTGTTCCAAAACACATTGCGATGCTATCTCACCTTCCACTACATGAGCTTCTCCCTTCAAACCCAATCCATCAGCGTTGCGCTAATGTTTTCCTCGGCTTCAAAATGTGACCTCTCTATGCAGCAACTGCCTCGTAGTCAACGATGGTACACAAGAGCGACGAGCAACAAGATAAGATAGAGAGGCATACGCTTCTAATGTTCCCAAGGAAATTGCTGTAACTGCGGCGGGCCCTGTATAGCAGTACTGAGTCCGCGTTATAAGAGTGGGCGAATTTATAGCACCCTTTCGAGGTATACCGATGTAGTAGGGCCTTTGTTGCCCTTTCTGGTGCGTGAATAAATTCAAACGCAAATAAACAAGCTAGGTTAGTTTGTAGCGTGCCTTCAATGGAGAGGCCTTCATCGACATATACACTATTAGAGGACTCAATTTATTTTAATGTGCCCTTTAATGTGATATTGTATGATTCACCAGCTGCAAATCAAGGCGTCTTGCTCGTTGAGGTTGACCTTAATTTCACGGTAGGCTGTACGATTCATCATGGTCTGAGATTGTGGAACTGTTAGTGGAGTCTTTTATCAAAGATAAATATGATTCTTATAGAACTACAGTAGTTGAGAATAGTACAGTAGAGAATAAGTCTGATAAATTGGAGATTTAAGCTGGAGTGCCTTAGGGTTCCATACTAGGTACATTGCTCTTTTTTTATATGTCAACCGTTCACCTAAATAATTAATTAGTTGTAGAACCCTCTTATTTGCAGACAATACATCACTCATTTCCAGCAATTCCGTTTTTGATAATAAATTTAGAAATGAATACCCATATAGGTGTACAGTACATTGTCCATTTCTTAAATCAGTTGAAATTGACGATAGATAGTAAAAACATGCAATACCTTAAATTCAAAAACAAACATAATTCAAATGTAGATAGTGCTATGAACGTGGTTGTGAATGATAATCAACTAGACCAGGAAGAAAGCTGATCCAAAGAAAGCTGTGAGGTGTATGGAAAGTGTAAATATGTTTGATTCATGTAGGCCGTTGTTCAAGAGACTTGGTCTCCTAACGGCACTCCGCTATAATATGTGTATGAAGCTACTTTATATTAGAAAAAGAGTGATATTGACCAAAATCTTGCCGTACACGAATATAATACAAGAAGTCGAGGAGAATATCACTTTGTTAGTCAAAATAGTGGCTTATTCAAGAAAAAACCCAGTTATATTGGAGGGAAACTGTACAACAAACTACCGCAGTTTTAAAAGGGTCTTGAAAATATAGAAATATTGAACAGTATACGTCACTTTGATGCAAATAAGACTCCAGTCACAAGTCAAAGTAACACATTTGTTCCATTACAATATTGCAGATCCTTGATCTTTTTTGGAATTGTAATTGCATCGGCGGTTGAAATCCATACATTGTGACAATTTCTCTTCCAATTAAAAAAATGTATCTTGAATTCCGTTGGAAAGGTTAAACCACTAGTTTGTGAATAAGATGGAGCACGCTTCTGATCAATCAAAAATTCGATCATAAAGTTTTTAGAAAATACGACACAGTGACCATTTTCAATTTTTAAAAACGTGAAGCTAAAAAGTTTATTTATAATAAACTCAGTAAACAAGGTAGATAGAATTCTTTTAGTTAGTTAATCATAGTATTGACAATGCACTCGCCCTTTTGTGGCATGCTGAAAAAATGAGTTTCATCTACATGGTCACGTTCTACTGATGGAAAACAAACACGGATTACCGGGTTTTAATCGTGTTCAAGTTTTTTCTCATTTTTTTTAGTCGCTGTCAAAGTAATCTCGTTCAACTTTTAATTGGGAATTGGATGGACGGTGATCCAATTTCGCGCCACGTGTTTGAAAATGTCAATGAACACCGGCTGAGAAGGATTGTCTATTTAATCCTTTAAATATTCCAGTCGGCAACACAATTTCCCGAGAGGATACAGGATAAAGTGGAGTGCGATGCATGTGTATCAAGCGGAAAGATACGCATTTCTGGGGCTTTTTGAGGAGATGAACATATTAAAAGCATTCAATCAATCATATTTTTATTCAACACAGTACAAATATTTAAAAATGCTTTTGAGATGAACATCATCATTTATAATAACTCAAAAAAACTAAAAAAAAAAACAACAATGCATAGGCTGATAATAGAATCCTTGATATGTAGGCTTACATTATTTCAATATCTGGACATATGATCATATATGAAGTTCAACTATAATTGCATTTAAACCTTGGTTTAAACTAAACGACTGGTGAAGTTGCATTGATAATAATAATAATAATAATAATAATAATATCGTGTGACCTGGCTGGCTCAGGTCTGGTGTCAGAGTTATCAGGTCGCACCTGAATAAGTTCAGGGCCTCTGACGTGACTTAACGACAGTTTTTTAGGCAGCCGGGACCGACAGCTTAACGTGTCCTCCGAAACATGGGAGTGGCCCGAGGTAAAATCTTTCGTTCAGAACTGGGATCGAACCCGGGACCTTTGGGCTAGATAACAAAAAATCTTAATTTGAACTCAGTTCAAATTGAACAGCCGTTTAAGTTGAACCGCGAATGATAATACGGCCCTTATTGAACTAAGTTTTTAAGAATCAGGTAGCATACCATAAAAAGGCTGACGATACCTTTTCAAACATGGCGAACTTTTCTGTTTGTACTGTTGAAATACTTTCTCGCCTATTCCGTTATTGCTGCAGTAATCCTGAGACAAAGTTTCCAATGACCTGATTTCAAAGATACATTCAAGATTCCTGATGGAGCGCGTTCTCAAAAATTTATTCTTTTTTCTCTCTGCCTTTTTACAACTCTTTCAGGAATCCTCACCCCGAATGAACCCCAACGATTCCACCCTCGCCATCACCAGCACATGACTCTTTAACAAAAAGTTGTTCTTCGAATCTCTTCAACTACTCTAGCTCATTCTTCTTACGTTCCTACCATTTCTTCTGCTTCGTCATCGTCTTCTTTTCCTTTACTCCATCTTCTTCTTTTTCTTCTTCTTTTGCACTTTCCTCTTCGCAGCCATCAACATACGTAGGGAATGCAAAGGGTTTGTATGGCCTCATAAAAGAGCTGTTTTCTTTTCTTTCCTTGCTGAAAGTTTGAGGGATGCCTCTTCAAATTGAAAAACAGATCCGCTTTTATGGTATGAAGGATTTCTTCATCTCCCACTTTCTGTTCTACTTCATCTTCTCCCTTTTCTTCTTCTTTTTCATTTTCATCGCCTTCTCCTCCTACTTCACCATCTTGTCTTCACACTTTGTCTTCACTACGGTACACGTACATTTCTTATCAATTATTTTTCTCTAACTTCGTCTTCTTCCAACTACCTATTGTATGAGCTTCATGTTATCCATCTTGTGTCTCCTTCGTCTTCTTCTTTCTATTTTTCTTATAATTCTCTCAAATTAAGTTCTCTTTCTTCTTTGGTTCTCCTTTTCCTCTTCCTCTCCTTCTCACCAAACTCAATTCCGTTGCCTGATTTTTCATTTTTTTCAAAATTAATTTTGAATATCACCATTTCTTTAAAATGACTTAGATACAGGAAACTAATAGATCAACTGACAAGTCATGATGAGTCATCATTATGCTGATACAGAAGACACGCCGATGTGTCACAAGCCAAAGCAACAGATTAGTCCTGTGTCAACATTGCAGCGTCAAAAAACACAGCATATTACTTTTGTGCACTTCTCTTTTCAAATAGTTGAACTGTATGACTGGCAACATTGCAATTCCACTCCCCCTTTCCAATTCCGTGACGGCTACCATAAGTTATCTACCAGAAAAGTGAACCTCCAAACTAGATTCCTGGGCAAGACTGGGTAAAATGATAGTTAATAATAAACTTGATACTTCTGTATTAGAATGATACCTATTCAGAATATCATTATTAAAAAAAAATTATTCTTTAAAGATTTTAGCAGAATTAATAATTTCCAAATTAAATTATACATCATCTACTCAAAACTTATTCTCGTACAAAATCCGTATACGTGATGTGCCCAATGTATACAACTGTGGGGAATTGTATTATTTTTCCTTGCACTTTTATGTGCTGCAAGCAGATCATTATTCTTCAAGGTACAAAGGCTCTGGGAGAACAGGTCCAACAAAAGTTCAACCCCCGCACCCTCTAAGGAACCAAACCTCCTTTCTAAGGAACAACACCCCCCTTTACGAAACCCCAGAAAGGGATTTCGAACTCTGAACAAAGAATAACGATCTCTGAGTCTGGAATTGTTCCTGCGAGAATTTTATGAGCTAGCGCGAGGCCTTTTTCAATTTCCTTCACTATTTCTTTTCTGTGCCAGATTACAGTTATGTTTTCTTATGACCAAGATTCAGTTTCATCCTGAAATATAATTTTCCCTCGGTCTCCTCAGTTACTGTTATTGTTCAGCACCCATATGTGTGTGGGAACCCATAAGATGTTTGAGATGGAGATAGTGAGGATTTCTCATATCCGGTTCAAATAGACATTGCGTGACTTTTTGTGAAGCACAAAAGTAAGTGATGATTCACAAATACAAACTACAAAAGCAATTCTCATGTGTCCTGACGCAAATTGAACGCAGAACTCATGACGCATTGCGTGACTTTTTGTGAAGTACAGAAATAAATAAAGCACCTCAAATACAAGCTGTGGAAATTATTTTCCAATTTATTAAGTGGACCTTTCTTGTCTTTTTATTTGTCCTTCACTTGCTCCATTGTAATAAGACATTATCATCTTCTTTTCCTTCTTCTTTCTCTTTTTTTCCTTTTTAATTTTTAATGCTTTTATCTCGTTTCATCTGTTCCTAGAGGTACCCTTGAAATGAATGAAATGTGTACAATATGAAAACAAATCTTATTCATTTGCATTTACATAATAAATTATGTCGCTCAAAAATCTTGTTTAATTTTTTTACTTCGTTGGTAATACATTTTTTTAAAATTTTGTTCCAGGTGAGAGATGAAGATGCATTTTTGATTCTTCACGCAGTCAATTCACAAAATTGTGAGTGCCAAATTTTCAGCTCTTTTTCTTTTTCCTCCATCGCTTTCTTTTCTTGCTCCTTCTCCTTTTCCTCCACCCTGGAGGATATTGGAGAATCTGAGAAAATATATGATTGATAATGTGAACCAAATGTAACAGATAATGCATTGAGGAACTAAAATTATTATATAGTTTTCTGTTTAAAATTATCTGAAATCAATAATGGCAAATTATATCTCCCTGTTTGAATAGAGTCTGGTTTGATCTCAAATTTACATTTATGACGTTCTACATCATTTTTCTGTGTCCCGTTCCTTCCACAAAACTGATTTGTACATTTTTAAGACAAGTAAATATGAGTAGAGACTTTAAATTGACTCTACTCTATTCAGACCTGGTAAAGGGTAGAGTAGATAGATGGTAGAGAGAAGAGGGTAGTAGAGGGTATGAGCTTAGATAAAAATGGAAATACAAATGACTTCCGTCTCATACAACTGAGTTTTCTCAGCAGTTTTGTCGAAATGTGAGAAATTGGAACATTCAGTCGTCTCTGCCAACATTGGGAACACCACTTTCCGATTTCTGTATTTGGCCATGCAAAACGGAACCGCTGCAAATATCAATTCCTCACAAATGGCAAATTGAAGTTGAGAAACGAGCCGAGAGAGAGAAATTATGAGCGGGGAGGTTGGCAGCGCCGGTTGGCGGCATCAGAGAAAGGCGGGAGAAATTTGGCGATAGACATTTGGCGGGATATATTCAGTGGGAAGGAAATTGTGAGAGTTGTGCTGAAATGGGGTTGTCCTTTCAATCTCTTTCACTTCCTCTTTATTATCAATCTATCTTTCATTAATTTTCTTTGATCTCCCTCCTTATGTTGTCTTTCTGTTCGTCCTTCTCTCTCACCCTCATACCCTTTTGCATTCTCTCGCTCTCCTCTCACTCTTTTTTCACTCATTGTACAGCATTATCTTTATTTTTTTATCCTCCCTTCATTTTTTTCATATTCTACTGTTTCTCTTTCTTATAATCATATTTTGTTATCATATGGCATCAACAAACGGATATTCATAAGTAGTTTATGCAACGATTGCATTATGACTGTCTTTAAGAAAGAGCGGGAAGTGGCGATTTGCTCATGTTCTAAAAATATCACGAGTAGCTTTCAGGCAAAATACAATAATCGTTGCATAAAATATTTCAACTCCAACTACCAACATATTACGTTTATTTTAACTTGCCAATGAATCGGATATCCTACCCAAACTATAACATAACCTGAAATACGTCATTGTTGTCGACGGTTCTGATTTGAAATCCAGTTTGATTTCGAGCTGTTTTAATCAGCTGAAGTGGCTATTGCATAATATTAATTTGGACACATTTTTTGAAATCCTGAGTTCTGATAGGTCTAATCTTCTGTACTGGAAACTGACAGCAGGGTTATAATTAATTATTATCTCTATTATACGATCGTTTTGATCAGTAGTTGTAGATAAAAATTCAGATTGGTCAGTGATAGTAGGGAAATTTATAATAAACCACAGAGTTTATAAGAAGACTACTATTGTTTCCGAATAACTCATAGACTATTGGTTGAGGAGCTGTTTATCTTCCTCCACAATCCAAGTGAATTGAGTAAGTAAATCTCAGTAAAGGAATAGTAGCCATAAGTGATAAGGCAACCAATACTGGATACAACCCGTACTGGATAATATTTTTGAGGCAACGAGAACTTTCAAGAATAGAAACAAATAAATATCTTCTGTGGGTTACAGATATAGGTAAAAAGGTTTCATATGGATAATAACCCAGGTTCAAGCCTGAGGAAGGTTTTTGAATATATATATAGATATAGTAATACGTCTCAAACGTAATATAGTAATACGGACTTGCAATGTTGCAAGAACTGCAATACATAGGTATAGTAGCCTTCAGAGTCGAATCAAATAAATTGCTGATAAGGAGATACTCTCTTCCAAGAAACAGAGTAGAGCTTTTCCGGTTCCACAGAAAATATGGTCTTCAGAATGAGGTAAATTCTCGATTTTCTGATTTCCCCATCGTGAACCCACTCTTATTCCAGTAGATTTTCAATTTTCCCAATTTTCTGACTGCCTTGGAGGTGAATTACTGTGAATGTGTTCGGTTATCGATTTATATATTCATCGATTTCAAAGACGAGAGTTGACAAGTACTGCCTTGGAAGTGGTAAATTACAGTGAATGCGTTCGATTATCGATTTATAAATCAATCGATTTTAAAAAAGAGAGTTGACGAGTACTGCCTTGCCTTGGAAGTGATGCATTGCTGTGAATGCGTTCGATTATCAAAGTATAAATTCATCGATTTTTAAAGTACCTGTGAGAGTTGACAAGTATGTTAAGAGTGACGTGATGGCTCAAGAGCCAGAAATGATGAGTTCTTTGAATGTGTAGTCTCGTCTGTAGTTGAGAGACTGATAGGATTCGAGATTGAGTTTGAAGAATGATGGATTGAAATTGAGCTTCATGGAATTCCGCTGTAGGGGATTGGTGGAAATTGATAGGTTTATACGACTAGATGTTCGTACGGAGCTACCGTATTGATGTTCCTTCACAAGAAATATGAGACTACCATGACTGACAGAGTAACAGTAAATCAAATAATAATGAAATTTTGTTATAAGCTACTTTATTTATTGTTTGGTACATGATGCAAGTATTTAAATTTTAAAATGAATGGACTTAAATTTTATTTAAACTTAAATTTTAAAATAATAATTTTTAAATAAATAAATGAATTCGAGTACAAAGTCAGTTTGTTACCTAGAAATATGAGACTAACATGACTGAGACTGAGTGCCGTATTTATGAACGCTTCTTATCAAAGAGAGACTTGGATAAGTCCTTCTTAGGACAATTTAGTCTAACTTACACATAAAAGTTTACAAAGTGACAAGCCGTAGCATTAAAAGTCAAAAAAGGTATCCCAACAAAGCCCTGACTCCTGATGAATAATTTAACACTATCTTTGTAGTGCCGAAGGTGATATTGTGGAAGGTATCCATAATGAATAATAAGACGAAATTGTCACAGCCACATTAATTAAAACTTAGAGAAACTAGTTTCGGTTAATACACCATTATCAATCTCAATCAAACTCTGAGTTTGATTGAGATTGATAATGGTTTAACAACCGAAACTAGTTTTTTTAAGTTTTAATAAATGTGGTTGTGACAATTTTGTCTAATTATTCATTATTTTACCACTAATAATTTACATCAAACAACACTAATTTACAATAATATAAAAATTGACAACATAGATAATGCAGGAACAACTGGGTCGGCTTGTAACCTGACTTCACAGCTAGTAAACTCACCCAGTATAATCAATGCATCAACTTAACTTTGTATTTAAGAACCTCACTTAAAGATCTTCTTAACCTGGAAGTCAAGACTTTCTTAAAATCGCGATCTCAAATCCGTTCTTAGCCAAGCTAGGTAGAGGGTAATCTTGAAGGCGTTCTTGAAATCATGTTCCATCCATTTTACTTCCTCCTCCTCCTCCTACTCCTCATTCTCCTCTCCATTTTCTTCCACGTACTTGCCCTCCTACTCCTCCTCCTTCTCCACCACCTTCTCCTCCTCCTATTCCACCCTTTAATTCAATTCTTCTTACTCCTTCTCTTGGCCCTATCTCTTGTCTTACTCGTTTTTTCTCTTTTTTGAAACATATTTAAATAACTCGTCTCTTTCCTCATTCCTTTTCTCATTTTCCCTCTATTCTTCTTTCCCAAAATCTTTATCTTCTCCCTATTTGTTTTGTCTTCTTTATAGTCTGTTTCTTTTTCTTCCATATAGCTTCTTCTTATTTTTCTTCTTCTTCTTCTTCTTCTTCTTCTTCTTCTCCTTCTCCTTCTTCATTCTTATTCTCTGTTTCTCCTTAACTACTTACTGCCCTTCTCATTGTCCTTCTCCATCTTATTTCCTGCTCGGACAATCTTGCTTCACATTGTGGAGAAGTAAAGACTAGTAGCAAGCCAGGCATCCCACCAGCTATTTCGTTTCGGTCTTATCGTTGTCTTCGTTGCCGTTTACGAGGCACACTAAATTTGCTGATAAGCCCCAAAGGCGACCGACCCTGTATAGCACGGCAAAGACTGCACAGCGGCTGCTGCCGTTGTAAAGCAGTATCTCCATCACTATCCCAAGGCTTAGCTTACGGCTCCTGTGCAACTACAATCCAAACAAAACAAAGAGAAAAAGACTAAAAGAAAACGAAATACAAAACAAATTCTTCTATTTCCTCTGCTACAGCTCTAGAGAAAACGTTCCGTTGATTTACTACTGCTTTAATGGTCGCATCTAGTATTGAACGTCTTCTGCTCGTCAGAATTTAGTTGATTTAGTACCGTACTGTGATACATACTATGATAGAAGAAAAAGATGGTGAGGAGGAAGAAGACTAAAGATGATTGAGGAGATGGTTGAGGAGGAGTAGGTGGGGGGAGCCGGTAAAGTAGAATTAGAAGGAGGAGGAGGAGGAGGAGGAGGAGTAGGAGGAGGAGGAGGAGGAGATGTAGCAAAGAAGTTGAAGCACGTGCATCAGGAGGAGGAGCAGGAAAAAAGGATAAGAGAGAGGTGGAGGAGGAGGAGAAGAAGAAGAAGAAGAAGAAGAAGAAGAAGAAGAAGAAGAAGAAGAAGAAGAAGAAGAAGAAGAAGAAGAAGAAGAAGAAGAAGAAGAAGAAGAAGAAGAAGAAGGAGGACGATGAGGAGAAGAAGAAAGGGGAGTGGGAATGACGGAGGGGAGGAAGAGGATGAGGAAGATGAGAAGCAGGAAAAGAAGGAGCAGGTGGTAAAGAAGAAGAAGACGAGGAAAAGAACAAAGAGAAGAGGGATGAAAGTGGTCATGAGGAATATGAGTAGGAGGATGAGGGATCATGTGAAAGTGAAGTGGGAGTAGGAGGAGGAGAAGAAGGAGGAGGAGTAGAAGAGGAGGAGGTGGAGGAGGAGGAGAAGAGGAGGTAGAGAAGGAGGAGGAGGAGGGAGCGGTGGTAAAGGGTGAGGAGAAGGAGAAGGAAGAGCAAGAGGATGATGATGAGAAAGAAGAAGAAGAGAGGATTCTAATTGAATCTTATTTTTAAAACCTCACCTGCTAAGGAATAAGAATTGGCAACAGTAGTAGCTCAGTTGGTTATCTCCACAGAGCATAAAATAAAGAGTCGTAATAGGCCACAGGCTGCGTTCATCGAAGTGTAGCCAAGAGAGTGGGGGAAATGACTAGTCGCATAAAAGTCAAACGTATGCTATTATAGAGGGGGATCCACCATGAGCATTGGCTCACTGGCTTCATCAGCCGTCTCAGATGCCACCTCTATTTCATTCTGTGCTCTGTGGAAGACGATATTTATCGAAGTTTATCGATGTTTAGATGAGACCACGGAGCACGGATTCTAGTATTATATATACCATATAATTGTAGTATTTCAATTGTCTTTGATGAGACTGTATTGTTCCTACAGTCTCAAGTTCGAATCTTGTTCGACTTTGAATGCTCTCTGTTAGTCCTTCACCCACGGACAAGTCTCAAAACTCATGCGGTCTTTCCATCACAAACAAATGGATTGATAGATTTTTTAGACAAAGTAGTGATCACCCATCCAAACACAATCCCGAGCGTTTGTGACTTAATATCATGGTCAGGGTCACGAGGAATGGAATTAGGACACGAACATACAAGCACTGTACTCTGGGGAGATCAATAACGCGGTTAATTATCAATCCATAATAGCGTAAACAAATTAGGGACTCTGTATTTCTGCGTAGGCCCACACTACACATCGATCACTGGATAATAATTGCATTACGTTGAGTCGCACAAAGGACCTAGCACACGTTTTGACTCTACTGCCCGACCAATTAAGCGATCTTATTGTCTTTTAGTTACATGGGATCCTACCTGCCGATCTCATTATCCGATCTGGCTCATTTTTAATGCTGTGCGCAGGGTTTTGTTTTGATCATTATCAGAGTTTTAAAAAATGTTATCTATCGTTGTAAGGAAAAACTTTTTTTCAATAATTTTGTGGAATGTGGGGGCTCAAAGTTGATTTTTTTATTTTTGGGGGCAATTGGTCTAACCTATGAGTAATTTGGAATATTGATAATTTCTCCATAGCTGAAGACACCTTGAGGAATAAAAAGGCATATTTTTTATTTCAATCTAACAGTTTTTCAAAATAATTCTTTGAAACATTTGAATTTTTCACCGATTTAAAAAAAATGTATTTTGAAAAACTAATTACTTCATCCGAATAGAAAATATGCTATTTCATTCCTCAAAATGTCTTTTAGTTACAGAAAATCTATCAAAAGTTTAAAACCACTCGTGAGATCAATTGCCCCAAAACTGAAAAATTTCAACTTTGAACCCCCATACTTCACAAAATATTTCAAGAAAAACCTTTCTCCTCACAGAAATAGATTTCGCAATATATTTCAAGAAAAAAGTTTTTCCTCACAGCAATAGATTGCATTTCAACGCCCAATAATAACGTTCAATTCAATAAACTCTGAAAAAAATTATGACCTAAAACCCTGCACAAAAAACGATCGTATAATACTTGCTATTTTAGTGACTTCAAAGTGTTATAAAAGTTTGTGCTTGTAATTTGTATTTGTAGTTTGCGAATGTTTCCGTTGGAAAAGGAGAAGGAAGGAGAACAAAATTCTCATCTGAGATCACCAATCCAGAACCTTCTAGCTGGGAGTGCCCTTGTTAACAAGCTGAGATTCAATAATGCAGTGTCAGCTCCTTTATGCACAACCCTAACAATCATTATATATTAATTCATTTATTTATACATTCGTCATTTATTTATAAATCAATTAATTAATTAATCAATACAATCTATCTATTTATCTATTTTTTATTTTTTTGATATATTCATTTATTTATTTATTTAATCATTTATTACATAAACGCAATGTAGCAAAGATGCAACAGGCTATCACGCAAAACTGCTTTCTTACTAATTTTTCACCATTTCTTCACAAATCCATTTTATTTTTCAATTTTAATTACTTTTATAATCTGAATCTCATTAACCAAAACCACGATAATATTATTTTATTATTATATTTCAGTGACATCAATTTTCTTATCTTTTTGTTGATACTTTCTCAAGAATCCAACAAATTTGTTATAACATTACCATTTTTATTATCAATCTACGTAATTTACAAATTATTTTAGGAACCTACCCAAATAAATAATGAAAGTTATCGTTATTGCTTCACAGCTTTCAATAACGAGCTCCAACTCAAACACATTCTCAATTTCTGTCAACCAATAAATAAATAACAATAATTTACAAAAGAATAATATCAACCATTTTTTGGAAACACCTGAACATTTTATACATCAAAAGAACTCTGCTTTATTGCATATTAAATTCAGCACCCGAATAGTATTCTCCTCTAAAAAAATATTTATGACTACATAATTTGACACCTAAAATGTACTCAAAAAATAATACATTCATCTACTACTGAATTTTAGACATAAACTCAACTGCGATAATATTCATGGCTATTGATTTTCTGTTGGAGACTAAGGAAAACAAACGTGAGCTTTTATGACATAGAGTCATAGGAGAGACATCACAAAAGGGCTAAGCGCGTACATTGTAACCTGACAACAAAGGGGTGTTTTCTCCCTCACACACTCACTCTTCTTTCTCTCTCACTCGTTCACTCTCCCTCACTCCCCTCGTTCTTTCTCTCTCTCTCCTTAGTGCTTTTTTCCTTTCTCACACATCCTCTCTCTTACCTACTGTCTCGTTCTCTCATACTCTCTCACTCGCTCTCAGACTCTCTCTCTCTCTCACACTCACTCTCTCTCAATCTCTCTCTCTCTCTCCTAAGTGCCCGGCAATAAATAGTCCTTAGCGCCACGCTGTAAGAGCATAAACTTTGAAAGCACAACGGAGGTTTTACATATGGCGGTGTCCTAACAGCTGAAATTTATTTGGCAATTCATGGGTTGGTTCCGGTTGTAAATACGCCCAGATTTATTCCGATATTATTCCGGATAAGTTCCGAAATTAAACAGAGTCGTCTCAGTGCACTGATGAAATCATTACGATCCGTGTTTCAAAGATGAAAGGGAGAAACACGCTCCAGAAGTTTTGAATTGCACTGTAATTATATTCAATAAAACTAGCATTTTATCCGGTCATGCCTGGAAATCCAGTTTGAAGTATATCTTTTCCAGTAACTTATGATAGCTTATGATACAAAATTGCGAAGGGTTAGTGGAATTTTAGTGTTGCTAGCTACATAGTTCAACTGTTTCTAAAGAGAAATGCTCAAATAAGATGCGTTTTTCGACGCTGGTAATTAGCAGCTGCAATATTGATGCATACCTAATCTTTTGCTTTTGCTTGTGACGTATCGGCGTATCATCTATATCAGAATCATATGACATATATTGCATCAGCTCCTCTATGAGTCTCCTGCGTCTAACCCATTCTACAAGAATTCTGAACTTCAAACGTTAATTTTGAAAAAGTGAAACGAAAAAGAGAAATCGGGCATTGAGGCGCACTGAATTGCGAAAGCTTTGTGCCAAATTTACTGCTCCAAGTCGTTGCAGTTTTTGTGTAAACCGTAAGACTGACACACACACACACACACACCCTCACTCTCTCGTTCTCACACACTCACTCTCTCTCTCACACACACATTATAATGTGTTAGGCTGGAACTGGAAAATAGCTTATCCAGTGGAACGGTCGTTCCACCACCCGTCCCCCCCCCCCCCCACGACACGAATGAAAGACCGACGCCACTGTCTATTCTGTAACCAACTTCCCTTTGATGTGCGCATGCCGCCATCTCAATTTACGCGGAAGGTAGTGAAAATTTTAAAATGTTGTAATAACATTATTTTTTTAGATTTTTGAGCGCTTTCATTTAAGACCAGAATGAAATTTCTACGATATAAATTCGCGAAGATACCATATGCGGGTATTTTGTCATTTTATTAATTTTGGGACTTTTTATTTCCACACAGCTAATGACAAAACTATCCAACAGATTTCGATGAAACTTGGGATGTAGGTTCTGTTCATCGAGTAGATGCCCGCAATTGAATGAAATTTTGAAAATTTTGAAAATTGCCCCTTCACCCCCCCATTTGGGGCCCCAAAATTTCGAAGTTTTGAAATTTTTTTCCAAAAATGAAATCGATGGACTTGATAGTATAGGTATAGAAAATTTGAAAAAAATCGGATAATTAGGGGAGACTGGGAAAATTTTCAAATTTTCGTGAATTTTCAAATTTTGGTCAACTTTGAGCACTTGATGTGAAAAATCTGTAATGAGTTGAGATTTCGGACTACCAAAAGCGATTGAAGACATGTTTAAACTATTTACATTTAAAATTTCAAATCATTTAATGTCCGATTAAGCTCTGTAGCTCTGTCCGAATAATAACTGAAAGTTCAAAGTTGCAATATTTTGAATTTAACATTTTATCGAATGTAAATGTCGCGATCCTAGCGGTTAAAAATTGAAAGTGATTCACACAGTTGCCACCGCCAAATTCGAAATTTTCAATAAGCAGCGTAACCAGTGTGCTCACTCGTAGTCGGTTATTTAGCAACCGTTCTACGGAAGTCAAATACTTAACACAGTTTGATAAATCTTCGTTTTGTGAAAAATTAGACTGTTTCACCTCGCTGTCAGAGTGCTCTCAATGCAACGACGTTTGTCGTCATAATTGTTCTTTGGTATGTATTTAAACTTAGCAATTTATTGCAATTTTTGAAATCTTGTGAAAAATTCTCAAATTAGGTATCTATCTAATTTCTTTATCCTCTTCAGTCCCAAATTGTTAATATGATTGATTTCACGTTTTCTCTTGTTTTATCCTGCTATACTGATTGATTATTCAAAGTCAATGATATTGGAATAAATTTCAATAATCTAAATAACTCAAATTGAACTCAAATTGAAAATAACAGATTAGGCTATGTTTACATTTATCTGGGCCCAGGCCGCGTGTCCAGCATACTGGACTCAATATTTATGTCATCACAAAGTATCTTCTCAATCTCAATCTAATTTAACAAACTTTGTTGTTAACTGCTTATACATAAATTAATGTTGCTACAGTGATATGACGTGAAAGTCTGGATAGTAAATGTTAAGGTGTGGTGCAACAGACACAGTCACAACGTCATGTTTGTTCATTCAGTATTAACCATAACTGGCTCACTTATAGCTGGAATAATTTTGTAGCAACCAGTGAGGATAAATATCTTTTATCAAATAACATAGCATTTCACTGTTTTAAAAAAAATTGACTCTCTCCCCATCCATTGTGTTTGCAGTGTTTTACCTCTATAACAAGTAGGTAATTAAAAAAAAAACTGATATCCTCTCCAAAAAATTCTCCAAAAAAGAATTCGTCACCCGTCCTCTACCCCGACCCTATTGAAAACTCTGGTGTGGAAACTAAAATTTGTGTACCAAAAAAAAGTCAAACAAAATTTTAGATAAGCTTTCTGTAAGAAAATGTTTTGATATAAATAAGAAACCCGTCTCCTTTTGCAATATACATATGTAAACATTTGGATGAAATTTTGGGGGAGGTGAGGGCGAGGGCGAGGGCGAGGGCGAGGGCGAGGGCTTGGGCTTGAAGTGATAAGTTGTATATGTTTCATGTAAATTCTTTGTGTAGTTCTATCTAGTGATGCCATTTGGGAGGGCCGGACCCCCCCTCCAAAGATATGTCAAAAATTATAGAAATGCGTGTATTATTATGATTATATCGAACAAACTTTCTTTAGGTTTTATAGCAGAGAAAAGAGTCTTTTTCGCGGGCCAATCCAATCAGTTACCATTAAAAAGAGGGCCCAGGAGTTTGTAGTTTATCTCCATTTGATTGAACTGATTCGTGCTATACAGCTATACAGCTTAGGGCTATTACTTACTAAAGAAGGACATGCTAACTTGACCACGAAGCCGAATATAACCTCTCAAGAGTCTTCAACCACCGTAAAAACTGGATTTTTCAAGTTTGATGCAGGTGGACCGTGAGTCTTCCAGCAATCATTATAGAAGAATACGAACAATGAGTTAATATTAATATTATTTTTTTCATCATTTTCATGCAAAGAATAAGCTTGAGAAACTCTCAAGTCAGATTCCCAACATTCGTTCTCCATATTATAGTTGGGCAGTAGGAAGATCAAAAGTGGTGATGCTATTAAAAAAAATAAAAAGAATAAGATCCTATGCGGTATTTCAGTGATGAATTGTGAGCGAAAGAATGATGCTGCTGCTTAGTGGGCGTAATATGTGAATCTTGGTTTTCAGGAATTAGGAATACTTTCCTGGAATTTTGTGCTAATTATTCTACTTTCTGGAAAAATTTTAATTTATGAAAAGGAATTTTCTAAGTTATCAATTCTTGATATCACATGTCAGATTCTGTAAATTTGTTGAAGTTTGTTGACCTTTTAAAAATCAAAATGTAAATGTCGAGCAAATTCGCATGTCAGAGTTTATGATCGAACGAAGAGAGGTCTCCATTTCAAGTGAACGGTTTTAACACATTTTCAACTCAACACGAGGACCAAATATGAATTGTTTTGAAATATTGTTACGGGTTCTAATGGCTAAAATAAGGGTGGCAACACTAAAGTTCACACTTGCACTTTATTGTAAGTTCATTTAATAAAAAGAAACAGATCAGCAAATGACAAGCTAATACTTATTTTTAGTAATTATCTACAAGAATTAATAAATAATTAATTACAGGCTGATCAATAATAAAAGAAACAAGAGTGCAATAAACGGTACAGTAATGTAGATAGGAATGATAAAAAGAGCAACTAATCACTTACAAAACATAGTCCAATTCGTTATTTGACAGTCCCAAATAATATCACTTGACACAACGTCTCTAAACTATCAGTAAGCTGTACAAATAGTAAACACTTGTCTCTGAACGTTTCACTGAAATCGAGCGCTGTTTACTCCAACGGCACTGGATTATCTCACATGAGATCTGTAACACAATCTGTCACGCGGGTTTGTAAAACTAACTCACTGGTTCATGTGAGCTCCTTTATATAGTAGTCATAGTTGTATAATTCCAAGAACTGAAGGCCACTAGATGCTTCGAGAAGGCCATGGAATATAATAGAACATAGTAGAATACGACCTCGATTGTTCAGGAAGAATGTAAAATTGTCGAGAAGCTCAATTGAGTGCAAGAGACGCAAATATCAAGAATAGGAGTGAGAAAGACATCTAACGAGAGAGAACGGGAACATTCAGATTTCAAGTCACGTTTGACCATGAATGGAACGATGTACGTAGAACAAGTGCTTAAATAACTGCTTTGTTCACTTTCGTAACAATATTATTAATTTCTACACTCTTGCAGATTCTGTGAAATGCATATGTAATGTATCTTGTAAATGCATTTCTGTGGAAGGATTTTCAAATTTGCTTGCATTGAAAGTATGTATAAAGGAAAAAATGAAAAAATACTCAGGCTTGCTTCTACAGGCAATATATGTTATGATTTTTAAAATGAGCTTTTCAATTTTATGGAATTGGAATCAGAACTTCAAGTTAAAATTTCTCCTCCTTCTCTTCCTTCTCCTCCTTCTCCTCCTTCTCCTCCTTCTCCTCCTTCTCCTCCTTCTCCTCCTTCTCCTCCTTCTCCTCCTTCTCCTCCTTCTCCTCCTTCTCCTCCTTTTCCTCCTTCTCCTAGAGAATTAAATAGAGTTACTTTTAATGTAAAATAAAATTTTGTTCAAGGCTTAGGTCTGACGATTGTGTTTAATTTTGTGATTATGATAATCATTGAGTACATCGAGTATGTTTGTCTGTGAAAGCACTATTACTTTTTTTACTGTTCACAAAAAAACTAGTTTGGGATTTTTATGTTTATTGAATGACTAATAGCGTCCCAAACAGTGACATAAAATGGCTAGTTTTTGACCTTTCATCACCCGTACGCTCTAAATCTGACTTGCTTTAGCACTTTTGTTAATGTATTAAATATATCTCAAATATATCTCAAATTTGGAGCAGATCTATTCTTGAAATTCAAACAAAAAGTCGGTTTCGTTGAGTTTACGTCCGTTCCGGCGACAAGGAAACCGTAGCACGTAGTGTTCTCATAATGCATTCATTGTCTATTCTTAAGACGAACAAATTCTCGCTCCTACTTTTGTATTTCATCTTCACCACATCTGTTACAGGAGACAGCAACTGCATTTTGGTGTCAAATGTGGTGCAACTTGGTGTCAAATTTGGTGCCAGACGTGGTGCATTTGGTGTCAACTGTTCTATTGCATGGTTGCTGGAATTGGATTGCTGTCTCCCACCCTTGTGTCAAATTTGCAATTCCCAAAACTATACGTGGTACAGTACTTGTCCCAGACATGAAGTTCTCACTGCTATATGACACCGAGGTAATCAACAAAGGAATGTGTAGTTTTGAGGTTAGGTCTGACCAGGATGAGATAGAAAAGAATGAGAAATGAGAAAGAGGATGTGAAGAGGAACGGAATTTTTTTTTCAACTAAAGAAATTGTTGGATTGAATTTTTTCTACGTGAGTTTGTTTCGAAATATTCCTGTCTATTAGCCTATTATTTGATTGAAATAATGTTCGGCTACAAACATTGGATAAGATGATGAAGTAAGAGAAAGGTTGAAGATATTGAAGCTGGATGAAATATGGCCAAAAACTGTGAATGAAAATATCTAAATTTGTGTGCAAAATTTATAATTATGTAATCGATAGTATATATAATAATACTTTGAATTGAAACGTAATGTAATAAGGAAACCAAAGAGGCAATACATTTGTATAAGATTACTATACAAATACACTTAGACATCAGTGGTGTAAAAAATGTTTCTCCTTTACTATCTCTAAAATTTATGAACTATTATTGAATAATTAAGAACAAGCTCAATAGAAATTTCTCAATATATCAAAGAAAGAAAACAAGAAAAACGTTATGCTATAAATTGCAGTAACCATGCAATTTCAATTTAAACTTCAAGTGTACTAACCATGTTTTATTTGAATTTTTAACTTATTTTACAAAAACCCTTCAAAATTTCCCAAAATAGAGATTTAGATACAGTAGAACCTAGATATAAGGAATCCCAAGGGGCCAGAACGTTTTCCTTATATCCAGGCTTTCCTTGACTCCAGGTTTCCTTCCACTCAGGTTCTATCAGTCAAAAATCCCTTATATGGAGGTATGTAGCCTACATAATGAATTTTGAAAATTTAATTGAAGAAAATGTATATTTTAAATACAAAAACATATTTGAATGTACTGTAATTTGGAAACTAAATTTGAATAACTAACAAATTTGTACTACTGATATAACCAGGCACTTTTGCTTGATTTACGCTATCAGTTTCTACTCTTTTAATGAGTTTTTCAAGCTCCCAAATATGATTGGATCACTGACATTGCACTCAAAAACCTTTAGTGCAGTGGGCAATCCTGCAAGTGCTTCCTTTCTCGTAGGCACTGAAGTGTCTTCTGCAGGATCTTCTTGATCCGAATCCTTGATCGTAGTCTGGGTGCACTCAGCGATGACCTCCTCATCCGTTATTGTGCCCGTTATCAATGGCAACGTGAGAAGAGAAACTCTTGCTTCCGCATGCCATTTACGAGAACACGTTTAGACTGAATTGTTTCAGAAAGAAGGAAAGAACTGCATATAAACAAATAAGCAATGCAGAGAGAACTAGAGATCTAGAATCAAGTACACAGAGGTAGGATCTCGGAAATTGTCCTCACGCATAGGCAAAATCCTAACGAAATTCCTTACAAATAAGTTTTTGGTCTCCAAAGGAGTGCGACCGGGAATTTTATTACTAACATGAGGGATTTCCTTATGTACAGGTCCTCCTATCCTAATGTATTTATGAATTGGTAAATTGATGGGGATATGAACTTTTTTCTTTATTTGAACTATTACAGCTTGAACAGTTTCGACAAATTTTTATCTACTTATTGTAGTAAGTTTCCTTTTGTTTCTACTAGTTTTATCTATTCTAGTTAGTTAATAACAGGAGTTAGTTGTATTTTTTATTTTATTTATTAAGTTAAGTTACACTTCTTTTTTTCTGTATTTTCTTGTGCATAATGCTGAGGAATAAAGTTGAATTTAAATTGAAATTGAAATTGAGTTTAGTCAGACACGATCTAAGGGGAGTGATAATAGGGATGACTACCCCGAAATTCTAAACCATTATTAAAAAGCTGTAATTATTTATTAATGGGGTGAAAACCGTTTTATGCCGTGTACCCTTCAATTTTTTCTAAATTTGCCCTTGAGTGTGGAAGCTCCCTCCTGAAACACCCCTATCAAGTTGAAGGTGGGAGGAAAGTACTAATACTACATAAAGTGAAAGGAAAATTCAGTAAAGGAGCAAACGAAAAGAGAACCCCTGGAAAAAGAAATTAAGAAGTAGAGGGTGCTGTAAGACCCTTGAGTATTCTCAATGATAATTTCGCGGGCGTTAACAACAACAAAAAGGAGCATACATTAAGTATGACTAGTTTCTCATCTTTAATATAAGAAAAGGGATAAAGGGATTAACTCGGAGTGATATATTAACAAAAGAAAACTAGCTCAAACGTTGCAATAACAATTAAGATAATTACCCCTGGCCAGGTTAGTAAAGCTATCAACAAATTCCAAATCTTGAAATTAAAAAGTCCGGATTAATTAATACCCGGTATTGATCGTCACCCAAGTCACAAATAAAAAAAAAAAATGTTACCTTATACATTTAGGCTACTTTACAAAATAAGGTCATGAGCACATCACCATCAATCCACTAAGAGTATTGATACTCGAATTAACAATCGGCCCATGGTTGTCATATCCCCCTAGACATTTCTTGGATGATTACAAATGGGCACCTATTTTCAGCTAGTCAGCATGGTCAATTTCAGCTCCATACTTTGACTTCTATACTTCAACCTACATACTTGGACCGCACTTGATGCTGATTTTGAAGAGTCTAAATATCAACTTGAAAATCACTCTTAGCTTTTTTAAAATAATCAACAATATTTAACTCTTTTCAATTGAACAATAATTTTTTTCACATATTTCGTACAGTAGATGACTACCTCAAGTTAGTGTTTAACACGCAAATGCAAAATTACAAGCTCCCTCGCTGTAACAAACATGAACTGAAAAAAATCATACGATTTAAAGCCTACCTCCTGATTGGTCAAATTAATCATGCCATACAGCGTCGCTCTGAACACATTTCATTTTGTCGAGAAAAGTGACAAAGATTATATTATTCTTATTCCTTCTCTCAAAAACTTGATGTAGAAAACGTCCGTCTACCCGCGAAGTTTAAACTAAATCTGGTGGAGAAACTAATACCTGTTACTTTAAATCCAAAGAAAAAAATTGGGACATATTTAAAGATATGGCACAGAGGAAATTTATCAGTAAAAGGAAAGGGGTAAGAAAATAACAGAAAAATGAAAGTATAAATTCAAATTCAAATTCAAATTGTTTATTCAAAATATAATAATAGAACAATACATTATATACAATAAATTTTGAATATACTCCCCACTTGGATGACTTGTCCGTGTGTGGGGAGGAGTCGGATAAGTCATGGGTACATTTCAATAATAACAATGTGGTATAAACATTATTAACAATGTGAATTAAGAAATGAGTAAGTATATGACTATTAATCAAAATATTTTAAATAGATAATAAAATTAACAATGTTATGATACTGATTATTATTCATTTGGAACAACTATATGTGACAGCATTTAGGGGGTTCATATTTTGAGTTTAGATGCAAACAATTGAAAAGAGAGAAAAAAAAAATGTGCAAGTGTAGAAGTTCATAATAATATTAAAAATAGGGTGAGTTCAGCAGTGCGTTGGCAGCATCTGCACCAATGCGAAGCAGCCACCCGCTCACTCTTCGCTTGTAAACAGCAACACTGCAACCCTCATTCGGCCTTAATTCGGGGGGAATATTGCGGTACAGCCAGTGGGCCAAATGATATGAATTTGAGAGTTGAATAGAATTATTAAGCTGGGGAAATTGGATATTCGTATTTAATCTATTTCTAGTTATGTAATTATGTTGTATTTGTATGAAATTGAAGTTATTTTTCCTTATGAAGATTAAAAGATTTTTAATGTATAATTGTTTTATGTTCAATACTGGAAATTCCTGGAATAGTAAATTAGTAGGAAATCTGTGATTCTTGGCAAGTAAAGCTTTAATTAATGCTCTCTGGGAGACTGCAACAGGCCGCAGGATGTTGGATGAGGCCCCACCCCATGCCACGATGCCGTACTCAAGCAGAGACTGAACATAGGCGAAATAAATGGACCTGCAATGTTTAATGCTCAGCACCCGTCCAAGCTGGCCAAAAGCATATATCAATTTTCGCAATCTTTGCCTAAGAAACTGTGCATGAGCTGCCCAACTTAACTTATGGTCCAAAACAATTCCCAGATATTTATACTGAGCCACCTGTTCAATACATTCACAGACACAGGTTTCAGATTTTGGATCATCACATGAATGCAGTTTAAGAACCATGTGCCCAGGGCCACCTCTGAGAAATATTGGAAGACATTTCGTTTTACCAATATTGATTGATAGAACATTACTATCCAACCAATTTTTCACCTTCACTAGGTCTGAAGAAGCCCGGTCATATACCTCTGTCCAAGAACAGCCTGATGATACAAGGGCTGTGTCATCTGCAAAGAGGAACAGTCGACTATGAAGATTTAATTTTGAAATATTGTTTATATAAATGAGAAAGAGGAGTGGTCCCAAAGTGCTTCCCTGCACCACACCATAATCAACATTTACAGAGTCGCTCTCTATGCCATTGAGACAGACAGTTTGCTTTCTATTATGGAAATAACTCTTGAACCAGTTGAGGGTACTGTTTTTGAAACCTATTGCTTCAAGCTTATTAAATAGTTTGTTCCGGTCTATTGAATCGAAGGCTTTAGCGAGGTCTAGGAATGTAACCAACACTTGGTTTTTTTTGCTATATTGAGCTGAGATGTATTTTGACATATCAAAGAGAGCATCAGTGGTATTTTTGGTGCACCTGAAACCATACTGGTTGTTTGAAATAATGTTGTTATAATCTAAGTAACTGTTAACTTGAATTTTGACACATTTTTCCAGAATTTTAGCCAGAGAGATTAGAAGAGAAATAGGTCGGAAATTACTTATAGCAGATTTTGTGCCAGATTTATGAATTGGAATAACTTTAGCAATTTTAAAAACGTTCGGAAATATGCCTGAATTTATACTAAGATTTGTGATGTGTACTATTGGAGAAAGCAGCTCATACACATTGTCCTTTAGCAACCGGGCCGGAATAGAATCCCAGCCCGGTGCAGATCGTCCCTTCATACTGCTGATGATTTTAACAATTTCATGCTCAGTGACAGGATGCAGCTCAAACACAGCATCGATGACATGGTCGGAATCGCTCACCTCTGGTGGACCAGATGGTTGAATCGCCGCAGCCAACTTCTCCCCCACAGAGGCAAAGTACCTATTGAAGGAATTAGAAATTTCTTTTGTTTTTAATGGGGTTACAGGGCCGCTATTGTTAAAAGCTCCAACCGGGAACTGTTCTCTGTGCATGGGTCGGCCTGCAATTTCATTCACAATTGTCCAAAATTTCCGAGGGTCTCCCTCTGCTGAGTCTATTTTATAGAAAAGTCTATAAAAAAATAAGAAAAATGCTGAGGTTGAAAAAAGAATTTGAATGCACTAGTAACAGATGAATAATCACTGCTGTCTTCCTCTTTTTTAGTTTTTCTTTTACCCATTCATGCTAATTCGTTCAAAGCAGGTAAGCACGAGTTCAAGACAAGGCCCGTGCTTGTAAATGCGGGTGCACTTGATTGCCCTCTCTTCTACCCTTTCTTCTTCACTCTTTTTTTTACCTTCTCATAGCATCTCTTCTTCTTCCACTATTCTTTTTTCCAACTCATCTTCCAAGCACGTGATCATTCTTTATCATCATTCAGAATCTCATTTGAAAATCCTATTTTCTCATCCTTGTCTTCTCCCTTCCCCTCTCCGATCACCTTTCAACAATAACCACCTTCGTTTTTTTTTGTCACGCTTCATTTCTTTTTTCTCATTACAGCTACTCTGCTTCATGCATCATTTATTTTCGACCTTTTTACAAAATTATTTTTCTGTTTTCCGAAAAAAATGGTAAAGAGAGAGGAAAAGCCGTGATGAATAATTGTATAGGCCTATTACTTTACCTTGAATAATTACGATAAAAATTATAATTGTTCGAGTGTATAAGAATGATTATTATTATTATTATTATTATTATTACTACTACTACTACTACTCTCTATTACACAAACTCCCTAATAAACTACGAAATCTATCTTTTCAGCCCCCAGTTATGTGAAAAACGTTATAGATCGAGTTTAATAAAGCTTATGTCATTTATATAATAATTCATTTTCAATGAATGTGTGTAAAATTCATATAATATTCTTGAATTTCTTTGTTTCATGGAACACCAGAAAAATCACCGCAAATTTCACACCAATTTCTCTCACTTTTATTTTCAGAAAGATTTGTCGGTTCGGAAAAGGGTCCATATTTCCTTATTTCCCATGAGGTTTTTCTGCTGAGCTAGGCACTTTCACATTTCACACTCTTTACATATATTCATTCTACTACAAGGCTAAGATAGGATCAACCATCTGCTCAGCTTACGAAACCATGCTGGGCTAGTTACTTTGAAAAAAGGATAGGAGAAGACAGGAGAAGATGAAGAAGGAAGAAAATGAAGAAGGGGAAGAACAGTAAGAAAAGGGAAGAAAGGGAAACGTGATAAGGAATTGAGATAACGCGAAGAAGAGGAATATTATTAAAGAGAAAGTGAAGAGGAAGAGAAAGAAAAAAGAAAAATAATAAATAGGGTGAAGAGAGGAACGATAGATGGTCGAGCAGGAAAAGATCACATTGAGGAATGAGAGGAGGAGAAGAAAGGGAAAGGAGAGGGTTATAGAGCGGAGAAGCAGAAGAAGATGTTGGACGGGGAAGGAGATCTATGGGAAGAAGAGGACCAAAAATGTCATAACGGAGGAAACGAAAGCAGGAATAATGAAAGTTTGGGAAAAAGGGAAATGAAAAGATATAGAGAAGAAAAAAATGAAAGAAGTGGAGAAGGAAGTGAACAGGAAAATAGAAAGAAGCAGCACAAGAGAGAGAGAGAGAAGAAAAAATAATTGAAGATAAAGGTGAAAAATTAAGTGAATAAAAAACAGAAAGTTGAAAACTAATTGGAGAGAAACGATAAAAAAGCAGAGTAACTGCTCCAAGTAAATTGTAAGCGAGTATAAGTCAACGGAGAAGAAGATGCGGAAGAAAATTGGAAGAAGGAGGCAAAGGAAAGAGTGAGGAGGCAAAGGAAAGAGTGTGGAGGCGAAGGAAAGAGAGAGGAGGTGAAAAAGAAGACGTAGAAGGAGGCGGGAAAAAAGAAGACAAAAGGGGAGAAGAATTTAAAGAAGGAGGAGAAAGAGAAAAAAAAATGTGATGAAAATGATAAAAGCAAACATGTAGAAGACCGAGAGTGGGAGAAGAATGGAAGAAAAAGAACAAAGATACTAAGGAACATGTTTGAAGCTGAATTTGACAAAAATCTGATTAACGAAGATGTCGAGAAATTTGATGAAAAAGAAGAAGAAGAAGAGAAGAAGAAAGAAGATGAAAACAAGAGAAATAGTGAAAAGGCAGAATACTTCTCACGCACGTATGACAGCAGAGATTGTAGCTGGTAGTATAGTATGGTAGAAATGATATTGGTCTGCAGGATCGTAAAAGATTACAGTCGCCATTACAATATCCAGCATATGAGGCAGGGCGAAGGCCCTGGCACCCAATGAGGCAATATTGAGGGAACACAATGGTGAGGTCATCACCTCCTTACCTCCTCATCTACTCATCCTTTCTCACCCCTCACCACCACACTCAGGACCTTCAACTCCCTCAAATGCCTCAACACTTGCTCCCTCACTATATAATCTCCCACTATAATTTCCACCCATAATCTCAAACATAACTACCAGAAGCATCTCTGGGAAAAATCTGTTCAATTGTAATGGAAACCATATGATCCCGATTTCTATTTCTATTCCTATTCCATATAGGAGCTTGCGGATGATATGAGAGTAGACTTTTTGTCTTGAAATGTGATTTTATAGAATTTGCCCAGTTATTATTGGTTATGAATATTTTGTGCTAATATGCAGATTTGATTTTGAAACTTCTTTATTGTTATATAGACAACATTATTTATTTGTACAATACTGTCTCAACTGTGAATGAATTGAAAAACAGAAATGTTTTTGATACAGATATCAAATTACGAGTGGAAACATTTAAAGGAATTGAAACCATTCTATTTAAACCTGCAAATTAGAGAGCTCTGATTAGTAGCTCTACACTAATTATAATAATAATAATAATAATAAATTTATGACTTTTGTTGGTGGGGAGAACCTTACTGGTATTTCTACCTCGCCGTTTGAGTTATGTTATGGGGAACATGGTAGACCTACCTTTCTAGGTGGTTTCCGAGGTTGTTATAAGCTATTAAAGCTTATAATATGAAGTCGTTGAAGCACGGTCACCCATCCAAGGACAGTTGAGCGCTTGTAACTGAACATCACGATCTCAAAACGCCGATCACCAGCCAACTAGTGCTACAATACAAAACTTCTCTAGAGATGGGTCAATGACTCTGATGGGTGTTGCCTTACCTGAATGGGGAAATGGCTCAGTCGGCCAGTCCCATGTTCCCTATTAACATCTCAATAAAAATGTATTTAAATCTCTGTAAAACTCTTCTACGTTTACTGATATACAAAATTGGGACCAAATTTATAAGATTTCTTCCACATGAAAATAATTTAGTTGAGTGAATCAAGGTAGTCAATATGGTAAAAAAAGGAGAAAGATTCAGAAATGAGTTATACTTTAAAGTTAATGTGATTGAAAATGCGAGAGATGAAATAGAGGGAGATAATTCGATTAATCTAACTTCATTCACATTCCATTCACCTAGATTTCCATCACTTGCATTCCATCGCACTCACATATCATATTTTCTAATCTTCATAATGGAGGAGAGGCGAACTTTGAGGCCACATTTATTTATGTTATTTAAACTCTCCACGATGTTATTCGACTAAGTGGATGAGAAATCTTGGAAATCTACAAAGTATGTCCATTAGATCAAAGTCAAACTGGCCATATGAACCAAGCTGTGTGATGAGACATAGAATAGCAGAGTTCCTATTCAAAAATGTGACAACCTAAAGCTAATCTTTCATGACGTTGCTTACTGAGGATTGATATTATAATCAAGGAAGACATTATTTCTATTCAAATACATGAAATTAAAAAATAGATTCATGAAATAATATTAATTTATTGGATAATACAAGATAAATAATACAACAATAAACTCAGCATGGGAATAAGAAACAGGAAAAATTTCAACCAGACTATGAATACTGTCAACAAACTACAAAATAAACATAGTTTGCTTACGTTGCTCACGTTGTTCATTTGAAGAAATGTAGAAAATATTTCAACTAAAAACTAAAAACTAGAAAATTAAAATGCTATTAGAAAAATTCACATTAAAATGTACAAGGAAATCAAAATGTACATTATAGCAGCAATGTGATTGAAAACATTATGAAGAATGGAAATAATTATGATAATCAATAATTAAAAGAAAGGGAGAGCCGTGAGCTGTGTTGGGTATCTATTCAGTCAGATAAGATGAGCTACGAAATCTTGGGCCCTCTTTGTAAGGGTGACTGAATTGGATTGACCAGCAAAATAAAAGTGTTTCCAACTATAATCAACTATAAAACATTGCATTTCTAGGAGTTATGTTGGATAGGTATTTGACCTGCGACAGTTTGCTAGATTGAATGAGAAAAAATTACTTTTTACGGCTTACAACATGTAAGGTATGCTATCTTATAATGGGACAACTCATCAAAACACCTTGATAGGGTGTTTCAGATCCAAAAGAAAGCTGTTTGGTGTATGGAAAGAGTAGATTAGATTCATGTAGACCGTTGTTAAAGAGACTTGTTCTCCTGACTGTACCTTGTTCATATGTGTAAGAAGCTACTTCATATTAAAAAAATTATTGATATAAAATAAAGTCTTGACGTACACGATTATAATACAAGAAGCCGAAGTCATTGTCACTACTTAATGAGTCACAATGGTACTTTATTCAAACAAAAACTCAATTATATTGGTGGGAAACTCTATGACATGCTACCGCAGTTTTTGAAGTCTTTAAAATAAAGAAATATTTAAAAGATAATTAAAGAAATATTTTTATGATAAAGCTAGAAAGCTTTATCAACTAAATATTTCATCCTTTTCCTCTTCCTCTTATAGGAATAGTGTACAAGAGTTCCTCTCACATCAAAATTAAATCTCACCTCAACAAATTTATATAGTAATTAACTAGTGTATCAGATTGGTAATATTGCATGCATATAATTGTTTATCTGACTTTGCTTATACTCCTGTTCTCAGCTCTTAGACCCTTCTCGTTGGTTTGGAACCCACCTAAAACTGTTAGTTTATCTCATCAATCACCATCATTCAACTCATTACCCACGCTCAGGTATCAGACCTACGTGGGCTTCAGCGTACGAAAAAAATTATGTTGCGTGTATATTCATGTAATTCTTCTATAGTTTCATATTTCTTATCTTATCATAATATCTATAACGACGGACCTTTTGTTTATCGGATATTTTTAAGGGAAGTGATAATGAATCCACTGAATCCTGTTCAAAATTTTCATAAAGCAGAGCATAAAATGACTGGAACAGGTGTTTACACTCAAAGTAAGTACGTACTTGATCGTAATAAGGAAGCAGGTGTGATTTATATCAATGAGTGTTTCCCCGAATTTATCGACTTGACGAAAGCCACCTTTCAACACAGGATATCAGACGCTATTGCGTGTAATAAGAGAAGAAGAATAAATAGGAAGAAAAAGAAGAATGGTGAAGAAGTGGGGAGTAGTAGGAGTAGAAGAGGACGAAGAAGACAAAGAGGTGAAGGAGGAAGAGGAGAAGTCGGAGAGGAGGAGGAAGTAGAAGTAGAGGATGAAGAGAAGGAAGATTAAGAAGAACTAGGTAGAAGAAAAAGACGGAGAAGAGAAGACGAAAACGAAGGATTTGGAAGAATAAAGAAAAGAAGAGAAAGAAGATGGAGAAGAAGAAGAGAAAAAGAAAAATGATGATAAGAGAAAGAAAAAGAGGGAGAGGAGGGATAAACGGAGAAGAAGAAGGAGGTAAAGCTGGATGAGGAGGAGAAAAAGAAGAAGAAGATGATGATGGGGAAGAAGAAGAAATAGGAAAGAGGTAGAGTGTGAGAGAGTTTGGGCATGTGTGTGTGTGTGTGATAGAGAGAGAGAGCGGGTGTGAGAGAGAGAGTGTGTGTGTGAGTGGAGTGTGTGTGTGAGTGGAGTGTGTGTGTTTGTGTGTGTGTGTTTGTGTGTGTATATATGAGTGGGTGTGAGTGAGCCTGAAGGTCTGAAAAGCTATGAATGAGCTTTGGACTAGAGTCAGGGTATGCATTTGAATCGAGTCAATGGAAGTCTATAGGCGCTTTTGAAGGCTTTGATTTTCGATATTCCAATATGTAGCAGCAACGGTTACCCATTACATGGCTTATTCTCTCACTCACTCTCTTTCCAGCTCTCTCTCCCATTCCCTCCTCAGTTTCGCGTTTCTTGTGAAAAGCTCTCAGGCTCGATTTTCCGCTTTCCCAGCCGCCGCAGCGCACTTGAGGGAAATTTGTGTTGGAAAAGCTGACAAATTGCGTCTGAATCGTCACTTTTTCTATTGTGTTTCGCGCGCACCAAAAAGAATAAAAATGGTGGAAAAAGTAAGAAAATGAGCGGGAAAATTCTTTACCGCCAAGTATGCTATTTACCATGTAGAGTGTGATGTATCCTGGGGCAGGAGAAAGATGAACAATACATCATGTGCTTCTTCAGATATAAAATTTTTATTGTATAAGTTCGAGAGAATCAATGTAGTGTAACTATAAATAGGTTCATAATCAATTTCAAGTCAATTTAGAATTAATTTAGACTTAATCGTAGGAGTTGTCCTATACAAATTCCGTTGCTGGTTGGTTGGCGCTCTAGTAGCGCTTGTCTGAGTTAAGATAAGGCTATAGCTGGCTTCGTTTCCTGCAGCCTAGGGTTCAAATCTCATTCAGCCGTGAATGTTTCTCATCATCCACCCATTCACCTCATTACCCACGCACAAGTCTCCGGACTCATGTGGGCAATAAATAATTGTCCATTAGTATGGCAGAATTGAGAAGAGAAACTGGATAGGTAGGAGTTGGAAGAAACGTTTAAAATATTATCTATTTAAGTAACGCATTTTCAGCTGAAAGTGTGAATGAAATTCTATGAACATTTTCATGAATCTTTCTTTAAGGAATGCCCAGCTACGTATGTGTACGGATTTCCAAAAACTGCTGTCATTTAAAAAATATTTAAGAGGACATAAAAGGTACTCAGACGTTCTTGTATAGGAGCATATAAAATTTTCAAAAGTAGCTTCTCCATCAACTGGAATTGGAATCAGATTTCAAGATAGCTCACGAGCCCTTTTCAACCGCCTTCCATACAGAAGGAGGGTTTCTATTCGACCTGTTTTTTTTTTTCATTAATTTGTTAGAGCCGTTGTTTGAATTGAGTTATTCATGAGAATAGCATTTGTGTTCGAGAGTAACAGAAAATTTTACAGGCCCTTATTATACAGTACCACTTCAATCGCTGTCGCGAGCCACAATAAATTAATTAACTACACCTACCGGGTAAATTCGATTAAAAATTAACTGATAGTTTCAAGCATGTTAATACTTTCATGTAATTTGACATTGTTTGATAGATTCAGCTGATGTAATTCAGCCTAAATTGTAGCTCGTGGCCGTGGCTGAAGTGGCTCTATATAAGGGCCTTATATCTCAATTAAGTATAATTACAAGAGATTACTTGAAAAAAAATATATATTTCATTAATATTGTTTGATAAATTCGTTCATCGAACATAAATCTTATGTGATTTGAGAGATTAGCTATCCGGAACAAGAACAGGCTGGATGAAAATTGAAAAGCAGCCTTGGTGATGTGACATAGTGGGAATGTGTTTGAAAGACAGACATGAAAATTGGACTACGCAAATGAAATCAATTGGTTAGGTATGATCTCCGAAAAACTGATGAAAAGTTTTTCGAATATTTTCGGATGTCACCAGGAACGTTTTATTATATTTTAAATAGAATCAGCACAAAGATTGTAAAACAAAGCAATTTTTGGACTTGTATTTAGCCTGTGGAAAGATTAGCGGTCACATTGAGATCTCTATTATGATAATCCTTTATGGATTGGTCCCACACATGCTTTCGGTCAAAAAATACAAGCGTTATCAACTCCTCAACGTTCATTTTTACACTGACGACGTGACGACCACGCAAAGAAAATCAAACAAATTTGCTTCCAAAATTGACTCGTGCGTGTGGGCAAGTCCTTGTACGACCATTCTTCTCTACTGTGACCAATCAAATCGGTTTATCAACGTTTGTTTTACTCTGACGTCCAGATGCGAGCACGCACTTCCATTTACTCGTCGGAGTACGCATGCAGTCTGACCACGGCCTTATATTCTTGGGTGTAAAGGCGACTGTTCAAAGAACTACTAGTTAATGTTGTTAACATTGATGAGTTATATGTTAGTATTTTGTTTATTGTTGATGACATAGTCTTGCTTTTGGCACTGAAATGAAAGAATGTTGAGTTATCGAATAATTAATGAGGGATTTGAAAATTTTGAACTCTAGGGTTTTCAACTTTAGGGTTGTGAGGCTGTCTGTGATTTTTCATTGGGCTAGTTGGCGTATTTCAAGCTTAAGTTTTAATTTAGTAATAATGATTACTTTTATGATCAGAGCATCTGTATTATTATTTTTGATTTACATTAATACTTTATTTGTCAATATTTATTCAACGTTATTACTGTTATAAATGTCTTTGTTCTCTCTTGAAATACTTCCTATCCATTAATATTTTGAATGCATATTTTCTCTTATTTCGATAAAAGCTGTAAGAAATTTTGTGACTACTCTCAATTAAAATATTTTTCTAGCAATCAAATCGATTATCAACATTTTAGTTATCTTTTAACATCAAGATTGATTCACCTTTTTCTGGTTATGTAGTCTAAATTTCAGTGATTCATTTTAAAAATTCAGAAATATCTTTGAGAGTATTGAATAGAATCAAAGTGCTTCATCGTTTGAATTGAACTTATTATTTGTGTTTTCCCAGAAGATTTAAGTATTCATTCAAATAAATAAATTCATTCAATCAAAAATAAATAAATAGATTAATGAATGAATGAGTTCCTTTGATCAACTTCTGCCACTTCAGAGCAACAGTGCTTCTGCTACAATGCTCAGTTCCAAACTCTATCCATGTCCTTGCATGAAAGCAGTAAATCGCCACTCATCTTCATGCAGCCTAACTACAAGAGCTGCAAGCTAAAATGAATGATTAAGGAAGTTTTGAAATCTGTTAAAGGATTTGATGCCGCTACTGGGAATGATGAGACATGATGATTAAGATGATGATACTGAGGATTATGATGATGATACTGATGGATTATGATGATGATACTGATGAATTATGATGATAATTCATAGTTTACCAAGCTTAGAGCAGTTCACGCATACAGGACAAGATTTATGTAATTTAGGGGGCATTAGGTAATGGCGCCATTTAGCCAGCGAGAGTATGGCCATTGCCGTTGAAAAATGCCCGCGAAGAAGATGGGACGGCTTTCATTAGCACTGCTCACGAGGGAAGGGCGAGGGAGAAGAGGGGGAGTGTAGATTTTTGGGATTAGATAGTGATGGAGTGGTTGCGAGTGATGCTGGGAGCGAGGAGGAAGAGGTGAAAGAAGAAGAAGTAGTAGAGAAGAGAGTAGAAGAAGAAGGAGAAGGTGAATAAGAAGAAGATGGAGGTGGACGAGGAGAAGGTGAAGGAGGAGAAGGTGGAGGAGTGGGAGAAGCAGAATGAGGAGCAGAGGGAGAAGGAGAAGGAGGAGAAGAAGGAAGAGGAGGAGAAGAATCAGAAGGTGGATGAGAAGCAGGAAAAGAAGGTAGAGGAATTGAGAAGACAAGTTGAGAAAGGAGTCGAAAAGAGAAGAAGAAGGGAAGGATGTTGAGGAAGAGGGGGTAGGAGAAGAATTATTGGGAAGAAGGAGAAAAGGGAAAATAAGGATAGTTATAGGAGGGAAACGTTGGAGAAGGAGGAGAAGGACACAGGGGAAAAGGGACAAAGGAGGAGGAGGAGGAGGAGAAGAACAAAATTAAGGAGGAGATAGAGGAGAAGGAGATAAAGTAGAAGTGAGAGAAGGAAAAATGGGAAAAGTTAGGAGAAGGGGAACTAGGAGGAAAAAGCGAAGAAGAAGCGGAAAGGAGGAGAAATGGGAAGAAGGAGAAATGGCAAAAATAAATGAAGGAGAGAGAGGAGGAGAGTGTAAAATAGAGAAAGAGAAGGAGTGAGTGAAGGATAGAGAAAAGGAGAAGGAAGAGAAGAAGAAGAAGAGAAGGAGGAGGAGGAGGAGAAAAAATAAGAATAAGGAGGAGGAGGAGAAAAGATAAGAATAAGGAGAAGGAGAAGATGAAGGAGAAGGAGATTGGATTTGTGTACAAGAAGGAGGTGATTGAGTAGGTGAAGGGATGGGGAGAAATGGGGAAAATGTGGAGAAGAAGAAGAAGGAGAGTCATGAGTAGTAGGAGAAGGAGGAAGGGAAGTATAAGGAGTAGGATGAGGTGAACGATAATGAGAAGGGGAAGGATGAGGATAAGAGCAGGGGTAATGATATGGAGAAGGAGGTGGAAAAGGATGAGAAGGAGAAAAGTGAAAGGAGAAGGAGACACAGTTAAAGGAGTATAATGATGAACAGGAAGGAAGTAGGAAGAAGAAGAAGAAGAATAAGAAGAAGAGGGGGAGTAGGAGGAGAAATAGCAGAAAAAGGTGAAGAAGAAGAAGAAGAAAAAGAACAAGGAAAAGGGGTAGAGAATGAGGGAATAAGAAGAAAAAGAATTTAAATTACGGCTTGAAAGAAAGTAAACGGTGATGGAGAAATCTGAGACTGGAGCGATTAATGACGGCTTAGGCCTAAAATTTTGCAAATGCCCCTGGATTGCTGACCCTTTACCCCCTATCCACCCTTGAACCCTTCTTTTGAGCCCCCTCGTACCCTCCTCTCCCGTATCACAAGTTAAGTGGTGGGGGAACTCCTCCCTAGGGAATAAAGTGGGAATCTGGCTGGAACCAGGGGATAAGGTGATTAGCAATTGAATCCTTTCCCCTTGATATGCTGCGGCTCCATCTTGTGTGGGGGGGGGGGGAAATCACTGGGGAAAATAATTCATCCCTCGTATATTCAGATACTCTGCCTAATTTTTACAAAGAATTTCGAAAATGTACGTTGAATTTCTTTAGGAAGACCCTCTATCCATTTTACTTATTTATTTATTCAACTCAAAAGAGACCATGGTTCACCCCAAACCTGCCTCTTTTACAAAATTGATGTTGAAAAAAAAGATTAAAAGTAGCCAGAGGAAAGAATCCTCTTTAAATATGACATTAAACAATAAAATAATCTAATATTTTTTTAATATAACGGCAAATAATGTATTGTAGTGGAAATGAACAAGGAAAGAAGGATTTACAGCATTATCGCTTGTGTCAACAAGTCTTCTGGACAAAGCAATCAATTACTCTTCTTTTGACACTTTCATGGTGTTTACTTGGAACTTTGCAGAATATTCTAGGTTTTCAATTTAATGGAATCTTATGGTTTATTGTGGAAGATGCAAGAGTCCTCATCAGTTTATTTTAGAATTTGGTAGAAGTTGATAGAAAAATTGAGAGATATCTCGATTATGGAAAAATGTATATAAATAAGAGAGAGGCTTTTAAAAATGAGTTCAGTCAGTCTTGTTTGAAATTTGTCGAGATAACAAGGTGTCAGTAGTGATAATTCTTTACCAGTGGACTCTACTCATAGCTTTAATTGTTTTACAGACTTGTGCTACATAAGTTAATTGTTCTTTTTCGAAGCTCTTCTTGAATTATTGGACAGTTTATTGTACAGTTATTTAATATTAGATCGACCTTCTAACATTTAGTGATTGATTTTTGCACAGAAATATTGAAAACTCTTTATCAGTTGAACAATATCGATTTATCTGATTTTGATTGCTTATTTGGTTATTTGTTGCTTATTTTGGTTATTGGTTATTGATTGCTTATATTTAATAGACATTACTGATCAGTGCGTGTTGTAGATTATTTGTGTAAATAAAGTGCGAGTGATAAATTTAAGTGCTGCCAGCGTTATTTCAGATATAGAACCCGTAACAGTATTATAAGAGAATATGATTGAAAATAGCTGATTAAGCACTTTAATTTATTTAAAAACTGTGAGCTGCTTAACTTTTACATGAGCTAATGTAAGTAAATCTTCTGAGCTCAACTATTGATGAATTGAGAAAAAGTGAGGTTTAATATAATTTCTGAACTTTCTGGAAATAAATTATACCTGTTATACAAATTGTACATTTCTTTCAAAGTATGGGATCAATAAGACACTCACTGTTGTTTTTGAGATCGTGAAATAATCATAGTTTAAGCTAGTAGTTCTGTGAACAGCAGACCTCACATCCAATTTTAAGGATGAACTATAATGAAGTACAAATATATAGTAAGTGAAGAACAAATATATGTGACTAATAAAGAAAGATATAGCTCAATCTAACCAACAAGTTTATTGATTGGTCATGCAGTGAGCGTGGTGTTCATGCAATCGTGATGTACAGTCAAGATCGCTTAAGACTGCATTTGGATGGGTGACCGTGCTTTCCTATGACTTGATGTTATAAACATTATTATCACTTACCCGGTGGTTCGGAACCTACCCAAAATTGTAGAACCACCGTGTTCCCCATGGCTCAAACGGCGAGGTAGAATTACCCATAAGGGTCTCTCCACCAATAAAAGCCATACGCTTATTATTTCATAAGTTTATTCGACTATCCAGGCATTAAGTATGTTAGAAAAAAGCAGTAAATCATTAAAAAAGATCTATGTTACCTTCTGTTCAAGAATTCTGAACGAGGAAGCAGAATGACCTTTTTTCGTACACAACATTCCAATAATGATTATGTTGATGTATAAGACATCTTTCTTCTAGAAAGATTCTTGATGGCGATTATAAGGATATATGATGCTGGTGAATGGGTAGTGAGGAGGGGATAATTGCAAAAAAAAGTTCAACCAAATTCTAATTTCAGCTGGTAATGGAAACCAAAATTTTGAGCTGGTACCGCCCTTATGGAGGAGTAGCGTGTTTCTTGTTGCATAGTTTTCGAATAGATTTAAACCTACGCATTTATAAAATATAATAATAGAAAATCAGTGGAAATCACATTTGAAAAAATCTGAATGGGATGAATTTTTCATGATTATTTGTGCAAAATTTGTCGAATCCACCAGCCAAACCAGGCAGCAATCAATTTTTCCTGTTTTGATTACGGCTAGAGCTCAACTTCTGTGCTTTCATATCAAATTGCATTCTAGAGTGGAGTTTTTGACTTTCAAATGAGACCAACCCTCTGTCTGTCTGTCTGGTTGCAGTTGATATTGAATAATTCAGGCAATAATAGTGAAGTCAATTTGAAAACAAGGGTCTCCTGTGATTTGGAAAGACAACTTAGAAATCTCAATGAAAAATCTCTTTTTTCAATTGTGCTTCATTATTTATTAAAAAAAGAATTTGAATTCTTTGATTTGAAAAAGAATGTTGACTACCATGATTAATCTAAATCATTGTTTTTTTTTCAGTAGTGCTTTATTTTGGATGTCTTAATCTGTAATGTATTTTATGATGATTTCTCTCGTGTTTCTTCTAATAAAAATGATATTTTTGGCTTCCATCCTCCAAAATCTCAAAGACAAGCTTTTTTTGTTACTTATCACTTTAGTTCTAATAACCGGTCATAGAAAATCAAACCAGTGATACAAGGCCTTGGGCCGTATTTATGAACTTCAGTGTCTCTTGACTCGAAGGACTCTTGAAATGTAGCCTAATGTTTATATAGGCATTTCAAGTGTTCCTCGAATAATTCAGTGAAGGAAAGATCATAAATACGGGTATTTGTTTATGTGCTAGAGCATTACATAAAAGAGATGATTAACTTTTTGTATAAGAGATTTTTGGTATCAAATCTCTGTATTCATTAAATTATTATATTAAGATTTTGTAACTATATTTTTATTAATAAATTTTGATTTAAACCTTCACAGAATATAACCAACTGACTTGTATCAATAAATTAATGTTGATAATCTCGAATTTTTTACAAATTTTTAATGATAATAAAAACATCAGTGCAAGATGACAATACTACTACTATTAATGTCTATTTTACAAACTTAATAACTTATTGTCAATTGCTGTACATCCGCTACAGAGTGAAGCATCCGGAATGTACATCCGCTATCAATCACTATTTATTAAACTTGGATATTTTAACAAGATAGATTTATCTATCTATCTACTTGACATTTGAAATCATTATTTAATTTTATTTGAAAGAAGCAAATAACAAAATTAGTGATGTATATAACGCAATATGGCCGGAACAGAATTTAATATCAAAGAGAAAAATTTTTTTCTACGTATTTCCTATTCTCATTCACTCTTGACTGTCATTGGATAGCTCCTCCCATTTTTACATGTGGGCGGGACAGGTCTCAGCCCAACAGCTTATCACAGCAAAGCATAGTTCAGTCTATCAGATGCTGCCATTTTGTTTTTATTAGATTGTATCAATTTCTCTAGCATACATAATCACATAGCATTTAGAGCCCTAATTATGAACATTCCTTCAGTGGCTCTTGACTCTAGGGACTTTTGAAATTTGAGGTCGAGAGAGAGAGAGAGAGTGTGTGTGAGAGTGAGTGGGTATTGAAAGGATATGGGCCTTTTAAGAGTTCCTCGAGTCAAGAGGCACTGAAGAAACGTACAAAAATACAGGAATCAGTTTCAGTTTGATTGGGATTTGAGCTGTTAAAAGCAGTATTTTTTGGCTTTTAATTGATCTGTAGCTTTTCCTTTTTAGCCCTCCTATAACCAGACCGTGGTTCATACTTCACTATGTTAAATATCGTAGTCTACAATCAATGTATGTGAGGGTTATAATATTGCTTTCAACACTCTTACCAAAACTTTTCTAATTTATAGATGAAGGAGTTTAGTCTGATTTACAGAATGATTATTAGGCAATTGAGCAGTTTGAGGTTGTCAAGTAAGCCAAATATATACACAAACAATAATTTATTTATATTAGTATAAGATACACAAATAACTTGAATTTTCAAAAGAAATGCTCAAAATGGTTGCCTCGTTCATCACTAAATGCATGAACTTCGTGATTGACTTTCTGCTATTGAGAAAATGAGTTGTTAAAGCAGTTAACTCAACAATACTACAGACTTGTAGCCAGTTTCCATTTCAATGATATCTAGATTTGTTGTTGGTACTATAAGTTGGGATGCTATCTTGCAGATACCATCATGTATTATAATTTATACTCAGCTTAATAATTTAATTTTTAATTCAACGAAGCTGATTTTTACAGAAACGTTTATTCACGTGTGCGTAACTTGATAATTGAAACAACGGTTGAAAACTCAATTTAGAGTTTCTGGTAGCTGAGTAGAGAAAAGATCTCTCTTGCTACCATCTAAATTGACACCAATCTCATGCTAAATTGTGAACTCATGGCAAAACATTGAGATTTAAATTGAGAAAGACGTTAGAAGGTTAAGAGCATGTCACCTGATTTTTCAGACAATGCTTCGTCCTGAAAAGCAATCTTCAACTCGTCTTTTATGCAGGTTTATTGCAATTTTATCGTTATAGTGAAAGAATAGAGTCAAGTACAGATTTTCAAAATATGCTACTATATAACATCTCAATCTCATTATTCCTCCATATTCTAACACATTCATTTTTTTTCCTCTTCCATTAATGTTTCCTCCCTCCCTCCCACCAACACCTTGTCGTTTTCTTTCTCTATCACTCTCTCACACACTCCCTCTTTCTTTCTTATTCTCATTCTCCCTCTTGTTCTCTTTTGCCGTCTCATTTTCTCTCTTGCTATTTTTTCCTCTCAACCTCATTTTCATCCCAATCCTTATCAATTCTGGAGGGGTATATAAAAAATTTGTAGCCTCTGATTCTATTTGATTTCTTTTCTGAATACAGGTAAGACGCTTTCTTCAAAACTCGTTCATTGTGATTACTTCTTCTGTTGGCACATTGAAAAAGTCAATTGCGGTGAGTTTAAACTATGTATGGGACTCTGTTCTCTTCTGTAAAATCACTTCCCAGTGGTTCGAAGTTTCAAGCCAATCTAAAATTGTAGTTTTCTTTGTAGTGGCGAAGGTGATATTGTGGAAGGTATCCATAATGAATAATAAGACGAAATTTTCACAACCACATTTATTAAAACTTAGAGAAACTAGTTTCGGTTGTTACACCATTATCAATTTCAATCAAACTAAAAACTAAAGTACAGAGAAGCTTAATATATACTGAAAATGGAATGATACTATTGGCTAAGCGGGAAAGAGGCTGACTTTCATCGGACGTTGTGATTGGCTGTCAAGTCACGCCCACTGGTGGGAGGAGTAACAAGCAAAAATACGAGTCAAATCAATAACTAAACACTGTGAACAACACGGATGCAACAAAGAAGAAAAAATACGTAATAAGGCTAGAATTTAATCAAATTCAATTTCAATTCGTATTCAATTTTCTCTGAACAACCCTGTCCAGAGGAGTTTATTTTCATTTGATACATAATAATAAATTTTTACAATGTCTGTGTATAAATATTTTCATATTGATTACTCGTGAACACCCCACTATATAAATATGTGCTGGGGTGAAACAGTCTAGTAAGTTTTTCAATTTATGCAAAATTCCTTTTAAAATAATTGAAACATTATTGTTGATTATCCATGTTAGTATTCTAATTATTATTGAAATATTCTACATTATATAACTAACACCAAAATGACTACTTATATACTACCTAGCACTACATACAACTATCTACCACCTTTCTAACTCTACAAACTTATCACTGCTAACTCTATACAACAATAAAAAACACCCTACAAAAGACAATGTCATATACCATTATAAGTATTTTTACATAAACAATATGATGAAACATTACATGCTATAGTTATTGTCTGGAAAATTGACTGAACGTTTTAAACACTTTATATCTTGAATTTATTTAATTATACATTCAGAAGTTACCTGCTAAAATTTTTTCGGACTCAATGAAATTTATATCTATTAGCCATTTCTTTAATGAACTCTTATATTTTTTCAAGTTAGCCTCGTCCTTCAAAAGACTCGGCATTCTATTCAGAACTTTAGAGCCAACATATAATGCTGATTTTTGAGCAAATGTTGAGTTTACTCTGGGAACTGAAATATCTCTATTTCGAGCTCTGGTATTGTGAGCATGATCAACGAATTGAATTTGGCTTGGGTGTTTCTTTATATATGTGCTAACTACTAATATGTATAACTCCCTAACGCTAAGTACCTTGTAATCCCAGAATAACTGAATTGATGGGAATAACCGATGCCTATAGCTAATAACTCTGAGTAGAAGTTTTTGCACTTTAAGAAGCGGATCTATTGTATTATAATAAGCTCCTCCCCATATAAGAATACCATATCTAATAACAGATTCCACCAGAGAGTAGTAAACCATTCTAACATCCGATACCGGCAATATGTTGCGCAGCTGCATGAATATATATACAAGCTTCCTCAACTTTTTAACAACACCAGCCACCTGACCCTCCCATCGGAACAAATCATCTATTTGAACTCCCAAGTATTTCACTGTATCAGATCTTCTAATTACAGGGCAGCTGCATTCATCTCCAGTCTGTTCACAAATATGTATTTTCAATGTATTTTTGAGGGGTTTAGTGGCTTCTGTTAATGAGAAAACCAGAAATACAGTCTTCTCAGCATTCAATGTCAGTAGGTTATTATTAAGCCAATTTAGCACTTTACCAAGTTCTCGCTCTGCTGTTCTGAATGTCTCTTCCCAAGTATCACCATTGAATAAAATGGCAGTATCATCTGCAAACGCTATCAGTTTGCCATTTATGTCAAGCGAACACAGATCATTTGCAAAAACTAGATACAAAATTGGTCCAAGCACAGTTCCTTGTGGAACCCCAAACTCAACATTTGCATCCTCGCTCATTAGATTTCCTATTTTTGTTGACTGAGTTCGCTGCACAAGATATGATTCAAACCAACAATATGTGGCCCCTCGTATCCCAATGGCCTCAAGCTTTTTCAGAAGAAGCTCATGTGATACTGTATCAAACGCCTTGGCAAGATCAAGAAATATTCCCATGCATTTCTTATTACTATCAAGACCATCAATGACATGCTTTGACAGTTCGAATAGTGAATCCTCTGTACTTTTACCTGCACAAAAGCCATATTGGTTAGAAGAAAGAATGCTGTTTTTTTCCAAATAGTGTACTAGACGCTTCTTCATAAGTTTTTCCAAGATCTTAGATATATTGCTAACTAACGAGATTGGTCTATAGTTTCCAAGTAATAGCTTGTCACCAGCTTTATGAAGAGGCCTAACACAAACCTTCTTCATAAGATCCGGAAAGACACCATTCTCAAAGCTTAGATTGAAAATATGCACTAGGGGTTTGACTATATACAATTTCACATTTTTAATAATGCTATTGCTTATTTCGTCCCTTCCTGGTGAGCTATCTGTTCTTAGTGTTTGTATTATAGCCAGAATCTCTTGCTCATCTACTGCACTCAGAAACATAGTTGTTGGGATGCATCTTTTAGGTCGGTAATTGGAAACTATCTCATCTAAAGTTTTATTTAATTTTCTAAATGTATTAAAACTAAAAAAAATAAATTAAAACTAAAAAATTAGAAGCTCACTGAGATGCAATCAAGGTCAACTGAGAAATTCATGTAAGAACTGTTTTTTGAATTTAGGCTGGAATTATGATGAAACCAAGTTAGTTGTATTGGAATGGTTAAAATAAATTTAGTCATTTAAACTAGTATTGGAATCGTTTTTCACCAACTTAGTTATCTCCAAAGCTTCTAAAATGTTCAATTGTCGACCTTTACCAATCAAATGCAGAAATTCAACATTACCCTGTACAGGCGTTTCAAGAGTCCCTGGAGTCAAGAGAAACTGAAGGAACTCTAATAAATACGGTCCTCAGTCCTATGTAGGCATCCTTTTCAAAAAATATATAGAAAACTCAGTCTGTCTGTCATTACAATAGTGGAGATTGAAAATCACCATGTATACTCAATACTCTCCCAAGATGATTTACATTCTTCATTCTTCAAGGAAATCTCCGTCTATGTAGTCCTGTGAAATCAACAAGAATCCTTACATCATATTCTTCTGGAATGATTCCAAATTCTGTATTCCTTATCATTCCACCAAAATATAGAATATTTCCGTATCAATACGTCATCATTTTCTGCAATCAGTTCTGTTTTCTTGTGATGGGAATTCAAATGAAGTAAATATCTGTAAAAATGTATGTGTCATACATTTTGTAGGATTACTGATTGTGACTTCTTGCAATGGAAATTCGAATCAAGAAGCTCTAAGCATGTGAATAAGATGTCAATTTGTATGTATGTATTCGTTCGTTAGTACTGTTGTGAAAATGGATAGAAAGAAGAAACAGTGGTTCTCGGTGTTTTCTGCAATGTAAATGTTTACTTCTAAGCAATTAATTACTCTTCTTTTGACACTTTTATGATGTATAGTTGGAGCTTTGTAGAATGTTCTAGTTGTTTGATTAGAAATTAATGGAGTCTTATAGAATATTGTGGAAGGTGCGAGGGTCCTTGATTGTTTATTTTAGAATTCGGTAGAAGTTGGTAGAAAAATGGAGAGATATCTCAATTACGAAAAAAGTATATAAATAAGAGAGAGGCTTTTGTAAATGAGTTCAGTCGTCTTTGAAATTTTTCAAGATAACGTGTGTCAGTAGTGATACTTAATTACCGTTTTCTGTGCATATAGTGACAATTCTTTTTCCTATTGCATATACCAGTGGACTCTACTCATAGCTTTATTGTGTTACGGACTTGTGCTACGTAAGTCCATTGTTCTTTCTCGACGTTCTTTTTGAATATTATTGGACAGTTTCTTGTACAGTTATTATTTAATATTAGATCGGCCTTTTAACTTTTAGTGATTGATTTTTGTACAGTAATATTGAAAACTCTTTATCAGTTGAACAATATCGATTTATCTGTTTCCGATTTCATTATTTTGTGTAAGAAATTACTGAACAGTGTGAGTTGTGGATTATTTGTGTTAATAAAGTGCGAGTGATGAATTTAAGTGTTGCCAGCGTTATTTCAGACATAGAACCCATAACAGTGCGTTCTGTCAGTCCTTGCTGTTAAGTCCATAGAACTAAGGCCGGTATTTATAAACGTTCATTAAGTATCTTATGATTCGAGGGACTCTTGAAATATATCTTTTATAAATGTATTTCAAGAGTCCCTCAAGACAAGTAACACTCAAGGAACGTTTATAGGAACGACTGGAAGAGCTTTTAGGGCTTGCTTGTATGATTTTTGTCACATTCATTTATTTTGATACAATATATGGATACAATCTACGAGATCTTGTATGATTTATATTGTAATATCCAAGGAGTTCATTCTCTGTATCTTTAAGTTGTGTCCCTATGGATATGATCAGAAATATTTGGAGTAATACGTTTGAATTTATGAGTAGGCGCTTGGGAATTGAATACGGGAAAGAGTTTTGCCTCATCTCTTGGCATAGAAGATGTTGATGTAGCCAGAATGTTTGGATTGAATACTTCTTTCTCAAATTGTAATATTCATTCTATTCACTAACGTATGCCCTTCTTGGAGACTCCTTTCAAATCATATTTTACTGGATGAGTTCATCGTGAATATTTAGGAATTTCGATAGAACTCCTTACAGTATGTGTGACTTGATTTTTTATAGAAGAACGTTTGGGAAATTTAACATCTTCATTTGTCAAAATCATGTTCGTAGCATTTTCTGCGATATTCTTACTGATGTGCACTAATGTATAATGATAGCATCTACTTTTTGCTCTATAATACTGTAATTTACAAGGAAACGTCCAGTATAGAGAAATATTTATAGTTGGGAAAAACTAAACTACGTAAAATATAGTGATGTATTCTTCTTCTTTGGTTATCAACCCGAAGGTTGGTTGGCAGCAAGACGCCACCCCATCCTTCTGACAGCTTTTCTCCTGGTATGGTGTGTTGCTGATTCTTGGGATGTCTTGTGTGATCTCCAATGGAGTGGTTTCCCGTGATTTATAGTGATTAATAGTAATCTATGTATAATATACTGTAAGTAAGTATTGTGAGCAAAATTCTATAGTATTGCAAAAGTGCAGTACTAATGTTACAATATGAAATAGATATAAATTCCAATCCATAAACCGTAAATTACTCCAAAGAGCTCAAAAATCGGAAAGCATGCACTTTTTGCTCAATAATTCACTATTACTAAATTGTGCAGGCAAACCTCTTCAATCTTATAATAAAATAGACAGTATTAACTTTTTAAGTGAGTTCAACGACTTGCTGTCAAATTTTTATCAAGAATAAGTAGTATTTTACTTACTCTGTAGGCCGAACGTTTTCGAGTTGTTAAAACCCATCTTCAAGGCATCCTAGATATCGATGTTGGTTTATTGGTTAGAAGAACTGTGGTTTTTGTAAAATGTGGTCAAAATTTTTGTGTAACCACATTATACAAAAACTACAGTTTTTCTAACCAACAAGCCAACATCGATAACTAGAATGCCTTGAAGATAGGTTTTAACAACTCGAAAACGTTCGGCTTACAGAGTAAGTAAAATACTACTTATTCTTAATAAAAATTTGATTGCTAGTCGTTGAATTCATTTAAAAAGTTAATATTAACAACGCAGTTCGTCATGAACAAAAAAACCATGAAAATAGACAGTTTTAAAGATTAAGCTCTAGGGTGTAGATGTGTGAGATGGAAAACCTTTCCAACCATAGTTGATAAATTCTAGCAAATATTGTGATCTTTCATTACTTTTAGATTATAAACTGTTCAATACTTCAGAATTTTCCATATTATGCAATTTTTCTAAAAGAATCATGTTATTTTTTCAACACCCAGTTTTCGCTCATACAATTCATGAGTTTAGTGATATCAGGAATATTGTAAATTGTCAAGCGTTTCTTTCAAAATATAACCTTCTCAACACTTACTTTCCATATTATTATACAATTTACCATATCTTACGTGATCTTTCCAACCCCAAGTTTCTGTTCATACATTCATAAGTTGAACAGTATTCTAGCCATGCTCCCTCCATACGTTGCTCTGAATAGATGATGAAAACCTGCAAAGTAACACAAATTTCCGAAATTAGTTTGCAAGAAAAAACTGTTCTCCATCTTTGCACAACCATTCTCCATTTAGACGAACAAATGATACCCACTTGTCGCCTATGTTATCAGTTCAGACACAATGCCAGAGATGTAGAGGAACGCGGCAAGATGCTATCAGATAATTGACAAACATATCAATAGCACTACAAAGGAAGTTGACGCTATTTTGGCGGGTAAACCGCTGTTTTAGCGCATAAACTTAGTCACGTTTGTCATGTGCAGGCATGATGTGACACTGTCATGCAGGTAATCTCAGGTTGTCATGTGATGTATTCTACATTTGCGCGGGAAAGTGAGTGAGAAGTGATCAAGAGACTGAAAATGCGTGGAGAAGTGTGAGAGGAGGGTTTTGTGCGGGAAAGTGAAAGAGGGAATCGGTGATACCTATTTGAATTTGCGTGGGAAAGTGAGAGAGGGGAACGGTTATACATATTCGAATTTGTGTGAGAAAATGAGAGCGGGAGAATTTTTGTGAGAATGAGAGATATGGCGGGGACAGTGATACCTATTTGAATTTGCGCGAGAAAGCGAGAGGGGATGAATAAGTGCGGGAAACTTTGGTGGGAATGCAAGAGATGGCAGGAACCGGTGATACCTATTCAAATTTGCGCGGAAAAGTGAGAGAGCGGGAGAATTTGCGCGGGAATGAGCGAGTTAGCGGGAAACTGTGATAGCTAACACTTGCTTTGACGAGATAAGCACGTGCCCATCCCACCGGAAAGATTTGAAGCTGTTAGGAAAAGCTAAGAGGCTGACAAGTGTGGGATGAGATGAGTTTCTCACATCTCTTGAGAGTAATGAAAGTGGAAACTCAAGCCGCTTTGTGACTAATTGAGAGTATTCAATGCACTCGCACTGTGCATGCATTACTGACTTGTAATTGACGAATGAATTTAATGGGGCATGGTGTTAGATTTGGAGGAACCAAATAATATGGTTTGGGTGACTTGACGCCTCATAAACTGTGACACCTCGTGACATGGATGAGTCCCTGGATATTAAAATCTGAGAACTGTTTTATACTATTGACAATTGCTGAGTTCATGGGAGCCTTACCGGTAACCGGTAAATGTTACCGATGGCATCTGATTCACCTATTCAAAATGTGAATAGATCAATCAGACGCAATTCTTTGAACTGACCATGAGAGAATAACTCTGATTCAACAATTTCTTGAAGTATATTAACTACTGCACAATACAGTTTTAAACCCCCAAGATAAATAATTAATTGCTGCAACTCATTATTCAATAGTAGATCATTAAAATTAATGCACCATAGATCTCAGTAAAATCACAAGAAATAAATATTGGGTGATTTCATGTTTTCTTTGTTCAACCTTGAAACCATTCCAGTTCTTGGTTGCAATATCAGAGGATGGATGGTTGAGATTCAATCCAATTCATCATTCGCCTTTAAAAATATAAGTGCTTAGTTATTTGAAACAATCTATCTTACAAAAAGTTGTGATATAGGCGATTGTGAGTGACTCTTGAGAGAATTGGAAATAATTTTTTTCTAATCGATAGGCTACAGTATTCTTGTATTTCTGGCCTCCAGTCTGTACATAGCAAATAACAAACTTTGATACTGATTTTCATCAACTTTTTATGGTAAATTTGTATCAGTCTTTTCTTTTGGGAATCATTTATTATATGTTTTGTTCTGTTGATTACTTGTTTGATTTTTGTTTGGTTTAATGTGAATTCACAGTATTTTAATACAAGGCCCAGTTTAAAGCTTTATTAGTGGTGATATTGTGAGCTCGATCTGACTTGATTTGTCTTATACTCCGCTTCTGAGATCATAGGATCTCAAATCCTCGTACATTTGTGGGATCGGTGTAAATTTGTTTTATATAACGTTTTCGAATCGTGGCGATCCATTTTCAACAATCTATTATCATTTCAAATCCCCCTATATTTGGCCAATTCTTCGGCACCACATAATTGGACACAACTGATTGAAGCAATGTCGCATAGCCGAGTCTCTTTCTTTCGGGGAAAGACCGGCTTGAATAAACATTGTCTGTACGGTAATATCGTATTCGGACGCCGGCTCATAAATTTCAAATTAAATGCTCAAGCTGGTACGGTCGGCAGAAATCAGAAATATGACTCCTGAAACGCAACGACCGAGACTGAGAATAGAATTGCGACGCTGTAATTGGCTGTTCCGGTCTTTTGTTTAATTGAAATACTTGGCACAGTTGTTGTGACTTCAATTTCACCGACCGTTTTATGTGCCCTCCTTTGTTGACCTGCTCCATCTTTCTTTCTTATTTCGTTCCTTCCTTCCTCGTCTATTCAATCCTTACTCCTTTCCATGCCGTCGCCGCCGCCGGCATCTTCTTCTACTTCTCCACCCCATCCTCTACCACATCATCTGATCTTTCTCCTCTTCCACCTCATTATGCTGCTCCTTCTCCTCCTATTCTTTCTCCTCCTCCTCTTACTCCTCCTTCTCCTCCTTTTCTTCCTCCTCCTCCTCCACATTCTCATGGATGTATATACTTTCTTCATTCACTTCCTCTTCTTGTTTCTCTTCTATCTTCCTTCTCGCCATCTTTCTTCTACTCTTTCTGTTCTTTCTCCTCCTCGTCATCTTCCTTCACCATCACCTTCTTCTGTTGATCCTACTCTTCTTTTCTTCTTCTTTCTCCTCCTCCTCCTCTTTCCCCTCATCCTTATTCTCCTCCTCCGGTACCCCTTCAACATCCTTCTCTAACCCCGTTCTTCCTCCTCCTTCAACCCTCTTCCTCCTCCATCTTCTACTCAAACTCCTCCTTCACCTCCCCCTCCATCACTATCACCGTCTCCTCCTCCTCTCGCTCCCCATCTTCCTTCGCTTCCTCCTCCTTCTCCTCTACCTCACACACTCTCTCAAGGGTTTAAGGGTTAAATGTAAGAGAGGACCAGGAGTCCTAACTTCGCCCTTAATAAAGACAATCAATCAATCAATAAATCCCTCACTCCTCCTCCTATTGAAAACCTCCTCCTGTTTCTCCTTCTTCTCCTCTTTTTTTCCTTCTACTTCTTCTCCTGTCCTCTTCATTTTGCTCTTTATTTCTTCTCTTCTACTTCTCAAACTTGTCTCTCACACTTCTGCCCCCTCATCTCTTTTTTCTTCTTCATCCCTTCTTCGTCTCACTTTTTCTTCACCTTCTTCTTCACCGCCTTTCTCTTATCTTTTGTTCACTTCCTTCATTCAACTTCCCACTTTTCCCCACCTTCCACAACGCCCCTCAAATAGTAGAAACGAGAAATGTAATGATAGGGAGTTTCGACGCCTAATTTCATATTCCCTCAGAAATGAGGGCCAAGTAAAATGAAAATCAACATCACTACTTGGAATAAGGGGGGCTTTATGAATAGAAAGGGAGCTCAAACCTCCTCCTTCATCCTCCTCAAAAAAGGGCTATGGGGCTCAGGTCGTTCGACCTTCTGTTATTGCTTCTGTTCAGATGTTTTCATTGTACACTGAGTGATGATTCTATTGAGGTCGTCTGAGATTTGAGATGGAAATTTCGTTTGAATAGTTGGTGACACTGGTTTTTGGTGTCGGATTCTCTGTTGTCAAATAATGATATTACCCTTATTCAATTGTACTTTACTAATATTATGACTGAAGAATGAGAATTGATGTTGTCACAACCACTTACATTACTTACATTATGTCATTACTTACATTATGTCAAGCACGACATACTATCATACAATACTGTTGACTGACACGTTATTCTCAATTTTAATCGAACTAAAATACAGTGTAGTAAATTGTACTTCTTACTCTGCTCCTTCTTCTTTCTCTATTTTTTCTTCTCTTTCTTCTCACTTTCCCTTCTTCTTCTTTTCTGCCTTCTTAATCTTGTCCGCCTTCATAAGCCTTCATGGATGAGCACTAATAGTTGGTGTGAGTGACATAAATGTGGGATGATCACGGGGATAGATCCCCCCTGAGACCCACAAAAACCATTTTGCTATTTTAACAAGTCCTAAGAGACAATAATTTTTGACAAGAGTAGAAGAAGACATCTTGAATCGCTGAAATTTGGTTTTAGAGGGACTGCTTTCAAAAAAATTTCCGGAGTAGTACCCCGGAGCCCCCTTCAGAACGAACCAGCTAAATAAAATTCCGAATTATTGTTAGAAAACCCCTCCTTCTCCTTATAGAATACAGTTTTAAGTACGGTATCCTACAGTATCCCAATCACTTGAAATGAAGGATCAAAAACAGTGAAAATAGTTTGAAGTAAGCCTACTTTAAAGTTTGGCTACTTGAACAAACAGTCGGATCTCCCACTGACAATGATGTAAAAACTAGATGAAAATATCCAACTTTGACACACAATTTGGGTGAAAATAATGTGGAGAATTTGAGTCTAGAATCGCTTGAAATGTGGCTTTAAAGGGATTATTTTTCAAAATTTTCCCGGCGGAGTATTCTTGAACCTCCTTTTTGAATAATTATACATAATAGTCTTGAATTATTATTATTATTAGAGAACCTTTCCTCTTTCTCTTATTTTATACTATATAGTGCTGGAGCCTACCAGTGACGTAACTAAAGTTGACTTAGGGGGGGGGGGGGGATGAGGATTCACTCCCACCAGTAATCTAATCAAACATATTGATCTTTTCAAAAAAAGATTTCTCATAACATGGATATAATATAATTTATTATACAATATTCATGTAGCTTTAAATTAAATAACCTTTCAAATTTTTATCACCTTTAAATTTATATTTAAATAACCTTTTAAATTTTCTTCAAATTGTTACAATTTGTTCCAAATTTCTTCTATCTTCTAAGCTATAGTGGTGTTACGTCCCCAATAAACTCCCCTTTTTATGCCTAAGACCAGACTGACCCTCTAGTTACGCCACTGATAGTTGGTGTGAATAAAGTTGAGCAAGTACAAATAGGATTGGGCTGACTAGTCAGGTAACACAGAGGTTCAACTCTATGTTCTGGTCCAAAACCCAAGACTATAGAAAAACAGTACTAAAGTTAGAGTTTACAACTCCATTGATCAGAGTATTTTGATTTGTGGTTCAGAAACATGGGAAGTCACAAAACGATATAGCCAGAAACTGAATGCGATAGAAATGGATTTCCTATAGGAAATTATAATATATTATATTCTTATAGGAAATTACGTATACGTGTCTTTTCTTTGATAAATCTGGAGGGATAGAGTCGGGAAGCGGTGTACAACAGTTGATGAGATCAAAAGAAGGTGCCTCGTATGGATGAGACACACGCAAAGAATGGATGATGAACGGTGGCCCAAAAAGATATTAAATTGGAATCCACCATGAAGAAGAAAAAGGGGAAGACCGCCTGAAACATGGATAAAACAAGTGCGGATTGATATGCGCGAAAGGAATTTGTCAGAAGGAGAATGGAGGGACAGAGGGAGATTGTGAGATGCAAGAGACGGCATGAGCTGTGAAATTAACTCGTTTTATACCGTATAACCAGTATATATAAGTACAGCGAGTGGATTCTTTCCAGTGACTGGAGTCGTTTGCTGATCTGTAGAGTCGGCGGGAGTCCAATCGGAAAGCTTGAGAAGAGCAATTAATTTTATCTCCACCATCATCAATATACGAGCAAAGGCCCATTTTATTCTCCTTCTCACTTCTTTTTATTTCTCTCCCTCTTCACTTCCGCCCTTTATTCTTTGTTTACTTAGTGACGTGAAAAGAGTTCATCTAATACTTTGGGATCGACTCAATTTTTATTCACATAGAATCCTATCAGTCTCATTTTGGACCCATTAAAGGGGTTTCCCGACCCCTTTCTCACCTCACATCAAGGGTCTTAAATATTACATATAACGTCTAGAAATAAAACTCGTCAATTATTGTTTCTCAGCTTCGAAATCAACTTTCCTGTCTTTTGATTATTGTAAAATTAAATTCTCAAGAAATCTTCAATTTTTGACTAATTTTGAGAGAATCCAGTTCGCGTCAAGAGTGTTCGAAGTACTTACTGGATTCAGTTGGTTACTAGAAAATTGACAATTGATTCCCAATCCACAAACAACGAAAAAGTTTCCAAAAAATACAAGTTTGAAATTTTTAGTGATTTGTTATTCATTTTTAATGTCAGTTTCCAAAAAAATCATAATATTCTATTTCAAGAGAGTGGTAGAATTATTCTAAATTCATTGACTCTAGCCTAAAATTCTTCAGCACAATTTCATGTTAGTGAACTTTATAATAAATAATAATAATTTTTTTATTCTTTTACATTTCCAATTTCCAAAAAAAAATCAAAATGTTCTATTTCTAGAACCTTGTTAATTTATTTCCAATTCTTTGACTCCAACCCAAATTCCTTAACACAAACCCATGTTTCTAACAACAAAATTCTTCAACAAGTTTAGAAAATGTTTCAGTATTCACGCTCCTGTGTACTATAAACTTGTGGTACTAAAGAGACTGTAGAGTCCAGAATAAATTATAACTATATAGGTTTCTGCTCCTGAATAGCTATGTTTGTATCTAACCTGGTTCCTCGTTCCCCCGGTTTCCTGGGCTCCTACTCGGTTTCCCCTGTTCCCTGGGTTCTTCCCTGGTTTTACGATTCCCTCAGCAATTCGTGATTAAGTGTCGCAGTAAGAGCGGAACGTGGCAACATAAACATTGAATGTCAGCATGAAATCGCAACACTACAACGTAAACTAGACATTTTTGCTGACAACATTGATCGTCTGAGGTTTGTTTTCCTAATTTCCTCATACCGTACGATGTAATGTTTGTAATTTCCAGTAGAAGAAGATTATTTATCAATTACAATCTTGAAGCTTTTTAAACATAAATATTGTTATGGGTTCTATCGCTAAAATAGTGCAACACTTAAAATTAACTCTTGAACCTTATTTACACAAATTACTCACAAATCAATTTTGTCACACAAGAAAAACCAATTACTAACTGTCAGTAGACCGATCAATAAATAACTGAGCACTTACGATGCACCGTATTCAATAATCACAATAATAGCACTGAGTATTCTGTCACAAAGAAGGATGTCTACTGTCAAAGAATTCATCACATAAACTAATCACGAATCACAATGTCTATACTGTCGCAGACTGTCACTGAATACGAACATTTAGAAGAGAAAATAACAACTGAACAACTGTTTACAAGGACTGCTCTTTATAATATACAGTTTGAAAGTATTCCAAGAAGCTCTGGAAACTGATAAAATAATCTGTAGTTCTCGAAATCTCCATAGTCCTCTCAGTGTTTCTATTTACACACATAATGTTGTCTTGAACATTCCAGGTGATCATTTGAGAGTAAGGAAGATTGAGAGAAGAGAAGGAGATTAAACAAAGAGTGCCTGTTATCAATGCAACCGGAAGTACTGTTGACATAATGGGAAGCGCAAAAATATGTTCTTTCTTTCTTGAGTTTCACAATACTATTTTGAATTTTGCTATACCTCTACTGAGTATTAAGTAAACAATTCCCAGTAGACGTTTATTCTCCTGATAAATGTTACAAGGTCGGTCATATAACATAGTTTGTACATTTTACATTTGATGATAATTAGTAAAATTTAAACTTTATGAAACTTATAAAACAACATATGACGACTATTGGTGCTGAGACTCTTGCAGGTAGTTCAATCCAACATATATTTTTTTTAAGATGAATCTCTCATGAGAGCTTGGACATTGTGATTGTTTTGAAAATCCTCTTCATACGTTTCTGCTGCTTCCCCAATCCTGTCAATTAAAGCTTGAATATTTTTTTGAAGATTAGATTGGATTATCCTTCTTAATCCATGTAAGTTTAAAAATTTTGAATATGAGTTTTTAAAAACAAAATTATCAGCATCACATAAATACTATAGTGAACTTAGATGATGTTATTTTTATAGTGCTAGAAATGATGTACAATGATCCTAATGACGATTCGTATGATCCAAATGACATTAACTACCGTAATGGGAATCTAAGTGACGCACTTTCATGCATTATTTAATAACACCAATTAATTGCCATTGCGGAAGTCTTCAGTATAAACTAATAACACTCACATTACTAATAGCACAATACATTTATTGCATTATTTAATAACACCAATGAATTGCCATTGCGGAAGTCTTCAGTATAAACTAATAACACTCACATTACTAATAGCACAATACATTTATTGCATTATTTAATAACACCAATGAATTGCCATTGCGGAAGTCTTCAGTATAAACTAATAGCACTTAAAGGAATACGAAATTAATAAATTCTGTTTTAATAACACCGTTGGAAACTATTGTATGCCATGATAATTCTGTGTCGAATCGAATGCAGGAATAATTGTCAACAAAGGCAAAATCTGAATCAACTTAGAAACATTTGAAAATATACCTATAAACAATAATTTTAAGGAGATACAAGGAATCTAGTAGCCGAATTGTAAGCAGCCAAAACTGGTTGAATATAAAGTTTCCGGTGAGGTTAACCTCGCTTTAGTGTTGCGATCAAGAAGTTGGAGAAGTGGAAGAGAGTGGTGAAGTGAAGAGAGAGTGACAACAGATGAGTGAGTAAGAATGAGGGAGGGAGTGTGTGCGAGATCAGCCCTGAGGCTGCTCGTTTGTTGAAGGAACTGAGTAAAACGGCATCGCGAACAAGAATGCAACGGATATAGGCAGGGTTAGGTTAGGTTAGCTAAGTTTCAACTCACTACCAAGTTGCTTGAGGAAACGCTGTGCTAGTACTAACCCTTTCTTCTATTTTCTCAAAGCTCATCTTCAACCTCTTCCTTTGTTTTCTTCTTCTTCTGCTCCTCCTTCTTGTTTTTCTTCTGCCACTTCGTCTTTCTTTTTTCTTTTTGTTATTCTTCTTCTCCTTTTTATTTTTCTTCTTCTTCTTCTTCTTCTTCTTCTTCTTCTTCTTCTTCTTCTTCTACTCTTGCTCTTTCTTCTTCTTCTCCTTTTCCTCCTACTCATCTTCGTCCTCGTCATCCTTCTCCATCACCTCCTTATCCTCTTCCTCCCTCTTCTCTACCCTTTCTGTCCTCCTCCATCACCTCCTCCACCTTCTCTTTTTTCTTCTCACTCTTCACCTCCTCCTCATCATTCTCCTCCTTATTCTCTCCCTCCTTCTGCTCCTCCTTTCTCTCCACCTCTCCTCCACTTCCTCGTCCTCCTCTTTTTTCTTCTCCTCCTCGTTCTCCTCCTCAACTTTCTACCGCTCGTCCTCGTCATCCACCATTTTCTCGTCATTCTTCTCTTCCTACTCCATCACGTCTACCAACCCTTCCTCTTCCTCCTTCTCTTCCTACTCATCTGATTACTCCTCCCCCCCATCCATCCCTCTTCATGAACCACCTTTTCCTCGTTTCCCCCTTAATCTTCATTTTTTTCTATCGACTTCTCTGCATCCACCTCAAGATGGCATTTCAAGATGGCGCTGAATACGCTGAATGCCACTATCACTCACTTTGCAAATTTTTTTTCATATGTTCTTCCACTTTTCAGTTTTGATCTTCTTCTACTCCTTGATTTCTCTTACCCACTCACTGGAATATACTTCCTAAAATAGCAAGCATTCCAAGTCCACTTTTAGTCAGTCCAAGTCCATCAGTCCACGAGACAAAGTTCGGTAGTTTTGAGTGAAATGAAGTACAAAACTCTCATCATCAGTAAAAACTTGTCACTTCACGAGTGGTTTTGTGTTTCATTTATTTTGCACAAGCCTTTTTCAGTATTCAAACTCTCATAAGACGCGAAAACTTTTCCTGTCGAGTAACAAACTTTATAAAACCCCGTTTTTCGCCCACTTCTTTTTCTTCTTCTTCTTTTTCTTCTTCTTTTTCTTCTTCTCAGACAGCTCACTTTGTAGCATTGGAAAGTTTATGGACAGGATCGATAAGACTATCAAAAATCCGTAAACAACATGAGCTGGAGTCGTGTTATGAAATAAACAAATCGTAGCTCAATGAAATATTGCTATTGGTTTCTTTGTAACACACTTTAATGATATATTGATGTAGATTTTAGTCTGTGACAGTTTTGGTAAGGTAATACCTTAACTGGGTCAGTTGAAATGTACTTTGGCTTTCTCCGAAAAATTATGATGAATATTCGTGTTTTGATGTATGGATTTAAACAACTACAAACAGGAGTGCAACCAGACTTATGATTCAGGGGAAACACCCAAGGGCGGTATGAGGTTGCTGACCTCTTTTTATTTTTTTGCAAGATTAGCCCTCCCACCTTTCTTCCTACTCTTCAGTTCACGCCCAAAATTAACTTTTTTCTATATTTAAGCGATTTTTCTAGTTCAATTCCCGAAAGACTGGGTAATAAAATTGGAATTTGCTACATATTTTCGGGTTGAAAGGCGCAAGACACATGATGAGAGAGGGTTTCACATTCCTCAAAGACACGCCAAAAACTAATAATCATTCTTGTAAGTCTGGTGTTTGTCAATGTTTGGGCCAATAATGGACTATTTTTGAAAATATAGTTCTTTCAAGGGACTTGTGGCCTAGGACGTTTGGTATCTAGATTCAATCAAAATGAAGTATAGTACTCAAAACTCCCCCCAAAGAGGGCAAGAATTGATGATTTTGAAAATGTTATACCACCTCTCCCTTTCCATGACTAAGGTCAGTCGGACAGTTGCGAGCAAACCGAGGGGGTCAAGGGGATGGAGCCCGCTCGCCAGAATATCAAAAGGCGAAAGTAGCTAGCGAGCTAGTTTTGATGCACTGAATTTTGACAATTTTTTTTAATTATAGGCGCACTTTAGTCCAATGAAGGTGGTGGATTTTTGTTGCTGTCCATGATTGGGCTGTATTCAATCCTACCCATTGATGATTCACACAAGGAAAACCCTTCAAAGCTTAGTGCCCATATTTAGGAACTTTCTTCAGTGTCTCTAGACTCGAGGTAATCTTGGAATGCTTATATAAATATAATTATATTTCGGGCCGTATTCATGAACGTTGCTCCATTTCTCTTGACTCGAGTGACTCTTGAAATGTAATAATATAAATACATTACATTTTAAGGTTCCTTTGAGTCAAGAGAAACTGAAGGAACGAATTAAATGCCATTTCATTACATTCAGGGCAGTTTTCATAAACGGTACTTCAGTGTCTCTTACTGGATGGACTCTTGAAATGCCTCTATCAGTACAAAACATTTCAAGAAACTCTTGAACCAAGTGGCACTGAAGAAACGTTCATAAATACGGCCCTAAATCTCTGAGCACAAATCCCTCTACATCAGTGAACTGAATCGTCACACGAGGGACTCTTAAAATGCCTATATAGTGTGAGCTAAAGCTGAGGGGTGAGCTCTCTGTGCACTTGGATCATTATATGTTGGTGGTCGATAGCTGCAATCGGTGGCAAATTAAAAAGAAGTTTGCTAAACGCACTCCAACTCAAACAACACTCACACATGAAAATATCAACCATTGCGGAATAGTATCGTGGGACAAACACGGAATAGCCGTTGATACCGTCCACACAATTCAATCCTACAAAGAAGGATAAAATCAGAGAACAGGAAATTCTCAGCCAAATCTCTCACGCGAGACTGGGTGCGGAACATGCAATACTTGCTAGTTGCAACACCCTCGCAATTTACGCTAATGAGGTGGTGTAATGAATTTTAATTTCCATTATCCTCACCGCTGGTTTTTCTTGGCCGGAGCTATGAAGTTTGAACTGCGCGGGCTACTACTCTGAAGCTATTTAGGTTACTGTGCTAAATTTTTCTTCTAATTTTTCTTAAATAGATCATGTGATCAAATTTAATTTTGCTTTATTGTTATTCTTTAAAAAATTACCAAATCAATACTACTTTCCTCCAAGCTTATTACTGGATGTTCAGATGGACTTGACTTGTTAAATTTTGAGTTTAAGTCCGCCTCGTTGGCAGTCGATGAATGAATGAAAGAATGAATAAATGAATGACTCATGTTTCTTCAAGTTGTGTCACAAATACCTGCTTCAACCGTGATACTCAAGTACCATATTTGACATTCGATGAACTAACTTCAAGATGCTGTCCTAAGTACCGAGTTCATGTTTGAATTTTAAGGATGGCCAAAGTAATCGTCGACTAAGTACGTCATGAACTGAAATTGGAATTGGAATCAAATCAACATGGAGGTTTGAAGTTTGTGTAACCAAAAATTGAACTAACGCCGAGATGAAAGTAACGATGCTGATTTTATCTAACACATTAAATTTCAACAATTTATTCAACACCTGGAACATTCTATTTTCGCCGTCAGCATACTAGAATACCGTCTGGACTTTCTTTTTAAATTTCGTAAAGTTTGATTTCTGTTAAATTCAAATTTACAGTTCTAGATGAAAACCTTTTCAATGCTAAGTTTTAACTTAGGTTATGATAGTTTCTTTTGATTATTAAGAGTGTTGAAGTGTGCACACAACATTAATAGTATATATATTGTGGGAACTATTTCCACCTCCCTCTACAATTACCTGAAATATAATTAATTATTGTCCTTGCTGCCGGAATCACTCAGGTATTAGGCTCTCATTCAGCTCCGGGATGATTGTGAGGGTGATGGGGCAATCCCACAACGAAAAACGGAAAAGTCCTTTCAATCTTCCCTGAAATATTTATTTCAGGTAGGATATCCAGGAATCAACCGTTGTAAGTTGTCGAATCCCTATACCTACTATGTTGATGACCGCTGCTATGCTTGGTATTGCTGTAAATTTCACTGAGGGAGTTGATCTCCGTCGAATTTGGTCTCTCAAAAAATTCACCAATATATTCTCAAGCAGCTGTATGTCTCACCGACGACACCAGCGACCCAATACCATATGGAATATATGGTGTAGTATGACCCTCGACAAAGATCACCCTCAGTGAGAAAATGATAAAACTAATCACTAACAAATACCAATGGTCGAGCAGGACAATGCAATCAGGCACAGATTTAAATGACGATATTGTGAAATTTATTAAAATTAAGAACAATATCCCATGCAAGAGATTCGAATAGAAAAACAAAGTTAAAGTCCTTTTTTTTAGGATTATTTTTTCTGAAGGTATTTTTGAAAGTTTATGAATTGATAAATGATGGTTTTGTTGAGCCGATCCAAGGGCTAATTAGTGCAGTGAAGGTAAGATGAGATCTTTACACCCTGATATAAAATTTATTTCACCATGCGGTCGTGGAAATCGTTGTGTCTAATACATTTTTTCGAAGCACTTTTCCACTTTAAATTGGCCAATTTATATTTAATAATGTTAGACTCACGTGTTCCAGGCGATGAGTGGTTTTTTCTACTTGATTCAGTCCTTTGGTAACTTGAATTGGATTAGGCTGCCTCTCGTGGTCGTTATTTGGCGAAGTTCTCGTAATATCGGCATATCACATTAAATTTTTTCTAAAAGTAGATTCCATCTTACAGGGACATTTAAACACAAAAACTGGTAACTTGAAAGAAATTTAGAACATTAAAATTGACTAGAATAATTAAGCTTATTTGGGACTCGACAGGAGTTCGATGTCCTCGGGCAGGATTTTTTCAGCAAGTGCTGTTCAATTTCCTTTTTCTATGCAACTTCCCAGGCCATAGAGATATACTGCCCCAACTCGGTGATTCAGGACAACACACCCCTATGTCATGGGTTAAATTAAAAAGATAAATAGGAATGCTTAAATCTACCAATTTGTGGAAGGGCTAGGTGTTGTGAGCGGTCCTTATTACAAATAATAATTTTATTTAATGGCAAATTATAATTTTTTATTTATTAGCCGGCTCTAGGCTAGGCTGAATTTGGCGCGAAAAATGTCAGTCACAGCTGACAGCCATACATAGTACTATAACCTAGTTTCAATAAATGTAAACATTGAGTGGTTCTTTTGAACATACTACTGCCTTTGCTCTTCGTTTGTATTTCACGTTTCCAACAATAAATTATACTGAATTAATTTCTCCTACTATTTCTTTTATTATTATGTGGTTCAGAGAATGCGCCCTGACAATATATATATATATATGTTCACATATAAATACTCTCCGAAGTCTCAGTATGGAATATTCACTTTGGGTCTGTTCCTTTTAATTTAGATTTTACTTAAATTATGCCAAGTCTTTCTTACTGAATAACTTTTATTAGATTTATTGATTTTTTGTGTTATAACGAGTTGAACTTAATATAGAGGAAAGTGGAATTGTTTGGAAAGTTTGGCTATTCATTTGAATCCAGTCCTGCTATTTTTTTGAGGTGACATTATTTTGTTTCTTTGCCAGCAAGAATATTTATTCAGGTCTGACCAGTAGGAGCTTTTACTTCTGGGCTGACCTGTTACCCACATAACCAACTATATCTCTACTTGGTTGCTTAATTAAGTTGGTACAGTGGAAAAGAAGGTGAAAAGAATACTGTTAAAAATTGTTCTCCAAAAATACATGGAAGAAACAACCCTTTCATGTCCTCCATCGAAGTCAAGTGATAATATGAGCAATATAACTGATTCCCCTCAACGACACTGGTTGTTGAACTTCTGAAATAAATTACTTGTGTTACCTACAGCCAGAGTCGAATAGAACCACCAGTTAAAATTGTTGCGATTTTTAATACATTTGCGAACTTGAAAATTTGATCAAAATGAAGACTCTTGAAGGCCGATAAAATTAAGTTTCAAAATAATATAATAGTTATTGCATTTCATAAAAATGATCATGAGCATTTAGGTATTGGCCTAAAAATATTCAGTTACAAGACCCTGCTTGATCCTCCTTTACAACTGATATGCCAATTAATTAATGTAAACCTCGGGTAATGAATAATATTATTTGCACATACCATTTGCACTTTGGGCCCAATTATTACGCCCTCTCGATGAATAAATTTTTCTTGGTTCAATCGAAATTGGCGTCATCGTCCGGACATCTTGGATGCTGGCTGCGCGTGGCTAGTCGCGCATTTTTGATTTTAAGAGGATTTGAACGGCAATCAGTTCTTGCTTTCAAGGCGGTAGGGATATACAAACATTAAAACACTAACTTGACAAGAATTTGAATTTAAAGCATAAAAAATATAACATTTAGGGGAGGTTTGAGAGCGCAACTACTCCCTCTGCTAGCCAAAAATTGTCTCTCGTCTTCTCTAAGCTCTCAGAGCAGTGCTTGGAGAAGAAGCCTGCGTCATGTGGGAAATCCGCCAATCGCAGCAAAGTAAATTAATCTCCTCCAAAGAGGAGCTTCCACCCGACTTCAAAGCGCAGTGTGCCAGACGACGTGAAAGAAATTAAGTTAGATGAAAGAAAAAAAATCAAACAATTTGAAATTGAATAAAAATCAAACAATTAACAGGGTTGACCAAAACGCAGAAATACACGAAAATAATACGACATTAAATAAGCGATAAATTAAATTTAGCGAAAGAAAATAGCATCGATAAACCGGTAAAAGCTGTTTGATAAGCTGGCTCGATCAAGCATTTTGACAAACTAACCCTTCTAATAGAAGTGAACAATAATTCTTCATTGTATGATGCTGATTAACAATCAAATTGGCAAATACTTGTGGAATAGGATCTTATGTATTAATAATCGATAAAAAGTTAAATTCATGTGAGTACAGAAAATCTATAATTTCATTCCTTATCTCGTAATTTTAGTACTAGTTTAAACAATTGAGGTCGGTGAACTTTTCTCCGTGACAATAGAAACGTTTCAAGTGTCTTTTGATTCAAGAGAAACTGAAGGAACGTTCATATATATATATATATATATGACGCTAAATTTAAAACACATATCCCTGTACGTCATTAAACTGAATTCTCTCTTTACTCGAGGGACTCTTGAAACTGGATTTAAAGGAACAGCCAAATTTACAGAACATAATTTTCTAATTTTGAATTAATAAATTATTGATCCAATCGCGGAAGTCTTTAGTATAATTTTGATAGCACCTTGAGGAATTTAAAATAATTAAACTAGACTCTTGAAATGCCTATACTGTAGCAACAAATTTTTGTCCCTGTTTGGGTGGACGTAAGCTGTATTTTGAGATAGTGCCCTTTTGTGAGCTATAGCTCGAGGGGGTGCCCCTTCTTTGAATATAATTTGATGATGCAAATGGCCGGATGCTGCAGTCGTGAATAATTCCTTATGAGAATCTTGATGATAGGTGCACCATCTCAATCTACAACTGTGCAATTTAATATCTGTCTTTGTTAGATGGAATCGTAGGAGAAAATATAGAATGTCTATGAATGTCATTCATACGATTCAACCCAGCAAAGAGAGATAAAATGAAATAGGGTATTATATTCTAAGCTAACTTCCTCTCGCAAGCGAGAGCCGTATGTGGAATGTGTAATACTTCCTAGTTATACTCCCAACAACTCACGCTAGCAAGGTGAAAAAGCTACGAAAACAATCAAGTCATGGACTGTCCAAAAAGTGAACAAAATATTGTCAACACGCATGTCCTCTATCAAGGGCATACGATTATTTACCAAATAACCAACTCAACTCGGCAAAGCCGGCTGTTGGGTTTCTGAATTAATTTATTACTAAAATATTATACAACCAAAGTCGGGTAGGAATTTAAATTATAAAATTTAGTTGAAATTACTATATGGTTTATTATAAACTTTTAATAAAAAATAGGCATAAAAATCAGAAGTTAAGTGACAAATGGAAAAAATATTTATAAATAGAAGTTGAAATTCAACAATGTATTGAATTTGAATAATAATTATTTCTTGAGCATGTAGATTTCTGTCACCTGAGGGTGAATCAATTTCGAGAGCTCGCTTCGGCAGTGATATACCAAGTGATATACCAAATTCATTATGTCCTCAATTTATAATAATGAAATATTCACATACCATTCTTTTTTGATTGGGCCCAATTTTTCGCGCACTCGATGTGATACTTATTTTACTGATGCTCGATCGGAGTTGGCGTCGTTTTTTCTTCGAACATCTTGGGTCAGCAGCATGTCTGGGTCGCGAATTTTCTATATTTGTGAGGTAACCGTACTATTTTTTGGCAATCAGAATATTTTATACTTTTGAAGCTATAGAGGAACATTTAACATTTAGAATTGACTAGAAATGGTAATTTAAAAATTTTTTAAATATTTTTAGGAGCGGTTTCGCAAACGGATCTCCTCCTCAGTTTGCCAAAATGGGTCTTTTCTTGTCCAAGTTCTGAAGCCAGAGTTTTGGAAAGAAAAAAGGAGGCATGATGGTAATCCACCAATCATAGCAGATTTAGGTGAAATCCTCCAATAGGAAGGCTACAACGGTCTCGAGCTTGCAGTTTGACATTATTACGTAAACGAAAACAAAATTTGGAGGAAATAATATTTAAAACGGGTTATAGACGGGGAAAGTAGAGACAGAAAGTTACTGGCGGCCAGTACTTGCCATTGCGTCACTTTCCACCAATTTCCATTTACACAGGGAAAGTACTGGCTGCAAGTTTATCGGTTGTACTGGCCGCCAGTAGGCCACTAGATAGAGTGCATCTGACAAAAGAAACAAGCTTGCTACCTACTTCATAGGTCCTGGTTCTGTCCCCTGGCAAAAGCAATCGATTGTAATTGAATAGTTGAAAAAGAAGACAATAATGATTTTCTTGTAAACATATTGATTTCTTACTGTTTCATTAAAATAAATACCGTTGTAATATTTACTCTACCTTATATTTACTCTATATTAATTATTTTATATTTACAACACAACAACTACACGACACTTGATTCACCAACAACTTGATTCACCACAACCACAATGCGATAATGCGATGCGTTTCCTCTGCTCTACTGGCGGAAAGTGGGGGAAAGTGCATGTTTTGACAGGAAAGTACAGGAAAGGAGGAAAGTACTGGCCGCCAGTGATCACGTGACCACCCACGTGACCCGCTACTTTCCGTGGAGTGGCAAGTAAAAACAAACAGGTTTGTTTTTACTGGCCGCCAGTGATTACTTTCCGCTGGAGTGGAAAGTACCCCTTTAGACAGGGAAAGTAAGCGGTAAGTTGAAGAGGCAAGTACTGGCCGCCAGTAACTTTCCGTCTCTACTTTCCCCGTCTATAACCCGCTTAAGATAAAAAATTAAATAATTGATGGGATTTGAATAAGCAGATTTCTCAGATGAACATTAAAAAATGAATACAGAAAGAACAATTCGAAAAAATAATTAAATTTAACAAAAGTACCGGCAGAGATAAATCGAAAAACAGCTGTTTGATAAGCCGGCTAGCGCAAGCATTGGATAAATTTAACCCTTTTGAATAAAGCAGGAAACCCACTGGCCCGGCACCGGCGGCGACCGATGCGTACCGGCAACATTGCTTTGCGTTGTTTTCATTGAACGGCACCCCACTATATCTGTCCGTCACCGGCGGCGGCCGGCGGCGGCCGTCGGCGACAGAAGCTCTTGGTGGGCATTCTTGCCGGGCAGCCTGTCCGACATTTCTCTAATCGATGCCAGTATCACAAGTGTTCTGCGTGAACGGTACAATGAGTTATTTATTTGTAATAGTCGCAGTGTGTGTTGAAGAAGAAAAGAGACAGAAACGGAGGAAGCAGTTAATAACAATAAAAATTAATTGAAAATAAAATTAAAAAATAATTAAAATTAATAATCAAATTGAAATAAAAAATTACAATAAAAAAAAAATAAAATAATAAAAATAAAATTGAAATGAAATGAAAATAATATAAAATAAAATAGAATAAAATTAAATTGAAATAAAATTAAAATAGAATAAAAATAACATAAAAATAATAAAAATTAATTAAAAATAAAATAAATTAATTATTAATTAATAAAGATAATGTCATGTTACTTTTTCAATTTAATTTGTACCAATAACAAAAATAATCCATGAGATCGAAATTCGTTCGCTGGATCGCCTTTTTTGATGTTTGTCACCGCCTGCTATCTCATCCAGAACTTAATAAATTTCATCACATCGCAAAATCATGTTTTATTTATTATTGGTTCAGGTGAGTATTGATTAGTGAGTAAAATAGTGACGATTCAATTATTAAATAGCTGTTTTGAAAATACTGCAGACAAATAAGTCACATTGATCTCAAATCTTACTAATCAATACTTACCTGAACCAATAACAAATTAAAATATGATTTTGTGATGTACTGTAATAAAAATTATTGAGTTCTGGACAAGATAGCAGGCATGACAGGTGACATGAAGTCACAAAAGGCGATCCAGTGACAGAATCTCGATCTCATGGATTATTTTTGTTATTGGTTCAAATTAAATTGAAATAGTAACATGACATTATTTTTGTTAATTAATAATTAATAAAATTTTATTATTTTTATTTTATTTAAATTTTAATTTAATTTATTTTTATTTTTAATTTATTTTATTCCAATTTTTAATTTATTTTATTTCAATTTTATTTTTAATTAATTAATATTTTTATTAATTGCTTCCTCAGTTTCTGTCTCGTTTCTTCTTCAGCACAGACTGCGACTATCACAAATAACTACTCATCTGACGAACTCTCCATTGCAACTGCTGCATTTCTTCTGTCAGCTCCAGCTTCTGCCGGGCTAGTGGGTTTCCTGCTTAACGTAAACATTCGTTGTGTATTATGACCATTATATGGCGCTAGAACATGATTAATTTGACAAAAGATGTGTGCCCTGATCCAATATAATAAAAAATGATATGAAAATGATCTCATGGAAGTAATTAATTTTCTATATTTAATCTTTATCTTTATTTTTCTCGAGATGTTTATTAATGAAGTGGGCTGGTGTATTTTGCACCGTGACAATACATTGCATTTCAAGAGATCCTCCAGTCAGGTTACCGAAGGAACGTTCATCAATAAGTCCCTGAATCTTGAAACAAAGATCCCTGTAAATTGTTAAATTGAAATCTATTCAAACCCCGAATAATTTCGTACTCCCTTTTAGTCAACTGATAAATTTTCATAATAATCCGAAGTGTGGGGCTTATAAAGACTTTGTTGCTTCGTAATGTATGCGGTTAATCTTTCCATAGAACAGAGCTTCGCTAAAGTAGTGAAGTCCCTTCTGATAAGTTCAAAGCACAACATTTCAGTATTGGTCCATCGTACTTCAATGAAGTTGTCTCACAAACTTGATCTGCGCTTCAAGAAAGTTACTACGTGAAAGTTTTGTAAGTACAACTTTCTCTGGGCGCAGCTTGGTTACGAGAAGAAAGTTCATGAATGAATTTTCGGAACATCATCTTTCAGTTGATGCAACTTGCCGGCGAAGAAAGAATATTTATGCCACAGTGTTATTGGCTCTGCTTTGTTATTAATATTTTGTTGGTTAAGATGTGAACAAGCGATTAAAATTTTGGGCAGTTTTTGAATTATAAATAGTTTGACGGTTGCTTTGAATAAATATATTTTCAATTAAATGAGAGTTTCTAATGAATAATAAGATATGAAGTTGTCATAAACACGTTTATTGAAAACTGTGAGATACTAATTTCGGTTGTTACCCCATTATCAATATAAAAAAAGTACAGAGTAGCTTAATATTATACTAAATACAGAATGGTACTATTGGGTGAGGGAGAAAGTACATTGGCTGACTTTCATTGTAGGTCTGTGATTGGCTGAAGGCCATAACAAGTCAAGACCACTGTAGGAAGGAAAAAGAAGCAAAAACCAGTGTCAAAATCAAGAAACAAAAACCGTTAATACATAGAAAGCAACAAACAAGAACAATACAAAAGTAAGCTAGAATTGAAAAAAAAAATTGAATTTTAATGAAATGCAGTGAAGGCAAACCGAGAAAAACACGAAAGTACCGTTATAAAAATGTAGACCAAAATTGGTTGAAAAAAAAATTATTTAAACTAGTATTAGTTATCTCCAAAGCTTCTAAAATGTTCAATTATTGTCTGCCTTTGCCAATCAAATGCAGAAACTCAACATCTTCTTCAGCCTTGAGCCTTGTCCATTAGTAATGAGATGCTCTGCAAAATTTGAGTCTCCTGTTTTGGGGAACAATCTGTAATGAGTTCATTTATTCTACGTTTGAAGCTTTTATCAGTCTGACCCACAGGCATTACAATCACCGCAATTAAATTTATAAATTCCACTTTCATCCCAGATATCAATTTTTCTTCACATTGAACATTTTAGAAGCTTTGGAGATAGCTAGGTGGGTAACAAACGATTCCAATACTAGTTTCAACTATACCCGAAAAACTATTTAAAATAGGTTTTGTTTGAAAAGCTACATCAAAACCGTTCATGTGGTTGTGACAACTTCGTCCTGTTAAAAATATCATTATGGATATCTTCACACAATATCACTTTCGCCACTACAAAGAAACTCTCTTCATTTTTCTCCAAGTCGGTTTTATCATCTCTCTCCTACATGCATTCTTCACTTCTTTTCCTTATACATTAACCCTTCTTTACTTCCCTTAAAAATATTGCTCATTCTACTGTATATTTTCCTTGAAATTTGATAGAATTTTTTATGTTTTTCAGCCTTCTCCATCAATTTTCTTCTACTCTCTCATCCCTTATTTCATTCACTCATCAATTCATCCCTCTCTTCTACCCTTGAAAAGATTGCAAAATCTATCTTTTTTCATGATTCCATAGAATTACTGCCTTCTTTTAGAAATTTTCATCCCATCTTTCTACTTCCACTCTGCACTTCTTTCCCCTTCTACTCTCCTTTAAAAGGTTTCTAATTTCGAAATTTTCTTGGAATTTCTGCTCTCCTTGACCTTTATGTATTGTGACTACATTATGACTTTTTCTATTACTGTTGTAAGTTTATTGGCATTAAAGATATCTTATCGTATCTATCTTCGTTCACAATCTCACCTTTTCAATTGTATTTCTTCTTTCTCCAGCCCACTCTTCAATTCATTATCTTCTCCATATTCATCATCATCTTCTTTTTCTTCTCAATTTATTCAACTCCTCCTTCTTCGTCCTATTCTATTCTTTCTTACTCTTCTCCTCCTTCTCCCCCTCCCTCTTCTTTATTTCTTCTTCTTTCTCTTATTCCTTCTCCATCTTCTCCCCATCACTGTCTTCTTCTTCTTAATTTTCTCCTATTCTTCGTTTTCAACTTCGTCTGTTATCGTCTTCGTCTTTTCATTCTTTTTTTCGTCATCGTCTTCTCCCTCTCCTTCCTCCTTCCCCTATTCTTATTCTGCCCTCTTCTTTTTCAGCCTTCATATTTTCCTGCCTTCTTCGTCTTCCACTACTTCTCCATTTTATTGCAATTTCTCCACCTCCTTCTCCACTCACTACTACTCCTCCTTTTTTCTTCTTCTTCCTATTAGTCTCCTTCACAGCACGCGGCGTACCTCTTTCCAGCAACTTTCGCAGCAGGCACACAATTTAGCAAGACACATCGAGACACGCACACTGTGAGCTGTATACGACGACGCTCAGTGCTGCAAACTCTGAAATTAAAGTCTACAAATGCCGAGCTGAAGAAGCTGAAGCTGAGCTAGCAGAGCAGTGGAAAGTTTTAATAGTGCCATAAACCATAAAACGAGTTAGCCTAATGCGAGCCCTCCCCCCTCCAAACACACCTCTCATAATATTAATAAGGCTTGTTACCCAAGCGCGGGCACAGCTTTGTTGTTTCAATTTCCTTTACCTTGTTCTTGAGGTTCTTAGGTAACTGCTAATAACTCTCTCGAAGATTTCCTTTTACAAGACATTCTGACTACTTTTAGGGCAAAGTGACATATGGGGCAAGTGCTATGATAATTGTGGCCTTGCTTACTTATTATATACGTTCATTTCTACTGTTTGTCTTCTAATGTTCTTCCCTTTATGAATCCACAAATTTTCTCTTTGAATGTTGAAAAGTTTCGTTTTCAAAAGATTCATCCTCACCTCTCTTGTATACTTGACTTCCCATTTTCATATTACTGTGTGTATTTTTCTTTCATGAAAATTCCTTCCCCAATGTCTTTCACCTTCCCTTTTCCATCTTTCATTTAGTTTTCTGTCCTGTCTGTTGACTCCAAATATTTCAAAAACTTGACAACAAGACCTGTTACACCAGCTGGCTAAACAATATAGAGATCTCTGATAGGCTAAACTATTCTACAAAATGGTGTACGTACTGTGATTGGCTATTGGGCTGAGACCTGTCACGCCTACTTGAAACAATGGCAGGAGCTAACCAATGAAAGAAAAAAGTAAATGAAACAAACAAAGGAATGAACATGTAAATTGTTTTCAATCTGCGCACTACAAAATGGCGTACTGTACTGTGATTGGCTGTTGGGCTGAAACCTGTCACGCCCACTTGTAACAATGGGAGGAGCTAACAAATGAGAATAAAAATTGGATAAAAATAGTGACAAACAAACAAAGGAACATGTTATTCCGCTTAACCTTCTTTCTTACACCCAACGTTTCCTCTCTTTTCGACTTTTTAAAACTATTTCAACTCACTTTCTCTCTCTATCTCCCCCGTTTTTCATTACTCTTTTTCAAACACATTTTCTTCACCTCTACGATTCTACTCAGTTATCTTGCTCAGTTCTCTCCTTCTCTGTAACCCTATCTTTCCTTTTCATTATTTTTTCTCCTCTTTGACCTTTGACCTCTCCTTTCTAACACATCCTTTCCTTTCAACCTCTTTATCATTCCCTCTTACACTTTTTCTCTTTCTTATTCACCTCCTTCATATTCTATCTCCGTTCAACTACTTTTAAAGGTGCTTTTCAACCTTTTCTTACTATCCCACTCACTCATTCTCTCTTTTTTCCGCTACACATTCTCTCCTTTTCTACATCTCTGTCACTCCCTCACACACACTCTTTATCTCTTTCTCATCATCCTCCCCTCTCTCTCTGCAACATTCTATAGTCTATACCTTTTCAACAACTTTGAAAAGTTCTTTCCTACTTTTTCTCATCCACTCCCATTCCCTCTTCTGTTCTTCTCTTTTCAACACATTTTCTCTCATCTTACCTCTCTTCCACTTCATCTGACACTCTTTTACCATTTATTTCTCTCCGCCTTCTCCATCAGCCTTTTACTTTCTCTCCACCACTTCTTCTCTCCATTTTCCTCTCTCACTTCTTATATTGAACCGGGCGACTTTTCTACCCTTAATCTCAAACCACCATTTATGTAGCCGGAAATTTTCTACCACTACACAATCTGACCACCCTTCATGTAACCGTGAAGTACCTTCCTTCACCCACACATATGACACCATCCTTGTAACTGGGATTTCATCTATTTACTAAACTGTATAATTTCGAAAGGCTGAACACTCATTGATTCCATAGACATTCTTGCAGTCTACCACCGCTGGCCACCAGTTATGTAACCGGTGGTTTACCAATGTTAATGTCAATTAAAAGTTTTTGGAATTTTCCCCATCAACCATTTGAAATTGGCACTGAGTGGAAACTCACTTGGTTATTTAAAACATGCTTTCAATAAAAATCTATGGTTGGGAGCTTTAGGTTCGTTTACTCAAACGCAAATATTATTTTATATATTTCCTGTCTAACACCTGGCTTAGCAACTGAATTAGCAAGAGAGCTAGGAACTGATTTTTTTTAAATAAAATAATTGATGCTACTTAACCCATATTTATTACATACCCTAAAATTATTTTCAACATAAAGAATTCAGCAAATGTTCCTGTTCAGATAAAATTTTCAGTTGAATTACTTCATCGATTTCCTATAAGATTTTGCTAACTTATATCTTTTGCTAACATGTAATTTGATTTTTTTTTTGTAGATTACGTCTTGGAGACTCCAGTTAAGGAGTATAAGACAAGTCAGATCAACATTAGTCATATACACTAGATGCCATAATTAATTACTATATCAATTAGTTGAGGTGAGGCTCAATTTTGATGTGAAAGGAACTCTTGTACACTATAAAAAGCTTTATCAACTAAATATTTTTTCAATTGTTTTTTAAATATTTCTATATTTTCAAGACTCTTTAAAAACTGCGGTAGCTTGTTGTAGAATTTCCTACCAATATAACCAGGTTTTTGTTTGAATAAGCTACTATTGTGACTCACCAAGTGATAATCTTCTCGGCTTCTTGTATTAAACCTTTATAATCAAGTTTAGGCATTCACCAATGTTTTTTCATCAATGTTTCACGAATTTCATTTAGAACGCCCGCCATAGCATCACGTACAACAAACTTTCGAATTTACTTTAAACTAAACCTGTGATTTTGACTTGATACTTGATCAAAATTCTCATCAAATAAATTCACAACTAAGTTCACTGACTTGACCGCTCGCCCCATCCTAAATGGGCCGCAGCCACACTTAAAAGGCCCGAGGCTCCTTCTGCAATTTTTCTTGCTCTTCTCACGGCCACGTCACGATTTGAACTCTCCTTTTCCACTTCAATTATGTCCTCCTCCAGGCGACCAACCGGCCGCACCACGTGGAGCACCGAACATTATTTCAGCGGAGTCGCCAAAATTCTAATTGAGGTCATTGCACGTTTCAAACATTCCAAATACAATTGTAATTTAGTCACAAATTAACCTCATTTTTCCTTTGATCCCAATTCAGTGTAGTGGAAATGCTTGAAACCTGCAATAATTTTGACTACTTAGATGCAAGTTTGAGTCCATATATGAACAAAATATTGTCAGCTTAATTCTAATCAGTTCAATGCAACTAGAAAAAACGCTAAAGCACTAATAAATATCAATAATATAACATTGTCAATATTTCCCATATTACAATATCTTCCCTCACTGTCACACTTCCTGTCTCTTTCACATTTCAGCTTTCTACCTCTTTACCAAACATCATACATTTTTCCCTCATTCTCGTTTACCGTCACCAACACTCTTTTTTCCTCTTCCTTATCACTCTTTCTCCTATCTTCTCTCACTCACTTCTCCTCACTTTCTCTCTCTTTCCGACATCTTTTCTCCCTCTCTGCCATTTATCTTACCCTTTCCCCCCTATTCTTCCCCATCTTCTCCGTCACTCTTTTACCTTCTCTTCCCTATCACTCTTTCTTCCATCTATCGACTCTCTCTTCGCTTTCCTTTCTCTTTCCAACACATTTTCTTCTACTTCTCTACCTCTTTATCCTATCTTGCACCCTTTTTCCCTCATTATTCTCCGCCATCTCCATCACCCTTTCCCTTCCCTGTAACTATTTCGCTGCATTTTCCCTCATTCACTTCTCACTTTTCTCATCATCTCTTCTCTTTCTAACACATTTCTCCCTTTTACCACTCCCTTTCTTCTACTCTTCTCCACTACATCTTACTTTCTCTCTCATTCTTCCTTACCATCTCAATGCTTCTCTTACTTCCTTCTCCCATTACTCCTTCTCTACATTTTCTCTCACTCATTGCTCACTCCGCTCTTGTAACTCACTAATACTATAACCTTTTTCTCTTTTCCTTCTCCATTCCTCTTCTCTATCACTCTTTCTCCTTTCTTCCCTTACTCACTTCTCCTCCTTCTTTCTCAACCCCTTTCCTCTCACTACTTCTCCACCTTCCCTCCTGGTCGATGATACCCATCAATCGCACCCTCGCCCAATAGTAGCTCCGACAATTCACCCCTGACTTCTTCAACCCTTGATCTTCAACATCCCTTTGAACTATCACAGGTCATTGACCTTTTATCTTGGGTAATTTCTCTTGACACCCGACTAAAGCTGCTTTGATCCCGGTTCTCCTTCCACTCACAACCCTTACTACCAAATTAATTATCTATCGCTCCCTGTTTCAGTTTCCCCTAATCTTTCCTCCATCATTCTTCCCCCTCAGAATCAACACTTTTCCACTAAAAAATACTCATCACATCTATGCTTACAAAGGCATCGTTGCCAAGATAAATCTTAGTGGGAGTTTCCTATTGATAGGGGAGCAGTGGCGGTCCCAGGGGGGGGGGATGGAAGGGATATATCTCCCCGAAATATCAAGATGGACCCCCCCCCCCCCACCCTAAAAAAGAATTTATTCATAGTTATTTATGTACAGTTTTTGCGAGAAATAAATCTAATCTGTGTCATTGTTACTTGTTAGCTAAAAAAATAAACACCCAACCAATGTGTAAAAAGAAGCCACGCCGTTTATTTTTTAAGTAAATCACAATAGTTTTTGTATTATTCTTAATTTTTTATTTGTGATTTTCTTTCTTGTAAACTCAATAAATGTACATTACATTGTTGTGTAACAATCTGAGTATTTTTTGGCTATTCCTTCGTAACTTACATGTTAAAAATAGGGCCTAACCATAAAGAAAAAATTCGCAGTGAACACTTGATTTATTTTTGATTTCATTATACGTTTATTCAACTGAACTTTGACATCATGCTCATTAGCTCATTAAATAATCACATTGACTTTTAATAAATTTTCTTTGTGTAGCGTAAGGAAATCAAAGGAAAAACACATACTATGGTTGGGTCCTATTCCACCCAGGTACAATAAACTTTAAATGAAAAACTATTTTTTTGCTGACATAAATACTATTAGCTTGAACATATTTTAGAGCTCAAACACGATAAAAATACGTTTTTAGGCTTAAATTCCACATTTTTTCCTGGGGGGGGGGGGGGGGAGACCCAGACCCCGGTGGTAATCTCCCCCCAAAATGAAATCCTGGGACCGCCACTGTAGGGGAGCAATATTCATTGTAGTGGGACGATAACAAACTGTCCCACCGACAAACTGGTCCGTTTCAATTTGCACACTGCCGACAAAGTGTCCCAACGACCAACTCTCCCACCGACAAGCTGGTCCACATTCCATCTGAGTGGTTCAGTTTGACGCTGCATGCAAACGACAAACTGGTCCAAATGAGTTTTGGTCAACGAACGACAAACTGGTCCACCTTCCGTCTGAGTGGTTCAGTTTGACGCTGCGCGTAAACGACAAACTGGATCATCGATTATTGAAAGTTGCTTTCAATACATCGATATTCCATCATTCAAGGTCGACATTTCGGTATATCGACCATATTTAATTATATCGATATTTTTTAATTTCGTAACAAGTCGTCATTTTCAAGCAAGGTTCAAACCATATTATTTTTGCCTTGACCAAGAAGAATACGAGAAAAACTACACTTTCCGACCCGTTTGTGCATCCTCTATTGTTAGATCATTGTAAGAAAGAGATTCAAGGGTCTTATCATAACACATAACATCTATAATGATAATAAGCTGATACATAACATCTGTAATGATGATATTTTGATTCGGGCTACTGCACAAGCGTAAGTTAATGTCAATGCATAACAGGGGCGGATCAAGGATTTTTGTAAGGGCGGCGCACCCTAAACTTCTTGTAGGGGGGGGGGGGTATGGACAAAAAGGCGGTCCAGGGGACTCGCCCGGAAATTTTTCAAAATTTTAAATGCTAGAAATATATTTTTAAGGGGGTAATGGAGAACCCCCCACGGGAAGGTGTCTAGGGGATCTCCCTAGAAAAACGTTTAGAGAATGCCTAGAGATTACTTTTTTGAAGCAATTAAACTGAAAAAATTGCTGTTAGTGATGTACAAAGATGATTATTGTATTATAGCAAAATTAATTGAAAATTATCATGATCTGACACGTGTTCAGACCTGAAATCTTATTGAAAGTAAGAAACAATCATAATTGTTCTATTCAAGGGGGTAGAGCCAGTAAGAAGGAATATAATATACATATTTTTAATTTCCTCAGTGGTTTTCATCCTTATATGAACTGTTGGTACTATTGTCAATGACGCGGATAACGAACTTGCATTTTACACCAGCACTTAACTTTTGTAAGTATGTAGTATCAGACACGTTTAAGGACCTGATTCCTATTCTCAGTGAATAGAGAATAGAGACTGCTATAAAGAGTACACTACATAGAGTATACAGAGCGAAACGGATTAGGCCTATGTATTCTCTTTTTGCTGAAGATGGTACTCGGGTCTTGAAACGCGTGCGCTACTACTCACAAAAATGTAAGTACGTTTAATGCAGGAATCGTAATTAACATCGATATCTTTCAGGTACATTATTTATGTATTTGGAATTAATAGCAGTCGAACATAAAATTAAGTATATTTTAAAATAATAAACACAAAACACCAGGAGGCCACGTTAAAATAAATTTTATCTAGCTCTCGTATCATTGTCAATGAGTGATCCGGACCTTTATTGTTTTAGTAAGAAAATTAGAGCCAGCTTACTTGAAACTATTCCCATTCCCTTATGTTGATCATTTATCTTTCCTGAGTTTGGCTACCGTACAAATAGGGAATCGTAATTGAAAATTTCCCTTGCAACGGGTTTTGGGATACCTCTGTAACTTTTTTAAAAATTAAGCAATTCCCCTGAAACCACATTTTGAGCGATTCTAGATATGAATTCATCTATTTTGAAAATTCAACCCAAGTTATGTGTCAAAGCAAATTTCATCAAGCTCTTGCGTTATTGTCAAAGTGTGATCCAGGCCCTCATTGTTTTAGTAAAACAATTAAATGCAGGTATTTATACTCTGCTCTTTTTGATCCCTCACCTTTTCTGATTCTGGTGCTGTACATACTATACTTGAAAATTCTTTTAAAAGGAGAGTTTGGGGTTGCTCTATAGGCTATTATATTAATTTTTTTAATTTCTTAAGTATCATTTTATTGAAGTCGGTTTCTTTCTTGTTAAAAACATAATCCATCTAATACCACACTTTTATCGATTTCATACATCTTTTGACAAATGTTGTCTCTAAAGGCTTCTTAAAATTTGAAAATTTATTTTGTCTGGAAAGGATCTATCCACCTGATTCCCTTATAGCTACGCCACTGTGATGTTACATGAACAATGAATACATAAAAATTAATCGATTTTTAAAACGTGTTTAACATTGCAAAAAGAATTAAACCATTAGTACTCATTATACACTTACAGTTAGTTATACATAGACACTACATCATACAACCTACAACTATGCATAGTGAATCATCCAAATTAAAGTGATGTTGAAATTCAAAACTTAAATTTTCTTCTAATAAACCATGAAAAATTGCGGATAAATTTTGCGCCCCCCCCCCCCCTCGCATTATATACCCCTAGTCCGGGCATATTCAATCCAGCCCTAGTGAGGGGACACCAAATGAAGAAATAGCCAAAACAATCATGTCTATTTTTTTAAATAAATATGGCTAATGAAAATATTATTTTACAAAAGTCTTATTAATTTTGGATATCTACCATATCACCAATACAAATAAGATTATTATAAAAGGATGTTAAAGAAAAATAACGATTTCGTATCAGTTGGATTACTTAATAGATGTATAAATTATATAAAGGTGTATCATTTTTTACTAGAATTAACCATAAAATATATTTTTACACTGCCCCCCGCGCCCCCCTGGTGGATCCGCCCTTGATGCATAATGTGAATGCTTATTTAAAAATAGCGGATTATACCATCAAGAGAAACTTAGGCTAATTATGATACAATTTGTTTAGGACTACATATTGTTTGTTTTATTTGTCTAAAATGCAGCGAGGGGCCCTAAAAAGACTACAAGCAACAGATCAGTTTTACAGCTGTTTCTTCCATAATAATCTTCTATATAAATAAAATTAGAGTTTTGTCTGTACATTTATCAGAATTATATATTTTTTGGTAATTTTTACGTTTTATCTATATAAACAAAATTAGAGTTTTGTCTGTAAATTTATCAGAATTATATATTTTTTGGTTATTTTTACGTTTTATACATCAAATAAGCCGAAAATAGTCTAATCTCACTTTCTGTCTGTCTGTCTGTCTGTCACGGCCCCAAAGGCATTTTATGCGGCCTTCTCCTCAAAAACGAGAGCATCGATCGGGATTTTAGTTATTGAACAGTATTGAACAGTTTATTGACAGTCTTTAGCTATGAAAAACTAAATTAACTTTTTTTTAACAGAGTAATAAACGTTCAAAAACCAAGTGTTTTGCGATTTTGGATACATTTTACGCGGCCTTCTCCTGAAAACGAGAGCATCGATCGGGATTATTTATCAGTATTGAAAACCTTTTTGACAATGTCTTTAGCTATAAAAAACTAAATTAACTTTTTTTTTAACAGAATAATAAACGTTTAAAAACCAAGTATTGTGCGATTTTGGATACATTTCTTCCAAGTTTTATTACCACATAAGAATAAGAACAAATCACGTAATTTATCATGATATATCAATCAGCTGTTCTCAAATATAAATGGTGGGCCCTTCGCGGCGTTATTTACACTGTCTGCAGACTTGTGTAGTCGGAGCATTGCAGTAATTTAGGAAACATATGTCTGGTGAATCAAAGCTCATCTTATGTTTTATCAATTATTTCTTTGTTGAAAAAAACAAAATTTTCTAATTTCAATAATTTATCAAAACAAAAATTAACATTTTAGGAAGGTGCGGTTTGTGCTAGGCTCTTGGGAATTCGCCAGGTAGCACTATTATTACAACATAAGAACAAATCACGTAATTTATCATGATATATTAATCAGCTGTTCTCAAAAAATATTCTCTTCGATACCTGTCACTGAATTGCTGACGTTCTAAGTTGTTTACTAAGGGCCCGTTCACACGATACAGTTTTTGTGCGGTACAGTAAATTTGCTGTATCAGTTATTTTGCAGTGCTTTCGTTTGCATGTACATTTCATATTGTATGTTCACACAATACTGTTTCGACTGGATCCAGTAAAAAAGCTGTTCTAGCCGATTTCTACATTCGGTTTTGTCTTCGAAAACTGTATCACTAAAATCAGCTGTACCGCAAAATAACTATCCGTATCCGGTGGCACATGTATTGTACCGGTAATGGATATGTTCAAACGATATGCTTATTACGCTGGAAGCAGTCTTCAGATCGTCAGCATTGATCTTCTTCATTGATATTCTTCAGCATTGATCTTCTTCATTGATATTCTTCAGCATTGATCTTCTTATTAGTGAATTCCAGTGTCCAGAAGTGGAAGACATTAATTTCTCTAATAAATGAGAGACCCGCCTTGTGGGACAAGACTTAAGATTAATATAAAAATAATGAGAGAAAAATGTGTAGAATATTGAAACCAGAATTTGCGTACTTTGATCAAAATTTAAGAGAAACCTTTAGTAAGAAACTTATTTTAAAAAATCTTACACAAATAAAAAAAAAATCCTGGACTGGAATAAATAAAACTGAACTGGAAGCGCAATGGAAGAAGGAGGAGAGCACAGCAATAAGCAGCAAAGCCGGACCGTGTGAACATCACAGTACAGTAAAAAAACCGTACCGCAAAAAAACTGTATCGTCTGAACGGGGCCTAAGCTGCTAATAACTTCATGATCGTTGCTATCAAAAAAGCCGAAACATATTTAGTCTTATTTCTAAACATAATCCGTACGAAGGACGGGCACAATAGCTAGTAATAATAATAAGAGTACGGCTTTTAATGGTGGGGAGACCCTTACGGGTAGTTCCACCTTTCCGTTTGTGCCATGTTACGGGGAACATGGTGGACCTACTATTTTAGGTGGGTTCCGAACCACCGGGTAAGTGATAGCCCAATATTAATGCAATTTAAATTTTTTATTTGTAAAAAAAATCAAACCGTCATTATACGTTAACAAGCTATAATTTATTGTAATAGGTTCGATACATCGATACTACTGTTAATATGCATACCGCACCATTACCATCTAAAAAAGTTCAGTTTTCAGCCGCTAGATCGCATTCTAGCGTTGCTCTTCTATTAAGAAATTTAGCACTCAATTCAAAGTATATTTGTTTCGATATTTTGGAAGGCAATTATAAATATTTCCGGATAGTTAGCTGCCATCACTAAAGTATTGTAGGCTATAGTATTTAAGTTAGTTTACAGTGAATTGGGAATTGGGTGGTTCCAATGAAACTCCCCTTATTAACTTATTATTGAGTATACAGAGTTACAGACTTATTATTGAGTAGGGTAGACCTAATACAGAGTCTACCTTTGGGACTCATGGCCATTGTTATTTGTCCAAGTAGTCTACTATGTTGAAAATAGTTAACATTGATCAAAAATAGTAATAGTGAAGTTAACCCAAAAAGGGGTAAAATGCTAGTACCGGTATACAATAAGACCATATAAAAATGAAGTTAGTATTCGATGATCCATGATAAACTACGATATAAATAATCACTTTTTCTTTCATTACTGCCATGCAGTTTAAAAAATGTATCACTATACATGCCAGTAGGTTAATATGTGGAAAAGTGAAAAAAAATTAAGTACCATATTATAATTAATATTGTTAGTATTTTTTTGTTAATATATAAAGAATTTCGATTATTTTATGGAACTTGCGTATTGTGTAGAACACTATGTGAAATACAAAAATAAATAATGTTGGAGAATAGCCCCAAAAACTTGTTTGACTGCAGATTTTCATTATATCAGAGTGAAGAGTTATTGAATAGTAGTTTATGCAACGATTTTATTTTGACCCTTATTAAGGCACGAGTTAGATGTAAGTTATAACACGAGCGAATGCGAGTGTTATAAATATCTCACAAGTGCCTTAATGGTCAAATAAAATCGTTGCATACACTATTTTATCTACAACCACTAGTATACATTTAATTAAAACAATTTCATTTTACCTGTGGCTGTCAGAGATATGTAACCTCTCATCACAAATACGAGAAGTTATAGTAGATTGTTAGGTTAAAGCAGCTGGCGTAGCAATTTGATCAAATCAGCTGATAGTTTCACAATATTGAATTACGATATTGATTCCATCAAAAATGCTTCTGATTGGTCCAGAACCCGTGTTATAATGTAGAACCTGTACTATAATGAGCTCTTTATGCAACGGGCTTCAAAAAGCATTTCGAAAAGACAGCTGTTTTGGCATCAATTGTGAAACTGTAATGTATACATTATGACATGGTCGTAGATAAAAATATAAATGGATATTGACGCAAACACTATTTTTTTTAGAACACTTTGGTATTTGCAACACTCTTGCATTTTTCATAATGTTCTATGCAATTTTTCTCAGTATTAGAACGTCTTCTAATTAAAGTATGTACAATAAACTTTATAGGAAAAAATCAAAGTCCAAAGGCTCTCTTCCCAATTTAGAAATATATTTCAAATGAAGGCATAAGGCAAAGGTTTGTGCGAGGTAGATGCCTCGCTTACTGAATGACATGTATAAGGAGCAGTGAAAAGCGTTAACACTACTTGGTTTAAACCAATGGCGGCAAAATGGTATGCAGCTGGGCTAAAAAAGCTACCGAATAGATATGAAGAGTGCTTGAAAAGGGATGGTAGCTATGTTGAAAAATGATGTACAGAATTATAATCAATAGTTTTGAAGGTGTTCAGATTTTTTTAAAGTTTTTTATTGGATAGGGAAACTTATTTTATGAATACTCCTTGTAATATCGATTTCCCCAATACATCAATTATTGAAGAATCGATATCTCCAACATACCGATTATTAAAGAAAAGGTAGTTCGATATGTTGGTATATAGATAGTTTGGCCAGATAAATATATTGAACATTTCTTCAGTGAATGACAAATTGTCCCAACGACAAGCTGGTCCACATTCCAGAGTGGTATAGTTTGCCGCTGCATGCAAATGACAAACTGGTCCAGATCAGTTTCTGTCAACAAACGACAACGTGTCCCAACAACAATCTGGTCCAAATTCCAAAGTGGTACAGGTTGACGCTGCGCGTAGACGACAACCTGGTCCAGAAAATCTGGACCTGGTTGTCGTTGGGATACTTTGTCGTTGGAATGGTTTGTCGCGGTTCCATTGTAGTATAATGAGAGTTTCCTTCCTATATGGGTGTACTAGCAGCTACCCGTCCTTCGTATGGATTATGTTTAGAAATACGACTAAATATGTTTCGGTTTTTTTGATAGCAACGATCATGAAGTTGTTAGCAGCTTAGTTAACAACTTAGGACGTTAACAATTCAGTGACAGTCATCAGAGAGAATATTTGGGAACAGCTGATTGATATATCATCATAAATTACGTGATTTGTTGTTGTAATAATAGTGCTACCTGGCGAATTCCCAAGAGCCTAGCACAAACCGCACCTTCCTAAAATGTTAATTTTTGTTTTGATAAATTATTGAAATTAGAAAATTTTGTTTTTTTCAACAAAGAAATAATTGATAAAACATAAGATGAGCTTTGATTCACCAGACATATGTTTCCTAAATTACTGCAATGCTCCGACTACACAAGTCTGCAGACAGCGTAAATAACGCCGCAAAGGGCCCACCATTTATATTTGAGAACAGCTGATTGATATAACATGATAAATTACGTGATTTGTTCTTATTCTTATGTGGTAATAAAACTTGGAAGAAATGTATCCAAAATCGCACAATACTTGGTTTTTAAACGTTTATTATTCTGTTAAAAAAAAAGTTAATTTAGTTTTTTATAGCTAAAGACATTGTCAATAATGTTTCCAATACTGTTCAATAACTAAAATCCCGATCGATACTCTCGTTTTTGAGGAGAAGGCCGCGTAAAATGTATCCAAAATCGCACAGTACTTGGTTTTTAAACGTTTATTACTATGTTAAAAAAAAGTTAATTTAGTTTTTTATAGCTAAAGACATTGTCAATAAAGTGTTCAATACTGTTCAATAACTAAAATCCCGATCGATGCTCTCGTTTTTGAGGAGAAGGCCGCGAAAAATACCTTTGCGGCCGTGACAGACAGACAGACAGACAGACAGACAGACAGATAGACAGACAGACGGACAGATAGACAGACAGACAGAAAGTGAGATAAGACTTTTTTCGGCTTATTTAATGTACTAGCTATTGTGCCCATCCTTTGTACGGATTATGTTTAGAAATAAGACTAAATATGTTTCGGCTTTTTTGATAGCAATGATCATGAAGTTGTTAGCAGCTTAGGCCCCCCCCGTTCAGACGATACAGTTTTTTTGCGGTACGGTTTTTTTACTGTACGGCGTCAACTGTACTGTGATGTTCACACGGTCCGGCTTTGCTGCTTATTGCTGTGCTCTCCTCCTTCTTCCATTGCGCTTCCAGTTCAGTTTTATTTATTCCAGTCCAGGATTTTTTTTTTTATTTTTGTAAGATTTTTTTAAATAAGTTTCTTACTGAAGGTTTCTCTTAAATTTTGATCAAAGTACGCAAATTCTGGTTTCAATATTCTACACATTATTTTTATATTAATCTTAAGTCTTGTCCCACAAGGCGGGTCTCTCATATATTAGAGAAATTAAATTTTCACAATTAATATCTTCCACTTCTGGACACTGGAATTCACTAATAAGAAGACCAATGCTGAAGAATATCAATGAAGAAGATCAACGCTGACGATCTGAAGACTGCTTCCAGCGTAATAAGCGTATCGTTTGAACATATCCATTACCGGTACAATACATGTACCACCGGATATGGATAGTTATTTTGCGGTACAGCTGATTTTAGTGATACAGTTTTCGAAGACAAAACCGAATGTAGAAATCGGCTAGAACAGCTTTTTTACTGGATCCAGTCGAAACAGTATTGTGTGAACATACAATATGAAATTTACATGCAAACGAAAGCACTGCAAAATAGCTGATACAGCAAATTTACTGTACCGCACAAAAACTGTATCGTGTGAACGGGCCCTTAGTAAACAACTTAGAACGTCAGCAATTCAGTGACAGGTATCGGAGAGAATATTTTTTGAGAACAGCTGATTAAAATATCATGATAAATTACGTGATTTGTTCTTATGTGGTAATATTATTATTATTATTATTATGTGGTAATAATAGTGCTACCTGGCGAATTCCCAAGAGCCTAGCACAAACCGCACCTTCCTAAAATGTTAATTTTTGTTTTGATAAATTTAAATTAGAAAATTTTGTTTGTTTTCAACAAAGAAATAAGTGATAGAACATAAGATGAGCTTTGATTCACCAGACATATGTTTCCTAAAAGACTGCAATGCTCCGACTACACAAGTCTGCAGACAGCGTAAATAACTCCACGAAGGGCCCATCATTTATATTTGAGAACAGCTGATTGATATATCATGATAAATTACGTGATTTGTTCTTATTCTTATGTGGTAATATAACTTGGAAGAAATGTATCCAAAATCGCACAATACTTGGTTTTTAAACGTTTATTATTCTGTTAAAAAAAAAGTTAATTTAGTTTGTTATAGCTAAAGACATTGTCAAAAAGGTTTTCAATACTGATAAAACGTAAAAATAACCAAAAAATATACAATTCTGATAAATGTACAGACAAAACTCTAATTTCATTTATATAGATAGATAAATGGTCCCATCTTAGACTATCTAAGGGAAAATAGTGATCAGCTGATGAACAGAATTTAAAAAAATATAATTTCAAATTGATGAAATTACAAAGATTTAGGAGGCATTTGATTTCATTTTCCTCTTATCGAGGACCTGACATGCTCTTAAAATCAAGCTGTTGTCCGTCCGTCCATCTGTGAGAAAACTTTTGAAAGAAAGATTCTAGACTTTTGAGACTTGATAAATAGCTTTTCTGTTGTAGTCCAATAATTGAGGTACCCATTGATTTTGGACTGTGAGTGAATTTGGATGGAAAATAGTAAGATTGGATGGAATTACTATTCTAATTATTATATGAAGTGAGCTCAATTGGATAGATTCATTCATAATTTTCATATGACTAAAGTCATAAATATTAGGGTGGATTCATTCATGTTGATAATTATCAAGCTTGGGATCGCTGAAGAAAGTAATTGTAATTGGGTTTACCAAAGTCTTGGCCCCCACGTTTTCAAATGTTTGTAACGTTATAAAGGATCTGTCAGTGCCTCCAATAGCATGACTGCAAATAAATAGCATGTGATAAGTATTGCTGAGCTTGATCAGTAATTTTTTCTTGTTATTTTGTGAAATTCTTACAGAACGATGTTGTTCCAAGTTTTTTTATTTACAAGAACAAATAATACAGTCATTATGATATAAATTAGGATTAATAGATTTTTTGTGAACAATAATTTATGAAAATTGAGAATGAGGTATTATTTGGCTAATGAGCTCTACTATGTGACTTTGCAGCTGATTATTTTAAATACAAAAAAATTGAAAGTTTCTGGAAAATGTCTGCTTTGTTCAATTATCCATTTTATTTTGGCCTTATAAGCGTCGACGTTTTCACTTTTGGTGGTGTTGAAATCTTTTCTTGAATATAATTTCAAATCGTCAAATTAAAAAAAAAACAGAAAAAATTTTAAGGCATGATACACAATGAGATCAAGACTATTAAACAATTTGAAATCCACACATAATTGAACAAAAGAACGACATCCTTGATGAACAGACCACTTTCAACCACCTTCTCAACCTAATTCCTAATTTATCTGGAATTCCCACCAACCACCATTTTTTATAGTTTTTTTCAGATGACGGCTTTGAGACTCATAGGAGCAAACTGATGGAATCGTGTTCAATGCTCATTTTGTCATAAACGTAGAGTTACGATAATTACTATATTAATTAGTTGTGGTGAGACTTAATTTTAATTTTAAACGAACTCTTGTACACTATAAAAAGCTTTATAAACTAAATATTCTTTAAATATTTTTATATTTTGAAGACTCTTTAAAAACTGCGGTAGCTTGTTGTAGAGTGTCCTACCAATATAACTAGGTTTTTGCTTGAATAAGCTGCTATATATTGTGACTCATCAAGTGGTAATCTCCTCGGCTTCTTGTATTATAATCGTGTTCATAAAGATTTTGGTTGATATTACTCCATTTTGAAAACAAAGTAGCTTCATACACATATGAGCAGGGTACGGTTAGGAGATCAAGTCCCTTGAACAACAGCCTACATGCATCTAATCTATTTACTCTTTCCATGCACCTAACCGCTTTCTTTTGGATCTCAAACACTCTATGAAGGCTTTTTTTTATCCCATACTAAGATGACATACCTTATGTGACAGTATAAGAGCCCACATGTGACAGTGGTAAGCTGTGAAATGTAACTTTTGTCCTTTAATCTAGCGAGCTTTCACAGGACAAATACCCCAGATCTTCCCCTCTTTTAAATTATCTGGAAAAACACCTTGTTCTAATGAATGATTGATCAGATGAATCAAAGGGTCTAACAATTGATCTTTACATTCTTTCAGAATTTTACTGGATACCCCATCCATTCCTACAGTTTTTTTATTATTTAAACTATCAATGATATTTGACAACTCGTCTTGGGATACTGGGTGGAATTTTAATTCGTTCTGAATCCCCTCAGTATTCCTCATGTCACTAATACCGGTATTAAGAGATTTTTGAAGATTCTCAGCAACCAGTTGATAATATCTGTTAAAGAAATTACAAATGTCTACACTATCATCAATATATTTGTCATTTTCGTTAATTATTCTGGGGACACTAGTATAAGCATCTACATGAGCTACTTGCCTATTTTTGTTTATTACATCCCACACTGCTGTGTTAAAGTACACACTATTATTAAAAATTTCAGCCGTTTTCTTACATTTCGCTCTTTTCACTTCTTTCATATAGTTTTTCTTTAGAGCTTTGTAATTATCTTCACTCAACATATTTCTAGATAGTTTTAATTCATCATATGCATCTTTAACCCTATTTCTTTCTGCAAGGATATCATCAGTTATCCACTCTTCAATTTTGTCTAATTTGTTTTTTTACAGGCACTTTTATAACTGGACAACTCATAGTAATATGAAACCTTAAAATATTAATGAAACTATCATATTTTGTTATTCAAACTATTGCTATTGTAAACCTTACTCCAGTTTTCTTGTAGCAGATTCTGCTTCAAACAATCGATATTCCCCTGTTCACATTGTTGAATTTCTTTCATTACTCTACTCTTTTTAATTGATTTATGACCTTGCAACACCACCTCTAAGATTTGATAGTCATGATCAGATAGTTCCGAGCCGCCTAATCTTGTTTTAGAGTAATCTATATTAGTAAGGATGTTATCAATTATTGTTTGTGATGTTCTTGTGACTCTGGTATATTCATGAACTTTTATTTCCAAGTTATTCATGTATATAATATCCTTTAAATCTTCTGTCATTTTATTCTGTGTTGCAAAGTCTGTATTGAAATCTCCCGCTACAATAACGTTTGTAAAACGAGTAATAGTAATCTCTAAAATCCTTTCGAATAGTTCACAAAAATTGTTCCATTCCCCATTTGGTGACCTATAAATACCTAACACCGCTACTTCGAAATTATCGTCGATTTTTACTCTTAACCCAGAAACTTCTAAATCCATTTCCACAGCAAATTTCTCTACATATTCTAAATTAAATGTTTGCATATTCTTATAGCATTTTTAGTGAAGATAGCTACTCCCCCACTTCGATGAGATGTCCTGCAATACGACGTTTTCAATGAATAGTTTGGAATATAAACTTAAAAAAACACTTTTAAATGGAAATTGACTCACGTTATGGCGTGACGGCCGTTTCGCTCTGTTGTCTAGAGCATCGTCAGACGACCCACAGTATACACTGACTTAAGGTATGAGTTTGAGGGTTATGTATGTTGGAGTGGTGATGGGGTGGGGGGATGAGTAGGCGGGAGGTTTGAAATTGGGATTATTTTGTCAAATAGAGTATGTGAGAAGTTAAGTTGATCATTTAAAATGTTGTCAGGTTGCTGCTTTGCATGTTTGTAAATCTCATATTGTTCTAAAACATTGAGTTTCTGGCTTTTGTGAGTGAAGTGTAGTGTGTCTAAATTAGTGTCAATGTCTGTATAACTGTGGCCTGTTGAAATGATGTGTTCAGCAAAAGTGGAATGTGTGTTTGGGTGTGAGATGGCTCTTGTGTGTTCTTTGAATCTAGTGGTGAATGTCCTGCCAGTTTGTCCTATGTAGAACTTGTTGCAGTCATCACATTTCAATTTGTAAATTCCAGATCTGTTGTACTTGTTTTGAGATGTTGTCTGAGAATGCAGGTGTTTTTTGAGTGAATTAGTTGTTCTGTAGGCTATTTTAAATTTGAGTTTCCTGAATGAAGCTGCTATTTTATGAGTTTTGTTGTTGAAGTAAGTAAGTGTGATGAATGTATGGGGGTTGTCATTCTGTTTGTTGCTGGTGTGAGTGATTCGTTTTGTTGATATTCTGTGCAGTAGTTTGTCTATTAGTGTGTGTTTGTAACCATTCTGTTGTGCTATGTATTTTATAGTATTCAATTCTATATTGTAATCTTCTTGTGACATAGGAATGTTTGTTAGTCGGTGGAGCATGTGATTGAAAGCGGCATGTTTATGTTGGGTTGGGTGATTTGATGTGTTATGTATTACTGTATCAGTTGTTGTGGGTTTCCTGTAAATTCTAAATGTATTGAATGCATGTTCCTGCTTTGTTATAGTGATGTCCAAGAAGTTGATACTATTATTGTGTTCAAGTTCTAAGGTGAATTTTTAATTGGGGTGGATTTTATTGAGATTGGTGTGGAATATTTCAGTTTGTCTTTTATTGCTTTTGTATAGAATTAGAATGTCATCAACATATCGGTGCCAGCTGATGATTTTGTCTGTATTATGTAGGATATGTTTTTGTTCTATATTGTGGACAAAAATTTCAGCTAGGATGCAAGAAATTGGGGAACCCATAGGAAGGCCATGAGGTTGTGAATAGAATTTATTATTGTATGTGAAGTAATTTTTGAGGTAACTAGTGTTGTAAGGTCTAATATTTCTTGGAGCTGTTCAGGTGGTGTGTTGTTTTGGATGAGCATTTGTTTAAGGTGAAGAAGTGTTTCATGTATGATGGGTACATTGGTGTAAAGATTTGTAATGTCAAGAGAAGATAGTGTGGAATTGTGTGGTATATGGATTTTTTGTAGTTTGTCTATCAGGTCTATGTTATTTTTTACTGCTGTGTGCTGATGGAATGTTATGTTCTGTCTTATTGTTTTATCTAATTTGTGTGCAGGTGCATGTGTGTGATTTATGAGAGGTCTGATGGGAATATCTCCTTTGTGAATTTTTGGTAAGGCATTTAGTTTAAAAACTTAAAAAAAACACTTTTAAATGGAAATTGACTCACGTTATGGCGTGACGGCCGTTTCGCTCTGTTGTCTAGAGCATCGTCAGACGACCCACAGTAGTTTTTAAGTTTATATTACATATTAGTGGAAACAAGATGGATCTTCAACATCATAATTTCGCCGAGAGGACAACATTGATCCATACCTACAGGAACACTCGAATTAAGGTTATGAAATCATCCCTTGCCATATCATTCAATCACATTTGCATCCATAACCAAATCATCCCAAAATATGCAAGAATTTCTTTAAAAAGCAACAGCATACCTGCTCAAAAAACTGTGAAACAGGCTCAATTATTATTCATCAAAAACAGCATACAGCATCTACACAGACAAAAGAATGAACTCAACAAGAAAGCATATTATTTACATTTAAAACTCAGCTCTATTCTTCACTACACTGAACTACAAGAAATAATCACATATACAAATTGCATAGTCAATCTCATGAGCAAAAAATTAAAAACCAAACATAACCAAAAAATTGCACATCTTCAAAATGCACAGACCCCATTAATCACCACAGAACAGAAATTTCATAAAAGAACAATGAATACCACACAAATCGAATTCAATAGATCTGAAATTGAACTACTTGATAAGGGACTAAAGCACAACATTAACACACAACATGACCTCTCACAAAAACAATTGACTGAAACTATAATAGACACAGAAACTGCTATACAAAATACAAATATCCATGTACATGAATACCTGAGGCAGGACATATCACGCAATAAAAACACTTTCAAAGTCCAATCCAAAACCAACCCAGATTTTATAACCATGAAAAATATTAGGAAAAAACAAAAAGAACATAACCTGATCGTAACCACAGCTGACAAAGGCAAAATCACAGTCATTATAAATAAAACAGAAATAGACACAAAGGTACAACAATTCATTACTAATAATAAAATCATGGAACTAAAGAATGATCCCACTCTTAAGTATCAAACACAAATAAAAGATGCCATCAATCGTACTCAACACATCATTCCTCACAGCCACAAAAAGCACCTAAAACACATAAATCCATCAGCACCAAAACTAAATGCCTTACCAAAAATTCACAAAGCAGATATTCCCATCAGACCTCTCATAAATCACACACTTGCACCTGCACACAAATTAGCAAAACTCCCAGATAAAACAATAAGACAGAACATAACATTCCATCAGCACACAGCAGTAAAAAATAACATAGACCTGATAGACAAACTACAAAAAATCCATATACCACACAATTCCACACTATCTTCTCTTGACATTACAAATCTTTACACCAATGTACCCATACATGAAACACTTCTTCACCTTAAACAAATGCTCATCCAAAACAACACACCACCTGAACAGCTCCAAGAAATTTTAGACCTCACAACACTAGTTACCTCACAAAATTACTTCACATACAATAATAAATTCTATTCACAACCTCATGGCCTTCCTATGGGTTCCCCAATTTCTTGCATCCTAGCTTAAATCTTTGTCCACAATATAGAACAAAAACATATCCTACATAATACAGACGAAATCATTAGCTGGCACCAATATGTTGACGACATTCTAATTCTATACAAAAGCAATAAAAGACAAACTGAAATATTCCACACCAATCTCAATAAAATCCATCCCAATTTAAAATTCACCTTAGAACTTGAACACAATAATAGTATCAACTTCTTGGACATCACTATAACAAAGCAGGAACATGCATTCAATACATTTAGAATTTACAGGAAACCCACAACAACTGATACAGTAATACATAACACATCAAATCACCCAACCCAACATAAACATGCCGCTTTCAATCACATGCTCCACCGACTAACAAACATTCCTATGTCACAAGAAGATTACAATATAGAATTGAATACTATAAAATACATAGCACAACAGAATGGTTACAAACACACACTAATAGACAAACTACTGCACAGAATATCAACAAAACGAATCACTCACACCAGCAACAAACAGAATGACAACCCCCATACATTCATCACACTTACTTACTTCAACAACAAAACTCATAAAATAGCAGCTTCATTCAGGAAACTCAAATTTAAAATAGCCTACAGAACAACTAATTCACTCAAAAAACACCTGCATTCTCAGACAACATCTCAAAACAAGTACAACAGATCTGGAATTTACAAATTGAAATGTGATGACTGCAACAAGTTCTACATAGGACAAACTGGCAGGACATTCACCACTAGATTCAAAGAACACACAAGAGCCATCTCACACCCAAACACACATTCCACTTTTGCTGAACACATCATTTCAACAGGCCACAGTTATACAGACATTGACACTAATTTAGACACACTACACTTCACTCACAAAAGCCAGAAACTCAATGTTTTAGAACAATATGAGATTTACAAACATGCAAAGCAGCAACCTGACAACATTTTAAATGATCAACTTAACTTCTCACATACTCTATTTGACAAAATAATCCCAATTTCAAACCTCCCGCCTACTCATCCCCCCACCCCATCACCACTCCAACATACATAACCCTCAAACTCATACCTTAAGTCAGTGTATACTGTGGGTCGTCTGACGATGCTCTAGACAACAGAGCGAAACGGCCGTCACGCCATAACGTGAGTCAATTTCCATTTAAAAGTGTTTTTTTAAGTTTATATTCCAAACTATTCATTGAAAACGTCGTATTGCAGGACATCTCATCGAAGTGGGGGAGTAGCTATCTTCACTAAAAATGCTATAAGAATATGCAAACATTTAATTTAGAATATGTAGAGAAATTTGCTGTGGAAATGGATTTAGAAGTTTCTGGGTTAAGAGTAAAAATCGACGATAATTTCGAAGTAGCGGTGTTAGGTATTTATAGGTCACCAAATGGGGAATGGAACAATTTTTGTGAACTATTCGAAAGGATTTTAGAGATTACTATTACTCGTTTTACAAACGTTATTGTAGCGGGAGATTTCAATACAGACTTTGCAACACAGAATAAAATGACAGAAGATTTAAAGGATATTATATACATGAATAACTTGGAAATAAAAGTTCATGAATATACCAGAGTCACAAGAACATCACAAACAATAATTGATAACATCCTTACTAATATAGATTACTCTAAAACAAGATTAGGCGGCTCGGAACTATCTGATCATGACTATCAAATCTTAGAGGTGGTGTTGCAAGGTCATAAATCAATTAAAAAGAGTAGAGTAATGAAAGAAATTCAACAATGTGAACAGGGGAATATCGATTGTTTGAAGCAGAATCTGCTACAAGAAAACTGGAGTAAGGTTTACAATAGCAATAGTTTGAATAACAAAATATGATAGTTTCATTAATATTTTAAGGTTTCATATTACTATGAGTTGTCCAGTTATAAAAGTGCCTGTAAAAAAACAAATTAGACAAAATTGAAGAGTGGATAACTGATGATATCCTTGCAGAAAGAAATAGGGTTAAAGATGCATATGATGAATTAAAACTATCTAGAAATATGTTGAGTGAAGATAATTACAAAGCTCTAAAGAAAAACTATATGAAAGAAGTGAAAAGAGCGAAATGTAAGAAAACGGCTGAAATTTTTAATAATAGTGTGTACTTTAACACAGCAGTGTGGGATGTAATAAACAAAAATATATTATATTTAATATCCTTTAAATCTTCTGCCATTTTTTTCTGTGAAGCAAAGTCTGTATTAAAATCTCCCGCTACAATAATGTTTGTAACATTACCTATTAACATTACCCATTACCTAATAACATAACCTGCACAGTGGCGCACCGATAATGGAGCAAATGGAGCAGTCGCTCCAGGGCGCAAGGCTCTGAGGGGCGCACCGTTGAGAGAAAATTGCCGTTTACTTACAAAAAATGTATTAATATAATGAAGGCCAAAACGGTAAAATTCAACACAATTTTAAAAAATCGTATGTATACATCGCTGCGCATTACTAAAGGGAACATTCATGTCAAATCTAAAAGAAATCGGTTCACGCATTTAGCCATAAATGTGTTACAAACAGACAGAAAAGTCTAAGAAATATAAGAAAAAGTCATGTTTAAGAAATATAAGAAATTTATTTATGGGAATGACTTGCAAAATGCAAAAAAAATAACTGCAAATAAATTTATAGAAAAGTGAAAAAATCCAAAACAAGCTGTTTGAAAATTGATAAAAGCATAATCTGGCCTGGCGAAAAATCATTCATCGGAGATTCGCATCTCTGACAAAAAAAGCGTAGTTAGATGCGGAAAAAACCGTTGATTCATTAAATGACCACTATATTAATATCAGCTCAATCGGGTGGTTGAGTGTGAGACAGATTTTTTTTTTGGTGGGGGGGGGCATCGTAAGATACTTGCGCTCCAGGGCGCTTGAAACCTCGTTACGCCACTGGCCCTGCAATACGATGCTTTCAATGAAAAGTCTGGAATATTAAGTTGTGACATTCCATCTTCTTTTAAGCCATGCTCTGTGAAAATAACTATATCAGGAGCCTCTTGTTTCAAAAATACTTTGATTCTATCTGTTTTGTTACAAATATATTGAATATTCTGATGGAATGCAGTGAATACTTCCCTATCATCCCTTACTACTTTATCGTTGCTTTTGCATATTGAAATAGATCTACTTAATCTCTTAGAATCTTGGGAGCCTATCAGGTTGTTACAACAGTTTCTTCCACTAATGCTATCCTGATTTTTTGATCGATTAGCGTCTTTTCATACAATTGAAGATATGAATCGATTTGAATGATAGAACTGACAAGAGATCTGCAAGATGAGATCATCTAGGCACTGATGATGGGCTCAAACCTGAAAACATTTTATGCCTCATGTAAGAAAATTTAACTTTCTGTTTATAAATTATTCTGCATATCAGTCGGGTAGTGAAAAAACTTCAACTATCCAACAATGAATTTAATAGCCAATAACCTTCCTCATAAGTTTAAAGATATTGAAACTGGCCAACTAACTGAATAGGGCTGGCCTGATAGTACCCTATTCAGCAGTATATTTCGCATAAATTCTTCTGAACTCATCCTTTTTCATTCCACCTTCTTGTCGTGCAACATTGTATACTTCGTTGCCGAATGTCCCTGAAAGAAATCAAACATGGATTTCATTACACATTCTGAGGAACATAATCATCCACATTCTGAATATTGATCAAGAAATAACGATTGAATTCTCTAAGAGTCTTGCGAGAAAAAATAACTATTCTAGATTTTTTTACGTCTTGGAGATTCCATTTAAGAGGTCTTTTAATACCTTTGGAAAAAAAACACTAAAGCACTAAAACACTAAAAAGCACTTCGTAGTTTTCTGTTTTGGACGCTATTTTTCAAGCTAGAGATTCGTGAATGGTGTCAAATTGTGGATACAAACTGCTAGAATGCAATTCTATCCTCGGAATTTGAATATCACATACTATTTTTTTATAATTAAATGTCAAAGTTTATCGGCTCACACGGCTGTAATAGAAATGAAAATTCGAAATTCAGAGGTTATAAGACCATTCTTTAGATCTTTCTGCACAATTTGGTACCATTTTCATCTTTATTGGATTGAAAATAGTGACCGAAATAGAAAACTACGAAGAGCTTTTTTTGACTTTAGTGGAGACTCTTCAACGCAAGACCTAATGCTGCTACTAACCATTTCACCAGCAAACACCAAGTATTGCACTCACACACTTCATTGCCGGCCCTTGCGTAAACACACACAAGCGAATGCAAGCATTTAGACACCAGACAATGTTATCGGCAATTAATTCCTTATTTGTCATTGTAAAACAGCGAGACAGAAATAGTTGGAACCTATATTCACTCTAAAGCTGCAAAGTTTAGAAAGTCAGTTCGGTAGGGTAGACTCTTATATATTGGCTATTTTCGAACGTTGCATTTTACTTTTGAAATATTTTTCAAAACCTTTTTTGTGATGTGTAGTTGAGGTGATTCTGCAGACGCTTTGCAGACGTTCAGTATTAGGAGAATGGAGCTTATATTTAAATATTGTATATTGGTAGTTTTTTTAAATCACTTGCTTTATTGTCAACATCTCAAGGTTTGTAACAATTATTTTTTCCTACAGTGACCCGAAAAAGTGTCTATTTTTGCACTAACTGTAGTATGCAAAATAGTCTATTCCTGCACCAGTGTGGGAAAGTAAATTTCAGTGCGCAAAAATACTTTTCCGCACTCCAGATTTGCAACCTAACAACACAAAATAGTGAGCGTGTAATACGCAGGTTCCCTATTCTGCATTCAAAAATAGGTTGGCTACTCTGGTTCAGCTACGCAAAAACAGTCAGCTGTAGTTGTTGTTGAAATCGATTTGATTTGAAGATAAGTTATGTGAGGAATTGTCAGGCTACGTATGTCCTGTTTTGTTCTGTTTAAATTACTTCATACATTACTGTAGGAAAAATTTAATGTGTATTTCGAGCACAAATCATTCTCTGCACTCGAGATTGTCTTTGCACTCGAGAAACTTTTTTCACTCGCCTTTGGCTTGTGAAAAACGCTGTTTCTCTGAGCAGAAATACCCCACTTTTCGCTCTAGTTTGACAAATAGCTATTCGGGACATTTCTGCAGAATTATTTTGTTGAATATCTAAAAAATGACTGAAGTAACTGACTTTCAACTTATCATATTTCAGCGAAAACTACATTCAATCTGACCAATTTATCATTGATCATAACCAATGTATCATTGAGTATTGGATGTCCCACTGTGAACAAGTACCCCTTATCTTGGGAGTGAGGTCACTGTTCACAGAGCTACCAGTTAAGTTTGTGATCATTATATGCAATTAATTTCTGTGAAGTCCTAAAAATATTGCCAATTGCTTTGAACTCAAAAGAGTTCACTCTGCTTTATAGGATAGAAAGCTGGCTTGAGAAATCTTAACCAAAACAAGGATACTGCTTTCAAAGATTGGAAGCAATTCATTTTCAAGAGAAAAACTTCTTTTCTTTTTCTGCATTTCATTGTAGCTCTAGAGTTTTATTGACAAAGGACAGCATCAAAACATTGATATATATTTAATTTGCAAACAATTATGTAGGCCAACAAACATTAATAAGAACGGTTGCAATCTTCAGCCATCTTCTTTCCTGTAATGGAGTTTGTTTCTAAGAATTTTTTTATTATTTTGACTACATTATACAAAGAAAAGAATATTCACTCACCACCCACTGATAAGCGGTTACACTCAATGAAAGATCCTGGAGTTATTGTTTCTGTTCCTTGTTTGCATAGCTCCTGGAAAAGAGCTGCAAGCCATGGTTAAGTAGTAAATGGTCATCTAACTTCAGTTTAGTATAAAATCAATAAGAATAGTTTACTGTTTCAACTGACGTGTAATAATAATTGTTAAGTTGAAGGAATAAATTGAAAGTACAGTTGGAAACTCACAAAATAGCGAGTACAAGTGAAGTAGAAAATCTGAAATGATGCTTGTGCGACCGGCCTGAGACAAGCGTGGAGTCGACTCAACGCTTAAAATAAATGACTGTCATTGGCTAAGTATCTCTGCAAATGACAGCCATTTATTTTAAGCATTAAGTTAAGCACACTTTGCCACAATTAATTAGACCTCATGTTAAAAATTGAGATATAAGTTTTATTCTGCAAAAATGTGTCAAGAAATGTTTCGCTTTTGAAACACGTGGTGACATTGATGATGAAGCAAAGACCAAGGAAATATAAAAAGCCTTACATTGCTGGTCATTCCTGAAAGGAACATCCATGCAAAGCTTCATATGATCTGTTCCATGCATTTAGCTGGAAATTCGTTACTAATCAGTCGGGTTCAGCTTCAGTCAGGTTAGGTTAGGTATATTATATATGGTATAGGGTACATGGTATTCATGTAGATTCAATCTTTCATAAATCATGATACAGCAAGTATTTAATTTTACAATGGTGACTATATTTATAATATCTCACCTCCACTATATATTTAAGTTAAATTTCAGGAAAACACTCTGGTATTTTCAAAAACAATCTTTATTTTCATTAGAAGTTACAAACATAGAGAATATGTAACAAGTACAATAATAATATAATTAATATGCTCTAGGAGAATGATGTTGACTCTCTGCTACTGAGTCTCAGACTGACTGCAAATACTCCGGTTTGAGCTGAGCATGAGAATTGTACAGTTCCAAGAAATATGCAAGGTTTGCATTAAAAATATCCTGAATTCATATTTTTCCAACATATAACTCCTCCTTCATTAAATAAAACATCCGGTAGTCGTTGTTCGTTGACAACTGCAGGCTGACAGATGTTTTGGAGTATCACAGGTGGAAGAAGTTGAAAGCAAAGCCCAAGATGATAACAGCATACAAGAGCGAAGTGTAGATGTTAATCTTTGTGGTAATGAATATACTTAGAATAATGGGCATACCTAGTTGGTGTTCACTTTATCAAAGTCCAAATTCTCAATGCTCACTTTAAAATCTGGTAGCTGATGTTCTTGAAGCTGCAATTCGAGGTCATCTAGAAATTTTGGATGCCCTCTCAGTTTGGTCAGGTGAAGTGGATGCCCTCTCACTGGCTTTCCTTTGAAGGATATTTTGCCCTCAGTCATATCAATCATATAGATGCCTTGCAATATTTTGACAGCAGTTTCGGTGCTGCTTTCAATGTTGAATGTCTCTTTATTTGGTAGAATTGCTAGATATTGTTGCATTTCAGGGACCCATTCTAAAAGATTTTCGATTACTTCAAGAGGAGTGTACTTGCAGTTATCTGTTGAGCAAGACGAGTTGATTGCTGCTTTGCAGTTAAATTTCTGATGTGTGATGGCTCCAGATGAGCATCAGTGAGTCTATAAGTGATTTACAATTTTTATGTAATCCTTTAATCTTAATACTTCATGATTTATCAGAGGACTTCAAAAAATATTCATTTCTTGGCAGAATTGTGACAAACCCTGATTTAATCTTACTTGGAATTGAAAACAATTTATACAGATCAAATAATATTACCTCTTCTACAATTGGAAACTTGAGAAGATAAATGATTTCATTGTTTACTAATCTACAACCTACATTGCCTAATTTTTCTATTTCCAACATGTTGTCAAATTTTATTTATACTGGAAGTTTTCTGTTATAAAATTTAGATATTCTTGAAAGTACATTAAACAATTGTCTTGTTGATATAATACTTGGGTGAAGAACACCTACTCTACAAAACCTTATTGAATTTTCAATGTCTTGGACGACATTTTTATTTTTTGAAATTGAAATATTGATTGTTCCTTTACTTCTATGCTCATCGCTCGGGAACCAACCATCAACTGCTTGGTGATGATTTCGGCGATAAGTTTGTCAGAATAATCCAAAACTGCACACTGCACTTTGTTTCAAGGGTCACTTGACATGACGATCGCGATCGATTACTGTATCACAATATAAGATGATTAGAGTTCAAATAACGATGATTTTTGAAACGAAATATCCGAATATTGAAAAAGTATTTTGTATTGTTCAAAGTCCCAATATTAGGTGACTAAATTCGCTCTCAAGAATCTTGAATGCTCACTTCGTTAATGGTTGAAACCAAAGAACCGATTTTGTGTTTTCGAAGCGGTCCTACCAACTGCACCAGTTAAATTTCGGGAAAACTCTGGTGTTTTTAAAAACTATTTTTTTCATTTACAGCATGGGTTAGATTTTGCAATGCTTACTGCCTTTGAGTATTGGATGCTCCAAGTACCCTCGTTCATGGACATGATGGCCCGAGGGGTGTGAGAGGTTCACCTCATCACTTAATGAAAAATGATATCAAGTGAACAATGGGCTCAGGTCCAGTCAGATCACATCTGAACAATGGTTGAGTTTCTCGGAGCTTTACCAGTAACTCATCAATGTTGCCAATGGCGTCTGATTGGTCTATAGAAATTTTTTAACGTCTATGGATCTGAGTAGACCAGTCAGATGTCATCAGCAACATTTACCAGTTACCAATATAAAACTTCCAGGAACTCGACCAATTTCAGGGTTTGGAATCACTTGATTTTTTTCAAGCAGCTGGAACCTAAAACTATATTGAATTGAATTATCAACCAAAACTATATATTCTAGTGTATTCCAGCCTTGTTATTTAGTACAAATAAGTGTTGTTGAAAACGCAGGCTCTGAATAACATGCAGTACTGAACAGTTTGGCTTCCATATTTGCCCAAGATAAAGACTATGGATTAATAATAGTTACCATTCATTTCTCTTTCTCTTTCTTCTGGTACTAATTTCACTTCTGCAGATACCTGAAAAATAATTCATTTGTTGGTTCATCAATAAGTTGAAGTAGAGCGAGTTGCAAATTTGCATTATATCAGGTATTATGAATCAAATTTTCTATATTATATCAATTTAAATTTTCTACAAGTATTGCCTATTATTAGCTTTGAAAAAATCAAATATTATAGAATTCAATAGGCTTTTAGAGATTACTGCCACTCGTTTTACAAACGTTATTGTAGAGGGAGATTTCAATACAGACTTTGCAACCCAGAATAAACTGACAGAAGATTTAAGGGATTTTATATACATGAATAACTTGAAAATGAAAGTTCATGAATATACAAGAATCACACAAACATCACAAACAATAATTGATAACATCCTTACAAATATAGATAACTGTGAAACAAAATTAGGCGGCTTGGAATTATCTATTTATGACTATCAAATCTTAGCGGTAGGGTTGCAAGGCCATGAATCGATTAAAAAGAGCAGAGTAATGAAACAAATTCAACAATGTGAATAGGGGAAAATCAATTGTTTGAAGTAGAATCTGCTACAAGAAAACTGGAGTAGGTTTCACAATAGCAAAAATAAGAAATAACAAATATGATAATTTTATTGATATTTCAATGTTTCATTTTACTATGAGTTGTCCAGTTAAAAGAGTATTTTTGAAAAACAAATTGGATAAAATCGAAGAGTGGATAACTGATGACATCCTTGCCGAAAGAAATAGGTTCACAGATGCATATGATGAAATTCTGAAAAATAGTGTGTACTTTAACACAGCAGTGTAGGATGTAATAAACAAAAATAGGCAAGTAGCTCAAGTAGATACTAGTGTACTTATACTAGTGTCCCCAGAATTATTAACGAAAAAAACAAATACATTTATGATAGTGTAGACATTTGTCAACACTAGTATAGTGTACACTATACTAGAATATAGTGATTCTTAGCCAATCAGCTGGTTGCTAAGAATCAGCTAAAAAATCTCTCAATACAGGTATAAGTAATTCGGATATATGGAATACTGAGGCGATTCAGAATAAATAAAATTCCAATCCAGTATCACAAGACGAGTTGTCAAATAATATCATTGATAGTTTAAATAATAAAAGAACTGTAGGAATGGATTGGGTATTCAGTATAATTCTAAAAGAATGTAAAGATCAATTAATTGTTAGACCCTTTGATTCATCTGATCAATATTTCATTAGAACAAGATGTTTTACCAGATAATTTTAAAGAGGAGAAGATCTTGCAAATCTTAAAAATTGGGATAGAGAAAAGGTGGAAAACTATAGGCCCGTTAGTGCGTTAGTATTTTTAATGTAATAAGTAACATTTTTGAAAGAATAGTTCTAAATAGGTTACTTCTGCACCTACAAGAAGCTAACTTTATCTGTGGCTTCCAGAAAGGGAGATCATCAAAAACAGCCATTGTTTCTCTAGTGAAAAACTAATAGATATAATAGATTCAGGTGAGAAAGCTACTGCAATCTTCTTAGATTTACCAAAGGTCTTTGATTGTGTTAATCATAGAACTTTATTAGAAATACTGCAAAATGTAGGCATAAATGGGATAAACTGAAATGGTTTGAATCATATCTTATTGGGAGAAAACAATGTGTAAAACTTCCTCCATTAGTTGGGAATAAAACAGCAGAGAATAATTCTAATGAATTGGAGGTCCAAGCTGGTGTGCCTTAAGGTTAAATAATAAAAACATTGCTTTTTTGTTATAATTATGTCAACCGTTTACCTAACGAATTAAAAATAGCGGTAGAGCCCTCTTATTTGCGGACGATACATCACTCATTTTCAGCAATTCTGTTCTAGATAATTTAGAAATAAGTGCCCATATAGGTGTGTGGTCCTCTTTCCAATTCTCAAATCAGTTGAAATTAACAATAAATAGTAAAAAAATGCCAACACCTTCAATTCAAAAACAAACATAATTCGAATGAAGATAGGGCTACAAACGTGTTTGTAAACGATAATCAACTAGACCAGGAAGAGAATATTACATTTCTAGGAGTTTTGTTGGATAGAAGATTGACCTGGGCTCCATACATTGAGAAAATATGATGTAATATTCCATCTGGGGTATTTGTCCTGTGACAGATCGCTAGATTCAAGGATAAAAAGTTACCTTTTGCAGCTTACCATGGGCTCTTACTGTCACATATAAGGTATGCTATTGTTGTGGAAGAATGGACTGTGATTTTCGGTGTTATCTACTTGTATCAACCAGTCTTCCAGTCTAAGCTAATTGTTTACTTTCCCCCCACACACTCTTTGCCTTGCAATTTATCTAAATGTTTTATTTCCTTCATATAAATCGATTTCTAATGTATAAATTTTTCTTCTTGTCTGAGATAAAGATCAACTGGTTGGGATGTGCTGACTGGAGCACACTGAAGTAACTGTGAAGTTCTTTGGTCTGCTGTTAGACAGCGCTCACTACACTTAATGGTGAATTTTTATGGTAAATTTAACGACTTGCAGTCATTTTCAATTGAGAATGAATAAATAATTTACTCACGTACGCTGAAATGTTTTCGAACCGATTCCGGTTTGGAAACGTTTCAGTCTACGTGATTAAATTATCTATTTATTCTCAATTGAAAATGACTGCAAGTAGTTGAATTTACAATTGAAAGTTAATATTAACAACGCAGATTGTTATAAATAAAGAAATTCAAGAAATCAATATTCCATTATTTTCTCAAATTCAAAAGAAAATAATGATATATAATTATGAAAGATAATGGTTTGGTATTAATTACCTAACAGTATCTGCAAATTTACATACAGTGTATTCAATTTAACCTAGAAAACCAAGCTAACCTAGAAATTGCATTTCAAGCTCAGGTTAGCTTGAGACCACGTTCAATGTAATAGAGCATTTCCAAGTCATACTCTTAGACAAGAATGCTTCTCATTATGCTCATAAATTTAATATGGCCCCCAATGATTTGGATTGCGAACTAGCATGAGTTGGGATTTGATAAAGACTTGTTCATTCAGGATATAAGGTTTTTTTTCTATGGTATGTTTATATATTTAAATTGTTCTAGTTCGTTAAGTATTGGGCCTTTACTATGTTCATAAATTGTAGGATGTCCATGTTATTTTCTATGCCTTTATGCTCACTGAAATAATTGTCTCCTAAGAAATTGAGATTGAATTTAAAATGAGAAATGGTCTCTTATGAAATTGAACTTACTAAATTGAATCCAATGCTGTATACAAGCAAGGTGACTACAAAAATTGCCTCCATCTTTTGTATCTGTAAAAAAAAGTATTGTAAAAAGTATTGTAAAAATAAATTAAATTAATAATTTTCTATCACCAAATACCGAGTACGAGTGCAGGTTATAATTTTATTTTTTCATTTATCAATTACAAAAACCCAAAGAAACATTATTTATTGATTGATTGCTGTTTTCAAAGCTTTTACACAAAGCTCTTAAACACAGTGAATGAAAGAAGGCCCAAGAGCTGTTTGGCATATGATGAAAAAAGCCGTAATTAAAAGTGGAAGTGATAGCCATAAGTCATAGAAGGTATCTTTTAAATCAGATATAGTTAAGCTACAAACTCCTGGACCCTCTTTGTGAGGGTGACCGATTGCATAAAAAAAGACTTTGTTCTCTGCTGTAAAATAACTTCCCATTTGTTCAAGACTCACCCACAACTGTGGGTTCAACTCATCAATTACAATCATTCAACTCATTAGCCATGCATAGGTCTCGAACCTATGTGGGATTCATCCTCAAAAAAAATTATAATATCTGAAGTCAATTGGATAGCAAAAGTAGTTTCTTTCCAATTACCTTAATATTGGGGGACCGAGCTCTGATCGTGGGAGCATAGCAAGGGGTGAATATTTGGGGCCATTAGAGTATCTTTATGATCTTCGCCCCAAACACTCACCCTTCCCCACTCAGCTTGTTCCCCGATATCACCCTATTAAATTAAATGAGCAATTTCTGTATGTATGTCCAATTTTGATGAAATTACGAATAGAGAGGCTGTTTGCTGCAAATATACAATAAATTGCGCTAGGTCTTATTTCTGCAAAAACTCGCTGAAGGACATAAAAAAGACAAACCTATCCTTGAAAGAACAGCTGATAGAAGACAACAATATTTAATCGTATGGTCGGCCCCTTATTAGCGGCGTTATTTACCCTGTCAGGGATGCAGACTAGCTTATTTGTCAGAGCCTTGCAGTCATGTAAGAAACTAATGACTGGAAAGTGAAACCTCAGTTTATGTTTCATCCATTATTTTTTTGCTGAATTAATAAACTTTACTAATATTGCAATCCAACCAAACAAAAAATAACATTTATTTTCATTCTTTGATAAATTTAAATATTTTGAATTACAATAACTCTGGGTCTAGTCACGCTAGGGTGATGCGGTATGTGCTAGGCTCCTGAGAATTACATAGATAGTTTTTAGGGAAATTTTCAATTCAATGTTTTTTTTGACATAGATTTCCTATATAGTTCCATAAGTTCATGAAAACGGAAAATTATCCATAACTTGTGAAAATTCAGCCACTTATCATGATTCACCCTTTTTTTGAAACGTGATTTTTTAGTTTTTTTCTCAATTATGTGGAAGAGAAAGATGTTACCTACAATTTAAGACCAACTTTACATTTTTATCTTGAGTAGTTACTGAGGTAGGACTATTTATAACGAAAAATCGTTATGCTCCAAGTACATTATAGGGAATCCTATATAACACTTCCAAGTAGAAAAACAAATTATAAGCTAAATTCAACATGCCCATGTATGAATGTGGGTCGTTTCAATGAGCTGAGAGGAATGAGCCATGAGATGGGGTGTGACAAGCCGTTCTTGAGTGAGGGTGACAAAGGGGTTTTCCGTTCTACCCAACCTTCACCTCTTTTGAAAAATTACAGCTGGTAAACTCAAAATTCAGATTCAGTATTTTAAAATGCCGATTAAAGGAACACTTTTCCAGTATTATTGAATTCCTGTGCAATAGCTTATGATGGAAAAAATAAAGATGAGGGGGACTGCTTCACAGAATATAGCGTCGCTAACGCCCCTCCCACAGCATCTTCGATCTTCAAGATACTCATCATTGCCCAAAACATTCACCCCCTCAATCTCGGTCACTATGTATTGATAATTTAATAGAGATGAGGTATTGCGAAACATAGAAAAGTGTAATCAAAAATTCAATATACTCAGTCCTATGTCAAAGAGTAGTCCTACGTCTCAGACGATTCGTACCACTATATCTCCGTATAACCCTATATTTTTTTTATTGATGATGATGCTCACATGAGTCCTTGACTTGTGCTCAGATGATGAGCTGAATGACAACACATCGATGCCAGACAGAGGAGCAGCATTCCCACAAAAGATACGGTTAGAAAAGTCCTGTTGATGTATCTATTGTTAGGCTACGTCGGAACCAGTTTGTATATTTCTTGTATTCTCGTAAATTTTCATTGTTCACTCGCTCACTCTATCTTTACATTTTTTCTTACCTTTCTCCTCATATTTATCATGAATATGATATTATTTATTTCTCTTTCATGAGTTTCCTTAATTATTATGTAATTACTTATGTATTCAAAAACTTATTTATTATAAAACAGATTATGTTATTACTTTGTAAAAGATTCTGTTGTACCACGTTTTTGTACAAAACTTAAATAGGCTTTAGCCAGGCAACAAATTGTCAATAAAAAATCTATATCTATGTATTAAGAGTATGAATTCTATCATAAGATAACTCGTGATATCTATATCTATATAATCGAAATACCACTGACTGACTCACTCACTCATTCATCACAGTTTCTCAGGAACCACTCGACCAAAAACGATAAAATTTGGTACACGTATTCAGTAGGGGGACTAGACCCGTGCTAAGAAAGGGTTTCAAAATTTGCCCCAAAATGGACCCAAAATTGACGATTTTTGAAAATTTAAGTAATCACAATTTCTCGAGAACCACTGGGCCAAATAAGATGAAATTTGGTATGCATGTCCAGTATAGACTCTAAATGAGTTTTAAAAGAAGGGTTTCAAAATTAACCCCAAAATGGGCCCAAAATTAACGATTTTTGAAAATTTAGGTGATTATAATATCTTGAGAACCACTGAGCCAAATAATATGAAATTTGGTATGCATGTCCAGTATAGACCCTAAATGAGTTTTAAAAGAAGGGTTTCAAAATTAACCCCAAAATGGGCCAAAAATTAACGATTTTTGAAAATTTAGGTGATTATAATTTTGTAACAGTATTATATTTTGTAACATAATTTATATTTGTAACAGTACATGAGCCTGAGAATTTTTGTGAAAATAGGTATTGATCAGAAAATCAACAAAAAATTAGTTGTGAAATTAATGAACCATAGATTAACGATTTTGAAAATTTAGGTGATTATAGTTTCTCAAGAACCACAAGGCCAAAAAAGTTCAAATTTTCAGCTGGGGTGCTAAACACGTGAAAAATAGGGTTACATGATTCATCTCAAAATTTAGGATTTTTGGAATTCAGTTGATCACAATTTCTCAAGAACCTCAAGGCCACATGGAGTGAAATATGATATAATGTATATGTTTGATTAAGACCCTAGATGCATACTAAGTAATGGTATCAAAATTCTCCCCAAAATCACCTAATCACAAAATGATCTAATCACAATGGAAATTAGTTGGACCCCCGGGGGTCCAGGGGGCGCGAAGGCGCGTTAAGGCGAGCGAAGCGAGTCTGCCGGCTAGTAGATTATACAATTAATTCTAGTATGATATTAATTCATGGAGAAAGCTTCTTACTCACTGTTTTTAGTAAGTTTACGTGGATTGACGACGTTCTCTTGCGATTTAAAATGAGAAACGAGCTGATGAAGCACTCTGCAAATTCAAAACTGTACAATACTCCAGTATTTGTCTCTGTAATGAAGAGTGTAATTCGCAATTCGGGTAATCAATCGATGCCTTGTTTTAACAGATGCTTGCCTTGAATTGGAAAACGGTTTCAAATCTATGATCGAAACGAACAAATGATGTCAATAAATGCGCAATTCGTACAGTTCATTGTCAACATCAGGGGCCCATTCTAGGTTCCACAAGATCAACAAGATTCAACTGAACACCTATTTGCCAATGTAATAAACTTTTCAATATTTTTTTTATAATGGAGTATCAATTCATAGAATTAGTGCGACTATGAAGTCAAATAGATTGAAGAATAAAATGATAAACCTCTGGGTTTGAATAAATTGGTGAAGGGGTCTGAGAGGAGGGGTATGAAATACCCGTATCCCCCACAAACCCAGAAGGCTTAGGTGGGCTCCTTCCCCAGTATAAATGTTGAATAGTCTTTTAAAAATAACTTTTCAATAGATTCTAGACCCATGTCTCAATTCATTATAGTTCACATTATATAAAAATTCTAATAATATTGATGTTGAAAACTTGATTTAATGTTCAAAAAAGAAATTTTTCATGAGTCTTTATTCGATAAAGTTCGTTAATTTTGTAAAGAGAAGCTTAAATTTCATAAATCATTGCCTTCGTGGATCAATAGATTTACCATCTCATCAGTCACCAAAGTAATTAAAAAATTAGCCATGTCATTTTGTTCAGAAGGCCGTGGTAAGCTAACTCTTGGTGACTGTGGCAAAGTGTGGCTAACTTCCAGAATTCTGTTGACAGGCTGGTGGTGGTTTATGTTATGATTGCATTAATGAATAATAAGACATGAAGTTGTCACAGCTTCATTTATTGAAAATAGGTACTAGTTTCAGTTGTTGCACCATTATCAATCTCAAACTAAAACTAAAGCACAAATTAGCTTAAGATATACTAAACAGGGATCGATAGGTTTAGGGAGAAAGTTCCTCTAATAGGCTGACCTTCATTGAAGGTCTGTTATTGGCTGAAGGCCAAAACAAGACCCGCCCACTGGTGAGAGGAGCCACAAGCAAAAATAAGAGCCAAAATCAAGAACCCAATAGCCGTGAACATATAGAAAGCAACAAACCACATGGATATGCGGGGCAGGTTAAGAAGAATTAGATCATTTTCATTTCTTTCAGGTTCGTTTTTCTTTATAGATTATGTCTTCAAGACTCCAATTAAGGAGTATGAGACAAGTCAGATCGTAATCACGCAAGGTTATAATTTAATCTAATTAAATAATTAATTGTGTTTTCGAGTTACTTGTAACCAACAGGTGCAATAGGCGAGTCACGAGTCTAACTATTTCATAGAAAAATAGCACGTCCACAGCCCGACCTCAGCTACGGAAATCACGACGTCACCAACAAAATATTGATGATGATGATGATGTAAGATTGCCCTTACGCATTGAGGAACTCTATGAAAAGAAGTAATCTCATCCTTCTCATTAATTTATCGTAATGCGTTTTGAATAATATATTGTGTTTTTGATGTTTAAAGTGTTTTCAATAGAGATGTGACCAGATTGAGCGAGTCGTTCAAAGTAACTGACTCTTTAAAATGAACTACGAACTAGTAGTTCAAATTCAGAAAGTAGTTCGTTCATTTTTACATACAATCCAAAACATGAGTAAATGTTGCACCAACACGCATGTCCTCTATCAAGGGCATGCGATGGTTGACAAATGACCAACTCAACTCGGCGGAGCCGGCTGTTGGATATCTGAATTAAATTATTAAACAACCAGAGTCGAGTAGGAAATTGAAATATGAACTTTAGTTGAAATTACTATGTGATTTATTTTAAAATTTGAATGAAATATTTGCACAAAATCGGAAATTACTTGTTGAACAAAAAATGTGTATGAATAATAGTTGAGCTTTTTATAAAAAATGGAATTTGAAATTGAATTATTTTAGAGCAATTAGGCTTTTGTCCTAAGGGCGAAACAATTACGAGAGCTTGTTTCAATCGCATGTACAAGTGATATGTCAATTAATTAAATGTCCTCAACTGAATAGTAAAAATTTCACATACCAAACTTTATTTTATTTGATTGGGCCCAATTCTCGCGCACTCGAAGAGATAAATTTTTATTGGCACTCAATCGGAATTGGCGTCGCTTCCTCCTCGGACATCTTGGGCCTCGGACAGCATGTCTGGATCGCGAGTTTTTTAATTTTTTGTGAGGTAACCGTTCGTTATTGACAATCTGGATATTAGTACTTTTGAAACGATATGGGAACAAACACATGTAACATTAAAACTGACTAGAATGGTAACTTTAAACCTTTTAAAAAACTTTTAGTAGGAGAGGTATAAAAAACGAACCTCCTCCTCAGCTTGCCAAAATGGGTCTCTCCTTCTTCAAGCTCTGGTTACAGTACCTGAAGAAGGGCTGCGTCATGCGGTAAATCCGCCAATCACAGTGCAAGAATTTAATTTCCTCCAATGAGGAGCCTACACCCGATTTCAAATACGGTGTACCATATGCAAGAAAATTAATAAAATGAAAATTGAAGGAAATAATAATTAAATTAAAGAAATTAATAATTAGCTGGACGAGCATAAGCAGATTTACCAAGTTGATGGAATAACATAAATACAAGAAATAAATAACAATATGAATATTTTAGCAAAAAGGAAAGTGACATTATTAACCGGTAACAGCTGTTTGATAAGCCGGTTTTATCAAGATAATTGACAAGCTAACCTTTCAAGTAACGTAAACAACTTTTCTTATTTCAGCCCATTGTAGGATGCTGTTTCATAACAAATTTGGCAAATGATTGTGCAACTAAGTAAAATAAGATAATATGACAGATGATTTTGAGTGAGTATTATTTTTACAAATTTATACCTTGTTATTGTTGAGGTGATTATTGGCAAAGTGGGCTGGTGAATTTTGCACCGTGACATAAAGTCCCCAAATTAGGAAGAATTTGCCCCAAAGGCTTTCTAATTTTCACCGTCAAAGGTGCATTTCAGAACAATTGGTAACTTTAAATGATTTAGCCTTAACATACAATTCAACATATAACAATAACATCTATATCACAGTCTAGCTTCAGGATATCCTAACAATGCGATTTCGCAATGGGTTTGCCTTTTGCGGCTTAAACCCCTAAATAAATAATAGTCGTGGATCTCTTGTCCAATCGACATTAAAAAATAGAGAAAAAGTGCACTAACAGGAATTTACATCTGCTAATACAACTATAGCCCCATTGGGATACTATACAAAAAATCTCTAAAAGTCCCTACGGTAGTGGCTGGGTAGACATGCAAGCCCCCACAGTCCAGTACAGATCCTAGAAGCGACTAGCAATGATATGGATAACAATGCACCAACTACATGCATGTGTTGTTTGTTGACTTTCATTCAAAATTTGCTCTTTGATTAATAATTTCTTTCCAATTCAGTTTCTTTCATAATTTGTTCAATTCTTCCTCGTTCTATATCATTTTTATCATTCTTCTTTAATTTTATTTTCCTTTGTTTCAGGTGTGTGGGCATGGTGTACACAATCTTTGGCATGTTCATTCTTATTTTTGTTTGCTTGCACTGCTTCAATAAATTTCTTTGTTCTTATTCTTTGGTTGCTTATTCTTGCTTCGGTTTCCTTCCCTTATCCTTTCCTTATTAAAGTTTGCTCTCTTGTTGCTTTATTTCTATTTTTGGTATCATTCCCTTATCATCTCCTTATTTAAGTTTGCTCTTTGTTGCTTCATTTCATCTTTGCCTTTCTAGTCAATTTCCATTTTTATTTTTACATCTTACATTTAGTTTTACATAGATTACGCTAGTGCACTTATAATAATATATTTAATTTGCATGCTTAATAATAATCTCCTTCTCCAAGAAATATATAATGATATAATATAGTTGATAAAATCTCAAATAATATAAGAGGTAGTAAATAGAGATTTTTCTAAAAGGAGATAACAATACATAAATGACAATAAACACAATAATAACAATAAATAATCATGCTATGCACTATCTTTTAAATTATCACAGACTATTATAATTTTTTTCTTCTTATTTTTTAGAGTTATATATGTTCTCAAGTTTCTTTGGGTTAAGTAAATTAGTATTTAATATTTGAATATATATTTTTTTTCAACATATGCTAAATTTAATGAAATAATTATAATAATAAAATATAGTTGAAGTAGAATTTACAAATTGCAATCCTTTGGATGCTAATGGAGTATTCAACTCAATGCTAATGCATGAAAAGCGTGCTAAGAGAATGCCAATAAATTAATATAAACCTAATATAGATAATAAATAGCATAAAAATCTACAAATTGTGATCCTTTTTGGGATGCTGATGCATGAAATGCCTGATGCGAATTTAACAATGAAATTGCATGAAGAACTTATAAATTGTATCCTTTTTTGGATACTAGGTTGAGCATTTAGCTCAATGCTGGTGCATAAGCAGCATGACATAATAACACTAAATTTGACATAAACATAATACAAATTGTAACCATGTTTCATGTTGTGGTGAGTCTGTAGATGATGATGATCATCAGGTGAAGATACTCCGGGGCTCGCTGGTGCGCAGAGAAGAGTCTCAATGCTGTTGGTCCATGACGATGTGCCGGGTTGATCACACTGCTGGGCTCCCTGACAATGACGATAACAGACGGTGACAATTACTTCAATCCAAGATCTAGAAGTTTACATATTTCAAAGTTAAGGCTGGGTTTATTGGTCTACTTTGTAGATCCAAATAATGTCGAATATTGGTGTTGGTGCTCAATGTTGAGAGTTGAGTGCACCTCTTTTTAACTGGCAGTATATGTGCGGCATCTTGATGTGGCAAATCATGACTGTCCAGTACCCTAGGGGATTTGTGTGACAAATCCCACCGTTGTAGGTAGCATGGTGTACGAATCCCATGGCAGCTAATCTAGTGCTGACCTGACTGGATGGTGACAATTATTCAAATCCAGATCTATAAGTTGATGCATCTTGAAGTTTTGTTATCTGGGAATAACTCCAGGTTTGGTTCTTTTGTTGGTGGTTTGCACTATTGTTGGTGGTTCGCACTATTGTTGGTGGTTCGCACTATTGTTGGTAATTCGCAGGCAGTACAGTCTTTAACCTACTGTAGCAGAGAAGCTGGCCTGACCTGACTTATATGTGGTTCGCAGGCAGTACAGTCTTTAACCTACTGTAGCAGAGAAGCTGGCCTGACCGGTTTATTGGTGGTTCGCAGGCAGTACAGTCTTTAACCTACTGTAGCAGAGAAGCTGGCCTGACCAGTTTAACGCCACCGACGTTTTATACGACTAGACTGACGGCGCGAATAGCCCCTTTCATTTTGAATCTGGCGCGTCGCTTGTAGGAGTAGTACAGATTCCGATCGACTGCTAGAGGTACGCTCGGCTTGGCTCTGCAATGAACAGCTGGTATACTTGGCTTCGCCAGGTTGAAAACAGCTGTTGGCCGAGTGATGACGTCGCGCAAGAACGCAGGCAGAGTATTTATTGACTCGATGTCAACTGCTTCGTTGCAATCAATTAAATATTTTTGAACGAAATCAGTTGCAGTTAGTTGTTGATAGCTCTTATTTCTCCGATGATAATTGCTGTCACGGTTATTTTGTAGAATTTTTCTGCTACTCTCTTCTTCAGTTGATGCTGTTGGTACACTCCTTTTGACAATGTTAACAACGGCTGGCGATTTGGAAGGCTGTGGCTGTGAATAATGTTGGCCGTGAATTGGTGGTGAATTATTCCTAACCTCTACTTGGCAATGAGTTTGCACGTTGATACTATTTTCCAGATGAATTATATTCTCTTTGTTATTGTTTATTTCCTGGTTATTATCCTTGTTATAGTCATCCTGATCCTTTAGGTTTTGTTTCCTGCTATCCTCAGTTTGTTTGGTGCTGTTGCAATAAGTTTGATTAGTGGTAATAATTCTGTGTTCGCCTACTTCAGCTCTAACCAATTGAGTCGTATTATCAGTGTATTTTTTTATTTCTGTATGATGTATTATCTTAGGTTGTGGATTATCCACACTCTTTTCAAGTGGTACTAAAGTAACTTCCTTTAATCGTTCACCTAGTCGTACACTGATATTATCAATTTGTAGTCCTAAATCGGTTATGATGTCGTCTGATACTTTATTTATTTCTGATTTTATTTCGTGTGACTGTTGTGCTAGATTTGCTTTTAATTCTTGTAATAGTTGTGTTCGTTGTGTCAAGTTATCCTTTATTGATTTAAACTCAGATTTGAATTCTTGTGATTGTTTGGTGAATTTAGTTTCAAAGTCAGCTTTTACTTCCTCTGATTGTTGTGTTAAATTATCATTTACAGATTCTTTTGACTGTTTTTCTGATTGTTGGGTTAAACTGTCATTTAAAGATTTTAATTCTTTTGACTGTTTTTCTGATTGTTGGGTTAAACGATCCTTTACAGATTTGAATCCAGATTTTAATTCAGCTTTTAGGTCTTGTGATTGTTTTTCTGATTTTTGTGCTTGTTTCCGGAATTCTTCAAGAATGGTTTCTAAAGTCAAGGGTGGAAAATATTCACTTTCCCTCACTGGCTGGTTGATCCGTCTATTCCCATCAGCGATGTCAGTGACTGGAGTTGGTTGCACTGAGGTGAGCAGTGGGAGGCTCTCGTCTAGCTGTGTTGAGGATAAGCGCTCACGGGCTCCCTGGTTGAAGTCGACTGAGGTGGCACTCTCCACTGGTCTAGGCGGAAGTTCTGGTGAAGATGGTGTGTCATCAGAAAGTACAGTGACGATGGATCCGTTGTCGGCCATGATGACAAGTGAAAAATTTTCAGTGAAAAAAATTTTTGCAAAGTGTAAAGTGTAGTGCAGGAACAAAATTGGATAGCGAAATCAGGTCAGTCTCTAGCAGTATTCTTGTAGATAAGCCCCCACAACACGAAAAAACGGCGAGACAAATTCCGCGGTTACAATAAACATAAAAAACGAGATGTTGGCGAAGCTGTGTGCGTTATGCGCTGATATTACAATAAAATAATTAAAACAATACAACAGTAATATCATAAAAAGTATAAATTAACTCTAGTCAATTTTAACATTGATGTTAGTGCTGAATATTGCCACAAATATTTGTGGGCAATACAAGTATGTCAGTCAACCTGGGAAATCTGCTTATTTCTGGGAACTATCAAATTAATATTGATTCTCCCCCGGTTTCAAAGTCCCAATTGCTCATGTATTACTAGACTCTGGTTGTAAACACTAATTAAATTATATAAGCAGATAAATTTGATGATAGTCTGGACGTTCACCGGAGATAATAATATAATAATTCTGAAATAGAAAAAGGTTAATATTCCGCTTCCAGTTTGCCGCAGGTTTTCCTGTAAAGAAATTGACATGAGTTTATTCCCCTCTCTCTATTGTCCTTTGTTCGGCACGCCAATTATGTAACCCCCAATTTTACCCCTCACTGGGCGAGCTCAATTATGTAGGGTGTATCTTGAGATAGTGCCCTTAGATGAGCTATAGCTCGTAGGGTGCTCCTTCAAAAGATATTTGAAATTACTATGTTGGTGTAAATTGCCGGATGCTGCAGTCGGGAGTAATTTCTTATAAAAATCTTGATGTTCGGAGCACCATCTCAATCTACAAACACACTGTTTTACATCTATCTTCACTAGACGGAATCGTGGGAGAAAATGTAGAATGCTCACAAATGTCGTCCACACGATCCAACCCAGCAAAGAGAGATAAATGGATAACTTATTATACTCCAAGCTAATTTCCCCTCACGAACGAGAGCCGTATAAAAAATGTGTAACACTTCCTTATTACACTCTCCCAACAACTCACGCCAATGAGGTGAAAAAGCCACAAATATGTCCAGTCACATACAATCCAAAACATGAGTAAATGTTGCACCAACACGCATGTCCTCTATCAAGGGCATGCGATGGTTGACAAATGACCAACTCAACTCGGCGGAGCCGGCTGTTGGATATCTGAATTAAATTATTAAACAACCAGAGTCGAGTAGGAAATTAAAATATGAACTTTAGTTGAAATTACTATGTGATTTATTTTAAAATTTGAATGAAATATTTGCACAAAATCGGAAATTACTTGTTGAACAAAAAATGTGTATGAATAATAGTTGAGCTTTTTATAAAAAATGGAATTTGAAATTGAATTATTTTAGAGCAATTAGGCTTTTGTCCTAAGGGCGAAACAATTACGAGAGCTCGTTTCAATCGCATGTACAAGTGATATGTCAATTAATTAAATGTCCTCAACTGAATAGTAAAAATTTCACATACCAAACTTTATTTTATTTGATTGGGCCCAATTCTCGCGCACTCGAAGAGATAAATTTTTATTGGCACTCAATCGGAATTGGCGTCGCTTCCTCCTCGGACATCTTGGGCCTCGGACAGCATATCTGGATCGCGAGTTTTTTAATTTTTTGTGAGGTAACCGTTCGTTATTGACAATCTGGATATTAGTACTTTTGAAACGATATGGGAACAAACACATGTAACATTAAAACTGACTAGAATGGTAACTTTAAACCTTTTAAAAAACTTTTAGTAGGAGAGGTATAAAAAACGAACCTCCTCCTCAGCTTGCCAAAATGGGTCTCTCCTTCTTCAAGCTCTGGTTACAGTACCTGAAGAAGGGCTGCGTCATGCGGTAAATCCGCCAATCGCAGTGCAAGAATTTAATTTCCTCCAATGAGGAGCCTACACCCGATTTCAAATACGGTGTACCATATGCAAGAAAATTAATAAAATGAAAATTGAAGGAAATAATAATTAAATTAAAGAAATTAATAATTAGCAGGACGAGCATAAGCAGATTTACCAAGTTGATGGAATAACATAAATACAAGAAATAAATAACAATACGAATATTTTAGCAAAAAGGAAAGTGACATTATTAACCGGTAACAGCTGTTTGATAAGCCGGTTTTATCAAGATAATTGACAAGCTAACCTTTCAAGTAACGTAAACAACTTTTCTTATTTCAGCCCATTGTAGGATGCTGTTTCATAACAAATTTGGCAAATGATTGTGCAACTAAGTAAAATAAGATAATATGATAGATGATTTTGAGTGAGTATTATTTTTACAAATTTATACCTTGTTATTGTTGAGGTGATTATTGGCAAAGTGGGCTGGTGAATTTTGCACCGTGACAATGGTCAGAAGAACTTTCGTTTATTTGAACGCCTCTAGCGTTATCCAGCTTGCACCATATGGAGTTACCATTGCAACTTCACTTTTTCTTTGCAGAGACAATAATAGTAAATCTGTGCGATGCAAATCTCAAACGGTCACTAATATTCCAAGGAAGAATATAATGGAAAAACCGGAAAAATGACAGGTGTTGTTGCAAGTCCGCTATGATGTGCAGGGTTGTCCATCCCTTAGAAAAGAAAGAAGTTCAAAGGTAAAGAGGATGCGATTGGTCAAGGAAGATCAGACAGTGAAAGTTGTAGAGAAAAAAGAGAAAGGAAGAATGACAAAGCTAAGTCAATTATTGTAAATACCATTCTAGAATAATACCTTCAGAGCATAATAAGTAAAAAGGAAAACGGATGGGGAAGAAGGGCCATGGAGTGGCTACTTGCAACAGTACGTGAAAAAATTGTCCAGTGATTATGATTATGATTATAGTTGGTCGGTGTGATAGCCAACCCTTACGCGTATCTGATGAATATAACCATATATTGAAAACGAGAACAGAAGTAGATATGAAGAGAAGAAAGTGAAGAAAATGTGAGAATGTGAAAGTGAATTTGAGAGTAGAAAGAAAATAAATTCTTTATCTTTGTGTGAAAATGTAACAGATGAAGTTGGCTTTAGTTTCCATAGTGATTTATGACAACCCCATTCACCCTTTCCTCTTCTCAATGTAAGTGAGTGCGTTTGACCTCCCACTTGCCATGCAAGATATCTAAGTAGTGTGTACGACAGAGAGAGAGAGAGTGAGTAAGAGAAAGAGAGTGTGAGAGAGGGTGTATGAAAGAGAGTTAGAGAGTGAGAAAGTATTAGAAAGAAGAAGAGTAAGAGAGAGCGAGTGGGAGTGTGTGTGTGTGTGTGTGAAAGAGAGTGATAGAGAGTGTGTGATTGAGAAAGAGAGTGAGTGGTTGAGAGAGAGAGAGAGAGAGAAAGTGTAAGAGTAAGAAAGAGACGAGAGTGAGTGAGAGAGGGGTAGTGAGTAAGGGAGTGAGAGAGAGTGTGAGAGGAGCCTAAAAGAGTGAGGGTGAGCGAGTAAGGGAGTGAGAGAGAGTATGTGTGTGAAAGTGGGAGTGAGAGGGTGATTGATTTATTGATTGATTAATTGCCTTTATTAAGGGCGGAGTTAGGACTCCTGGTCCTCTCTTACACTCAACCCTTCAAATAAACAAAAAAAAAAAACAGTTTCGTCAACATGAATAATACAAGTAAGATACAATAACTTTTATGTATCGAAAATACAAAGTTATATACTGTAGAAAAATGAAGAAAATAACATTTTATATGTATTCATATAAAACTTACTCATTCACACACACATTCTCAGTCATGTAAGAAGTAATAATATAGCATATCCATATTACCTTGTTGAACATTCTAAATATTTGCGATTATTAAGAACACGTTAGGCCTACTTTCTATACAATAATTTTTGAAAACTGAATAAACTCTATTATTTAATAGAAACACATCTCACTCAAGCCAGTTCCGCGCCACCCGCTCCCAGCCAGTTCAATTCTGCCATGCCAAACAGTGGACGTCTTTCAATATCTTTAATTTCAGGAGGCAAAAGATTCCAATATCGACAAGCCATTACATGGAATGACTTGTTATACATGGAGGTACGTTGATTATGGACGACCAGTAGTCGACATCCATGCCTTGTTTCCCTACCACTCCTATTACCAATGAATACAATTTATCAGCTAGGTATTCAGGTCTTTCAGTTTTCATCACATCAAACAAGAGCATCAAAGTGATATTCTCTCTTAAGTTTGAGCTTATGTAAACCAAGTAGTTGAAAATGAGGAGTGACATCGTCATCCCTTCTCAGGAAAAAAATGAAGCGAATGCAATAATTTTGTGCCCTTTGCAACCTCTCAGACAAGATCACTGTCATGTCATTGACAACAATGTCACAGTAGTTGAAATAAGGAAAAATCAGTGTCTTCACTAGCATCACTTTGATATAAAAAGGATCATTGATATTTTTCAGTGAGTGAATAACAGCGAAAACCCTATTGCAATTGTTATTGATATGTTCAGTCCAGTCAAGTGTATTGTTAATCGTCAGTCCCAAGTTTTTAACTGAGTTACTGCAAGGCAGGTTTTTATCTGTTATTGATTTTAATAAATGATCTATTGGCGAAGTCAGGTAGATGTCGTGTTATAAGTCGAGTGTAGCCAATTACTAATGATTTGCACTTAGCTCCATTGATTTTAAGTCAATGTCTGTCAGTCCATTCAGAAAGAGCCATAAGATCTCTGTTCACTCTATCAACAGCTGCAGGTGAGGGAGAGTGAGAGAGTAAGATATTGAATGATTGATTTCTTTATTCATACAGTAATTTACATAATTATAACATACATAATTTAACAGTTACACGTAAAAATGCAATATATTATAAGCATCGCTCAGAATTATTACATAAAATATTATTAGACACTTTTTACAAAAATTGTTTATCTATATAGAAACATGAAATTACGACTGAAAATGAGATTATAAAAAACTAAGTGATGCATTTGCATGAAAAGGCGAAGTTAGGGATAATTACCCTCTCTCACACTCAACCTATTAGAGAGAGAGAGAAAGAGAGAGATTGTGTGAGAGAGAGAGAGAGGTGAGTTAGAGATTAAGAGAGAGAGTTACAGAGAGAGTGTATGAGAGAGGGGGAGTGGGAGAGTGTGAGTGTGTGTTGGAGAGGGAGGGAGCGGGAGAGTGAGAGTTTAAGAGTAAGAGAGTGAGAGAGATGAGAGAAACTAAGATTCAGATGACTTCATTTGCGCAAATTTACAATGTATATGTATGATTGCAGTATTATTAAAAGATTGGTAACTCTCAGATTCAATAGTTATATTGGCGAACAATTATTTTAGAAAATTAAACTCAATGGCTGAATAACATTAGAATTAAAAAAAAATTGATGCAATAGGTGAGGAAGAAGCCTGGATCTAAGAGCCTGGATCTAAGAGATAAATATCACACAAAATGGCGAAGTCTTGGCCATTGAGGCCATTCTTACACGTAACCTGAAGAGAGATTAGATTAGATTAGAATATTTACTTTATTCATGTAGATTACAAAATGCACAGTCTTAGATTAAAATTTCTACCAGCTATTAATTCGCTTTCAATGCTTCAAGTTATCAATTCTATTGAATTAATGGTATATTTTTAGTCCTTATTGCTTCTACTCCTACATTTTCATACTATTATTATTCTATGTTTCCTCCAAGTGTTTTAATTCTATTATTCATTTTTTTTTTATTACATCAATTCATGGCATCTTTGTTGGATCCTATGATGCTCCTGTATGCGGACATAATTTCACAATGAAATTATTTGCATACAGTATTATTTCTGCATATATTTTTTTGTAACATTTTATTTCTTGTACATGATAGTTAAGTTGATCTAACTATTTTTTTTTCTTTGTAACTTCTTGGTTTCTCTCCTAATAATTGATTGTTTTATAATTATAATTATTTTCTATCATGTATAATTTTTTTCCTGTGCATTTTTTTTTCTTTTGCTTGTTTGTATTTGCGGAAATAAAGATTATTATTATTATTCTAGATTATGATAGTCAAAAATATATAAGTACTGTAATTATTGTTCTATCTATGAATTTTCATCAACACTTGACCGTAGTCAAGAGACAGACAGAGAGAGAGAGAGAGAGAGAGAGAGAGAGAGAGAGAGAGAGAGTGAGAGTGTGTGTGTGTGTGTGAGAGCGTGTGAGCGAATTGAAGAGTTGGAGAGCAAGTAGGATAAATGAAGTAGTTTGCATAAAATTGGAGAATGTTTGTCAGAGAGTCTGAAGAGAACTCTGGTTCTTCGGCGGTCTGTTACCGACCGAACTTAGTCTTTCGAATGCTATTACCCTTATAAATTCTCTTAGTTCAACTAGAATTGCAATTGTATGATCATTGTGCAGTTGGTTTCAATTACTGAAAGATATTTAATATGCAAGTCGAGATTGAATTTATTAAATTGAATAAAAATTTCATTATAAGTTGGCAAAGTAATAGGATTTGATAAGTATGAATCAAATTATAGTGCCTATTATGAATGATTTCGATCTCTGAAGGACATATGGAATAAGGAATTTAATTCCTTGAATTTTATAGATATTTGATTACAATGTGGCAAAGTGATAGGGTTCGAGAAGCATGAATAGAAATATGAAATATCAAGTTATATAGAATAATAATAATAATAATAATAATAATAATAATTACAATAATAATAATAATAATGTTACGGGTTCTATGTCTAAAATAACGCTGGCAACACTTAAATTTATCACTCGCACTTTATTTACACAAATAATCACAACACTTACTGATCAGTAATGTCTTACAGAAAAATAAGCAATTAAAAACAGATAAATCGATATTGTTCAACTAATAAAGAGATTTCAATAAACTGTACTAAAATCAATCACTAAAAGTTGAAAGGCCGATCTAATTAAATAATCATGGTACAATAAACTGTCCAATAATATTCAAAAAGAAACGTCGAAAAAAGAACAATTAACTTACGTAGCACTAGTCCGTAATACAATAAAAACTATTTAGTAGCTCACTGGTATGAATTAAATAATTATGGAAAAAGAATTATCACTATAGGCACACACAGAGAAAGAATTATCAGTCTATAGGCACAATGTGTACATATCTGTCACAACTTGTTTATCACGACAAATTTCAAACAAGACTGAACTAATTTACAAAAGTCCACCTCTATTTATATACTTTTTCATAATTGAGATATCTCTAGATTACTCTACCAACTTCTAACGATTTCTAAAATAAACAATCAAGGAAACTCGAACTTTCCACAATATTCTATAAGACTCCATTAATCTCTAATCAAACAACTAGAGCATTCTACAAATTACCAATTAAACACCTTAAAAGTGTCAAAAGCAGAGTAATTAATTGCTTAGAAGTAAACATTTACATAGCAGATAACACCAAGAACCACTGTCGTTTTCTTTATCTCTATTCTCTCCAATTTCATATTCACTACAATGAATAATAATAATAAAAATAATATTAATAATAATAATAATTCATCTTATATACTGTAACGGCTTCCTGAGGGACACCTGGGAAAACAATATGAATTAAAATGATCTCCCCTTCGAGGCCTTGCGTCTATGGTCGACTTACCGATCGCAAGTCTCAGGTTCGGCTGCTCAATTGTGTGCCCTGCAGTCACACGCTACTGCGGAGGTGCGACGAAAATCCTGTAGGAAAAATGCTATTCAATGGCCTGAGGATTTCGCAGCAATCCTCCACAACAATATTACCAGGTATGGAGGATGGACGTATCACTCGGTGCAGCTATATGTCTCCTTGGACCACACCGGACACCGAGTAGATACCCCCAAATCTCCACCCTGACAACACGTCTAATTATGGAAGTCAACCACAATTTCCCCCTGCTGATGGCCTGAATAGTATAAAAGAATAGGTGTTAGACGAAAATTCCGTCTAAACGCAGTATAATGGCTCAAACTGCCAGAACTCACCAAGTATAAGGGTAAATGATGCGGAGACTTTATTTAACAAAAATTTGACGTGTATTGAAAAATAGTAAGAAAATTCAATGATAAATAATAATATAGTATACAGTAATAAATTTGATATGAGTGAAAAAGAATAAATTAATCTGATAGTTCTTTTAAGAGAATATGTGACAATTCTTGAATTTACTGTGCACGTGGTCGGGATTCAGCTTGGTGGAAAGCAAGACTTAGAATTTGCACAGCTTGACACAGCCTATATTAATTTAACTTCCCTTCTTTTTTGAATCGCGCACACACTTGGGGCCCCTTAAAATAAAGACTCACTAGTAGGGTAAACTAGGAATACTGGCTCAGTTTTTCTTTAACCTTAAATTTAAGGTTAACCTAAACCAACTATCCAAACCTAATTTAACCTGAAATAGGTAAGTTCAAGTAGAATCAACGCAATCTGTCCGATCTCGAAAATTCTCATTTTCACGGGAGCTAAAATTCACGAAAAAATTTGAACTTTTTAACCCGTGAAGGGAATTTTAATTTGAAGACGCCATCTTGTTCAGCTGTTAAAGGCACCTCAAATTCATGTATCAAATACAATTTTCCGATTACGATTGATTGAGGAAAAAATAATAGAATTTTTGGGCGTGGTCGCCTCGCTAAAAGCAGTGAGAGTTCTGGCTCAGTTTTTCTTTAACCTTAAATTTAAGGTTAACCTAAACGAATTCAATTAAACCTTATTCAACCTGAAATAGGTAAGTCAAAGTTGAATGAACGCAATCTATCCGATCTCGAAAATTCCCATTTTCACGGGAGTTAAAAATCACGAAAAAATTTGAACTTTTCAACCGCTCAAGATAAATTGAATTGGACGGTGCCATCTTGTTCGGCTTTTAAAGGCACTCCAAATTCATGTATCGAACACCATTTTCCGATGATAATTAATTGGAAAATAAAGATTTTCCCACGCTCACACATTTTTTCCCACGCTCTTTCCAACCCAACTAGACATGTCAGCTCAACGAAACCTACCATTAATAATTGGGGAGAATAATAAAATTTTAATAGCATAATTTATTGAATCAAAAAAATAATTTTTGGGTCATTACACTAAAAGCAGTACCGATTCTGGCACAGTTTAACGATGGTTTTAACGGTGGTTATAACATAAATTTTAACGCTGGTTTCAACGGTGGTTTTAATGGTGGTTATAGCGGAGATCTAACTCTAGTATAAAAAATGAATACAAGAGAAGGACTTGCTCAAGAATTACATGCAAATGTTAGACACAATTTTCCCACACGTCGTACAGAAATCAAAGGCATAACAGATCTGTACCAGGCCGATCTTGTTGATATGTCAAACTACAGTACCATCAATAGAAATTTCAAATTCATACTGACAGTAATAAATTGTTTTAGTAAATTCGCATTTGCAATACCATTGAAAAGTAAATCGGGTAATGATGTGGCAAACGCCCTCAAACCAATACTTGAACAGAATAAGATAAAGAATTTTCAAACTGATGCTGGTAAAGAGTTCTACAATGCTACTGTTCAAAAACTCTTTAAAATGTACAATATCAATCACTATAGTACTTTCAGTAATAAGAAGGCGGCAATCTGTGAACGTTTCAATAGGACCCTGAAAGAGCACATGTTTCGTGAATTCACTGTACAGGGAAATTATAAATGGTTGAACCTACTCCCAAAACTGCTAGACAAATACAATAACACTGTTCATCGAACCACTCACATGAAACCAAGTGAGGTGAATACTGAAAATGAAAAGTATGTACTGATGAATATTGATAAGGCGACCCTGCGTTCCTTCAAACTTAAAAAGCAAAAGTTTAAAATTGGTGATAAGGTTCGAATCACTCGTTACAAGCGAATATTTGATAAAGGATACCTACCAAACTATACTAATGAGATTTTCACTGTACACAATGTACTACCAAGCATTCCCCTCACCTATCACCTCAAAGATGATAACAATAAAATTATTAAGGGTGCATTCTATGAGTATGAAATGAAGAAAACCAAGTACCCAGATGTGTATCTTATTGAAAGAGTGCTAAAGAAGAAAGGTAATAAATTGTATGTGAAATGGTTGGGCTTTGATTCGAAATACAATTCATGGATTGATAATAATACATTAAAAAAATGAAGCTAAAACAGCACAAATCAAAACTGCCACTGATTAACTTTGACAAGTATTTAAATAAAAAGCAACAAATAAGACACAGTGTGCTTCTACCAAATAGTGTAAGATGTATTGTGTGTGGGCCGTCCAATGTTGGAAAAACAAATACTGTTTTTAATTTATTATTTGCCGAGAATGGTGTCAAGTTTTCACATTTATATGTATTCACCAAATCTCACCAACAAGACAAGTATCAACTTCTCAAGGAAATTATGAGTCAAGTAGCCGAGGTTGGATTCAATCTGTACCAGCATAATGAAGAAATACCACACCCAAACGATGCACACCCCAATTCAGTTATGATTTTCGATGATATTTGTATGGAAAAACAACAGAATATTCGAGACTATTTCAGTATGGGTAGACACAAAAACATTGATAGTTTCTACATTTGTCAAACGTACTCTAGTATTCCTAAACAATTGATTAGAGACAACAGTAATTTCATTGTTATATTCAAACAGGATAATCGTAATCTACAGCACATATATCACGATCATGTATATCCAGATTTGAGTAGAGATGAATTCAGTAGAATGTGTGCTCAAGCATGGAATAATAATAATTTTCTAGTTATAAACAAAGATTGTGCACTGGATAATGGGAGATACAGGGTTGGGTTTGATAAATTTATCCTATTATAAAAATGATATTGAAAAAGGATCTAAAAGAATTGACAGCCATTAAGAATAATATAAAACAGCTGCGTGACTCTATACGTCGAAAACATCGAGAATTATCGTATGATGCAATTAGTGAAGAAGAAAATTTACAGAAACAATATAAACCCATTACCGAATCATTGAATCAATTTAAACAACAACAATTATTTGATGTTAAACAGGAAATGAAAGAGGAGGAGGATGAGGAAGAGGAGGGGGAGGTAGAGGAGGAAGAGGAAGACTACCCCATTCTAGACTCCACTAATTTAGACACAACAAACATTTTCGATTCTTCCAATGTTCCCAGTTTTTTAGACTCTTCCAATTTAGACACCTCCAATGTTCCCAGTAATTTAGAATCTTCTAATTTAGACACCTCCAATGTTCCCAGTAATTTAGATGAAAGTAGTAGAAGAGACAGTAGAGAGTCTAGTCGGAAATTTGCATCTAGAAATCGTATAGGTAAATACATTGATAATTTTATGAGAACAACAAAAGGTCAAAATCTGTATGGAGTTCACTTTAATCCCACCATCAATGAATGGCAAATTGGAAACAAAGTTATCAAGTTTGATGATAAAAAAATCATTATTGATGGTAATAAATCATTCCCGCTTACACACGGTCTACTAGAGCTGCTATTCAAAGCAATTCCAGATACATTCATCTATAGGAAAGGTGATCTTGTCGACTATAAACGTATACTTGAACTAACTGGAGTTCATCTTGATGCATTGGGACGTGTGAAAAGAAATACCAGTTATAAATACACTCGCATAATTAAAGATTTATTTCCACCTAAACGTGTTAAAGGAGTTGAACAAAAACTGGGTAGTGGAATACATGATATGCAAATTGAAACCTCACCTAACAGCAACGTCTACACCTATTGGGATAATCCAAATGAATTGTGTGAAAGATTGGAATTGTTGATTAATTCAAAACTTGCCGGACACACTGGTCATGATTCAGAAATTGCATCAATAATTGAAGAATTACGTGAAATCGGTATCATTATAGGTGGTAATCTAGTATTATAAAAATGACTATTGATAAATTTGGGCGACATTTGTATGCAAGTAGAAAGGCAAATATCAATGAAGAATTGAAACAGTTGGTGCAGAATTTAATTGATATTCTACAATTGATACCACTTGCGGCACACCATCTTCCAAGAGTTGATCTCAACAACATTGATCAGTGGCGAGCAATGACAGATCCAAACCTATTTGATCAGTATAGAAAATATTCAGAGGAAACTGAAAATCCATGGTTTTTTAGAGCATGGTTTGAGAGTAAATTTATCTACAAACATGAATTATAATAAAAACAAGCATGACTATTGATAAATTTGGTCGACATTTGAGTAGAAAAGAGACAGTGGACTTGGAGAGAGAAGAGATGATAAACTTGTTTCAAAATGCCATTACTCTAGCACAACAAATAGATACAGTTAAAGATTTCTACTTACCAAACATTGATATTAGACAACAGTGGAAACACATGACAGATCCACAATTACTTACCAACTATAGAGAGGCTGTAAAGGGTCTCTCCATCTATAATTCTTCATTTAAAAGATGGTATGAGAAAAATTATCTATATAAAAATGAATAGAAAAAATACTCTGAAAAAGAAGAGGTCAATTAAAAAGAAGTTGGGATCTGGTATATTGGGTTCCGTAATTAATAAAGCAATTGATCTACTGCCCATGGAGCTCCATATTCCCGGGTACCAATTCTGCGGACCCACGACAAACTTGAAAAAACGATTAGCAAGAGGAGATAAAGGAATAAATAGATTAGATGAAGCGTGTCGAGAGCATGATATAGCCTATAGTGACCCAACACAAAATCGAACGGAAGCTGATAGGAAACTTGCAGCACTCGCGTGGGAAAGAGTAAAAGCAGCCGATGCTAGTCTTCCTGAACGAGCAGCAGCCTATCTAGTTACAAATCTTATGAATGCAAAAGTAAAATTTGGTGGAGGAGGAAAGAAAGTCGGCAAAGGTGTCTATTTGAAACCGTACAAAGGTTGTGGTATAACGAAGAAGAAGAAGAAGGTAGAGAGTGCATTGAAAGCCATTTTAAAAAAAAATCCCCATTATCAAATGTAGATATAGTAAAGTATGCAAAACAGCTTGACTTACCGTTACGTGGAATTTATATGAGAGATAAACTACCAAATACACCACTCAAACACCTAGAACTGGGTGTAATCAATCTGGATAATGAAATTGGTGAGGGCACTCATTGGACATGCTACTTTAAAAACGCTAATCTATGTGACTATTTTGACAGTTTTGGTAATCTAAGTCCACCACTTGAATTTATGAAATATATGCAGGGTGTAAGAGTTCGATACAACTACAAAAAATATCAACAAATGGAGCACTCATGCGGACATCTGTGTCTATTGTGGCTGTATAAAAAATATAGTGATTATGTTTACACTAACAGCAAACAAGAATCCATTGGTTAGTGAAATCTTCCCACCAGTTGAATTGGATAGCTTTGATTATGAAGTGGGTCTAGTAAACATGTACACATACAATACAATTCCAAATATTGAAACAAATGTAAATAATAAGTTTGTGTATGATGGACGTGTGGTTGAAATACCAGAAGGATCATACGAATTGGAGGATATTCTAAATTATATTCGAAATAATCTTAAACTGACTAGCAGTCAACTGAGAATCAAGGCCAACAACAATACACTACAGTGTGAGCTGTATGCAGATAAAGATATTGATCTAACTATGAAGGACAGCATTGGTCCAATACTTGGATTTCAACATGAAAAATTACTAGCAAATAAATGGCATATATCAACAAAACCCGTTCATATAATGCGTGTGAATAGTATATGTGTAGAATGCAATATTGCACAGGGTTCGTACAATAACGGCAGTGAAGGTCACACAATTCATGAGTTTTACACAATTGTACCACCTGGCTATAAAATAATTGAATCACCCACAACTGTGGTGTACATGCCAATCAATACAAACACAATAAATCAAATTTGTATAAATATAATCGATCAGGACAGGAATGTGGTAAACTTTCGTGGAGAAACAATAACAGTACGCTTACATGTAAGAAAAAAACCAGTAATTTTATAATATAAAAAATATGCTAATATTTACAAAAAATCATCAATCACAACAGCATGATGCAACAGATAGGAAATCACTTACACCTAAAAATAGACAACTACTACAAAGATTAGGTTTTTTTGTATATAATAAAAATATAAACAATGAATCACCAAATTCCTCACGGTATGCAAATTGATTCAATATTCAATGTTGGTGAGAAAGTACAATTCGATGAGAGTAAAACCCAATTCGAGTATCACACTCACACACCATATGCATCACAAACATACAAAAATAATGATGAAATTCGTATCAATGTAAATCAACAGGATGTCTACACTCTACCATGTAAAAGCTATCTTCTAATAGAGGGTAATATTAAAGTACAAAAAGCAGACAATACTGAAGTTGACTTTGTATTAGTGAACAATGGAATAGCCTATTTATTCGATGAGATTAGATATGAGGTGGGTGGAGTCGAAGTTGACCGCACACGTAACGTCGGTATGACAACAACAATGAAAAACCTCTTGTGCGAAACTCCACAAAATAAATGTATATGGGAGAATGCAGGATGGAATCGAGATGGATGGGCAAATAAAAAGAAATTTAGCTTTTGTATTCCACTGGAAATGTGGTTAGGCTTCATGGAAGACTATAGAAAAATTATTTTGAATGTAAAACAAGAATTGGTTCTGCTTCGATCTTCATCTGATTTAAATGCAATTCAAACCACCGCTGGTACTAAAATCGAAATTAATCTAACAAAAATACAATGGAAAGTACCCTACATACATGTTGCAGACACAATTCGTCTTAATCTACTGAAATTATCTCACAATGATAAACCAATTAGCCTTCCATTCAGATCTTGGCAATTACACGAGTATCCTACCCTACCAGAAAGCACAAGTCATCAGTGGACTGTTAAGACGGCATCACAAATGGATAAACCAAGATTTGTTGTACTAGGACTGCAAACTAATAGAAAGAATAGCCTTCGTAATGATATATCTCAATTTGATTTTTGTAATTTGAATAATGTTCGCTTATATTTGAATGCACAATACTTTCCCTATGATAATATTATGGGTAATAAACATACATTGTATCAGATGTTTGCCGCCTTTCAACACGCCTACTACAAACAAAGTGATTCGGGAACATCAATAGCATTTGATAAATTTGAAAAAACACCACTAATTGTGATAGACTGTTCTCGTCAAAGTGAACTTTTGAAATCGGGTGCATTAGATGTGAAACTTTCATTTGACACAACAGCAAATATCCCAGAAAATACATCTGCATACTGTCTCATTATATACGAAAATATCTATGAATATACACCATTGAGTGGAATTGTTAGAAAAGTAATGTAAACAAATAATATTAATAAAACAAAACATCAAAGTGGTATAGTAATTTAAAAGTATAATTAGAGTAATTTAAAAAGTATAAATAAAATAATAAAAAAATATATATTTTTTTTTTTACCTACATACACACATTAATCTAGGTATAGGTACATACACCTACACACCTACATAGGAAATACATGAATCTAGGTATAGGTACCTGCACCTACACACCTACATAGGAAGTACATTAATCTAGGTATAGGTACCTGCACCTACACACCTACATAGGAAATACATTAATCTAGGTATAGGTACCTGCACCTACACACCTACATAGGAAATACATTAATCTAGGTATAGGTACCTACACCTACACACCTATTTAAGCAAAAAAAAAAAAATTTATTTTATTTTAAAGTTTTTCAGGTTTTAAAGTTTTTCAGGTTTTAAAGTTTCTTTATATTTTAAAGTTATTCAGGTTTTAAAGTTTTTGTACTTTTCCTTGAGATGGCTGCTGCTCACGAATTTTACGTTTTCTTATTGGAATATCTTTATGGCCCCAAGCTAGAGTATCAATTCGGTTTGGTAGTATGAAACGTTTATCGTCATGAGGTTGAAGAGCTAGTTTTTCACATTGAACAGTATAGACATGATGCAGTTTACTTTCAATTGCTGATGATGTTACATTTTTGTGTTTTACATCAAACAGACATTCTTTATAATCTTCAAATCTCAATTGATTTCTATTTGCACTCTTGGGAATTCCCTTTGCAACCTTCTTTTCTGAATCACCTATGCGAATTGCATACATTTTGGCTTGTAGTCCAACAAACCCAGAAATTATTTTTCCACCACACTCATCCTTAAATTTACCTAGTTGTTTTTTATGTTTTGTGCTGTAACATTGATGGTCTTTTGGATAATTAGATGTGTCAAATAAGTCCAAATTTCTTTCAATATCTTTATAAATATCGTTTGTTTGAATCAGATACATAAAACTATCTGTATCGGACATTAGCAGTTCAACATTGGGATACATTTTTAGAATTTCATCATAATGGAATTTGTACATTATTGCTTTACTTGACTCAAGTATTGCCATACCCACATAAATGGGACGATTCAGATGAACCTCAAGCTTATTTAGACATACACCAGCAACATCATCGTTAAATCTGGACCAGTATTTCATTCTTGAATATGCAATCACTTTATCAAGTTGTTTTTCATCAGTTATAATCCTGAAATCGGTGTGATTCCTTACATTTTCCAACGTTTTTCCATAAATTGCATTAGAACATAGCTTGTAAAGATCTCTATCTAAATCATTATTTGAATTCTTTCTCAATTCGGTATTTAATGATATAAATTGCTCTAACCAGGCTGATTGATTGAATTGCATCACTCTGTGTATTTTTGTTAATTTCAAACCTAATCTCATGTAAAGTTTCAAATTTTTATAGTGTAGAATGTAATTTTTACGATTTTCAAAAGTTGTAATCAATTTCTCATATCGGCCTGATGGTGGTGTGGCTTTTACTGGTGCCAGGGGGTAATGATTGTGCGTATCATGCAGACTTTCTGGATATTCAAGATCGACTTCTAAAAAGTAGCCAACGTGTGATTCATCTGAAATTTTTGTAACATCGAAATTTTGAATTTGCTCATTAGATAGCCACTTGAATCCAGAGTGTGGTAGTGATTCACTCATGCTTGTACCATATAAATTATTTGCATCTAAGTAGATTATAAATGTGGTTTTGGAATTTTTATCATATGTAGATAAATATTGGTTGTTGGCTTTTGCATATCGTTTGGGGATTACACTTAAACCCCCGCGAATACCGGACTCTACAAACAGGTGCATATCTGGATCACTTAAAAGTTCAAGTTCAATACCAGTCATTTTCAACATTGCATTCCATGAATAGTGTGGTAGCGAATAAAAGTGGGATGGATCAAGACTGTATGTTTTCTGGAATGTTGATCTGAAAGATTGAAATATATCGGCGAGTAAGAGTATATCGGTGGTCAGGTAGAGATCGTGAAATTGACCAAGATTTTTCAAGTTGAACGCATTCCAAACGGTTATAGCATTTTGATAGTCAGTCTCACTTACATCTGAATCGGTTAGTTTGTTGTAGAACTTTTCCCGGGAAGGTAATTGTGTTTCTTCGAATTTCTCAAAACAATCCATATATTCATATGGGTATATTTGTTTTTTCAAGAGTAAATTTGTATTATTTGGAAAATGTGCTGAAATCAGTTGGAAAGCATTTGATAACATATTTTCTGCTAATTTTGAAAGAGATGAATTCAGAAATTGTAGTGAATCGATAAATCTTAGAGTGTTATTTAGTGTTATTGAAATTATTTTTTCACTTGTTCTAGCTAAGCAACTTATTCTCTTTTTATATTTATTGAGTGATTGAACAATGAAGTGGGAATCGTAACCGGTGAAATTGTGGAATATTACAGGAATGAACTCCACCTGTTTTGCATTAAGATTACATGATTGATGAGCAGCTCCAATAAACTTTCCAGTTGAATGTGAGTGGTGTCGCACACGATCAAACAATAGGCTCTTATTACACAGGCAACACACGTCTACCATTTTAAATTTGTTTTCTTCTTCTACTGTTATATGCATTGGCACTTGTATTTTCAATTGCTTTTTCAATTCATTTCCATGTTCATCTAATTCATCCAGAAACTTTTCTATTAAATTTGATGATTCAGACAGGTTGGATGCTCTAACTATCCTTGGTCCATAATGAATTGATCCACTTTCATTTACTATTACATATCCATAACCACATGGTATATGTTTTTCATCTTTAATTAAACATTCAAAGTCAGCATATATCGTGAAGGGTGTGGGTAGGGTGTAGGAGAAATTTGTGAACTTTAAAATGGTGTTTTGTTGTGGAATTTTAATGCGTTGTGTTTTGTGTGATGAGCACAATTCAATATGTTTTTCTAAACTACGTTTTGCATTTGTATAAGTGAATCTTTGAAAACAATGAGGGCAAATTTCTTCTTTATCATGACTTTTTGTTAGATGTGATAGTAGTCTGGATAGATTTTTAACAAGGGTGTAGTGTTTTTGTTCTTCTTTGTTAGATAACAACAACAGTGTGATTGTATGCTCTCTCTTTCTGTGTTGGGATGCAAAGACTGGATAGAACATATATTTCTCTTCTTCATATGCAATAACATTAACAGCTATTGTTGTGTTTTGGTTCTCAAATTTAGGTATGTCTTTCAATTTTAGTGGGAAGCATAAATTTTCAATATTAATTTTATCTTTTATTTTTTTAAGTGCAGATACTCGATAATTATTGTTATTGGTGTTGAAATAGGAGAGGATGGACCAGACAAAGCAGAGATCATCTTCATTTTTCACATTTATAACAGCTTTTCTATTTATAATTTTAACTGGAGTAGGAATGTATGAGCCAGAACCACTTATTGGTCTGTATCTAACCATATTGAAATTGAATTGTTTGAATATGTCTATAGTCCAACCACTCCCTAACTTTATGAATTTATCTAATCATTCCATAATTTTTCCCTCTGCCTCCTGCCATTGTATGTTGAATTTATCAAGATTCTCATGGACTGAGATTATAGACCTCGATTGCCCATGGAATGTTGGTTCAACATACAACTCTTTATCAGCAGAAATCTTTTTCAATTTAACTGTTAAACTCACATACCATTTAATATTATAATGAAATTTTTCAGAATTTTCAAGTATTATATCAATTATATGAGGTTTAAGGTTTTCAAACAATATTTTTACATCAATTGTGTTGAATGAGTTCCATATGAAAAAGAGACAGTTTTTGTTGATGCTGTGTTGGCAGATTGGTGATGAGTAGGTGGATGAAATTATTCTATCCATTTTTATATATACCGAATTTTTCATGATGTTGCTCGAGTCTGTTGTCCTGTTCCTACTGTCCATTGTCCCACTGTCCATTGTCCCACTGTCCATTGTCCTGGTGATACTCAAGTCCATAGGTGTTGTCTGGTAGTTGGTGTTGTTGTAATTGCTGGTGATACTCAAGTCCATAGGTGTTGTCTGGTAGTTGGTGTTGTTGTAATTGTTGGTGATACTCAAGTCCATAGGTGTTGTCTGGTAGTTGGTGTTGTTGTAATTGCTGGTGATACTCAAGTCCATAGGTGTTGTCTGGTAGTTGGTGTTGTTGTAATTGCTGGTGTTTGGGACCCTATCTGAAAATAGGTAGCGACTAGTCTCTGTGGATGAGCCAGAAATCTCTGGTGGGAGTATAGCTCGTTGACTATTTTCAGCCTGAACTAACATAACTCCTTCGATCCAAAGGAGTGAAAATTTTCTGCCTGTGCACCTCTATTTATACCCAAAAACTGGGGTGGGAATTGGAGGGGGAGGGGGAAATGGGAGGGGGAAATTGGAGGGGAAATTGGAGGGGGAAATGGAGGGGGAAATGGGAGGGGGAAAAATTAAATTTAATTTAAAAGGGAAAAAAAAATTAAAAAAAAAATTAAAAAAAAAAAAAAACGAACTGAAAAATATTATGTGGTTGCTTTGGTAAACTACTATTGATAGTGTGAAAAAAAATAGTGTAGAAGAAAAAAAAAATTGAAAAAAAAAACGAACTGAAAAAAAAAAATATTATGTGGTAAACTATTATTTATAGTGTAGAAGAAAAAAAAAATTAAAAAAAAAATATTATGTGGTTGCTATGGTAAACTATTATTTATAGTGTAGAAGAAAAAAAAAAAAATATTAAAAAAAAAAAAAATAAAAAAAATAAAAAAAAATATAGTGTATATCAACCCACCCACCCTCGCCTGTTTATTAGAGGTCTTCACAGTACAGGCGGTCTATGAAGACTGAATAAAAAATGTATTTGCTGGCCTATATATATAGTGTCTGACTTTTTTTTTAATTTTTTTTTAAATTTTTTTTTTCCAATAACCATCATCGGAAATTAGTGTATGATACATGAATTTGCATTGCCTTGATGAGCTGAATAAGATGATGTCATTCAATCCATTCTATCTTGAACGGTTCAAAAGTTGATATTTTTCCGGGAACGATAGTTCCCACAGGAACGGAAATTTACGGGAGCTGATAGTTTATTTTAAATCAGCTTGGGGTTATCTCTGTTTATGATTAGGTCTCACCTCTTCATATAGTGTTGGTTTTCAATGTTTTAGTGTTTTCTTTAGTTTACGTTTCAGTGGAGGTTTGTATCATATTTGATACAAAACTCCTAGAACTGTATCATATTTGATACAAAACTCCTAGAACTGTATCATAGATATGAAACTCGTAGAAATGTATCAAAATTTAGGATTTAAGTTCATACAGTGGTATTAGCTTCCATGAGAATGAAAATTTTCGTCTTGGGGGTCTAGTTGGGTTGGAAAGAGCGTGGGAAAAAATGTGTGAGCGTGGGAAAATCTTTATTTTCCAATTAATTATCATCGGAAAATGGTGTTCGATACATGAATTTGGAGTGCCTTTAAAAGCCGAACAAGATGGCACCGTCCAATTCAATTTATCTTGAGCGGTTGAAAAGTTCAAATTATTTCGTGATTTTTAACTCCCGTGAAAATGGGAATTTTCGAGATCGGATAGATTGCGTTCATTCAACTTTGACTTACCTATTTCAGGTTGAATAAGGTTTAATTGAATTCGTTTAGGTTAACCTTAAATTTAAGGTTAAAGAAAAACTGAGCCAGAACTCTCACTGCTTTTAGCGAGGCGACCACGCCCAAAAATTCTATTATTTTTTCCTCAATCAATCGTAATCGGAAAATTGTATTTGATACATGAATTTGAGGTGCCTTTAACAGCTGAACAAGATGGCGTCTTCAAATTAAAATTCCCTTCACGGGTTAAAAAGTTCAAATTTTTTCGTGAATTTTAGCTCCCGTGAAAATGAGAATTTTCGAGATCGGACAGATTGCGTTGATTCTACTTGAACTTACCTATTTCAGGTTAAATTAGGTTTGGATAGTTGGTTTAGGTTAACCTTAAATTTAAGGTTAAAGAAAAACTGAGCCAGTATTCCTAGTTTACCCTACTCTCACTTGACTATTGAATGTTGTAGGTAGCCTTTGTCTGACCGCAGGTGTAGTGTAGTGCTGCTTCTCGCGATTTTCGGGAACTTGATTTTTTTAAGATTTTTAAATGGACTGGTCTCAAATTAAATCCTAGTCTTGCTCGAACGTAAACTTTCCGGAATTTTAAACACAAATAAATTACATATAGCACAAAAATGACAACTAATGGACGACTTAGTCCTTTTTGAGTCTGGAGAGCAAGTTCTTGGTTGTAACAGTCGTTCTAGAAAAAAAATGGTTACTGTTACCCCCACTCTGCCAAATTAAAGGAAATGATGCCAAATTTGGCGATGTTCAACCCATGTGGTTGGGATTAAATTACAGAAAAAAATAGATAAAACGGTACTATTGCTTACATGGGTTGTGATAAATGATGTGAATAAATTTAAAAAGAACCAGATACACAAAATAGTTATTTATGTATTAAGAGCGTGAAGCGCGACTTTATCGCTCGAGCCAAAACATTTACTGCGCGACGCATAGCGGTGCGCAGTAATTTTGCGAGAGCGATAAAGAAGCTTCACGCGCGAATGGCATACAATATTTTTCCTACAACTGCAGTTCTGGATTACAACACAATAAAAACTTGTAGTTTGTAACATCACAGACCGTGCGCGGATTTGGTTAGCGTGCGCCATTTTGAGGTTATGTGAATTCACGGATTCCGCGATCCACCAATGAGAAGACATCAAAATCAAAACAGAAGCGTAAAGAAAACAGCTGGCGAGCGTAAAGTACTTTACCGCTTGCTGAGCAGTAAAGAGGTATTTTACCATTAGTTTTCAGTACGTAAAGAACGACTTTACGAGCAGTTGTAGGAAAAACTAATTTACAAACAGAAAATTAACATTAAAAGTTCACATAAATTTCGATTTTGATCATCGACTGCTGAAAAAATCGATAATTATAGGTCCACGTGGCTTTGGACTGTGGATTTTTACGAAAACATCAAATTCCAGCCAATAATAAATAAAAAATACATTTTAAATTCGTAAAAAATAATGCTGAGCAAATAGATTTCTCTGTATGACAAAGAATTATAATACTATAGGCTAGTGATGGTGAATCTAACCTGAAAAAGGTTATCCTGCAAGCAACAACGGATTATACATAGAATTTCACGAGAATGGAAGAAATCCAGGTATGTGCTACTTTTTGACACAATAATTTAGCATATTCCTGCTTTTAAATAACATTTAAAGTCGCTTAAATATGATTTATTGCCATTTATCACAAGTAGTTTCGATAATCTCGAAGCTATCGCTATTATCGCCGGTATGACTGTTGAGTATCGATGGTCCGGCCAAAACAGCTGATTCAATTAACGAATTCGTAACTGTAGTGGCGCCGGTTTTAAAAATAATTCTCCCAATCTTATAATACGGTAACTCTTTAAATTTTTATAATAACTTCTTCTCCTCCAGTTATGATAAATTTTGGTGGTTGCCAGCCATCCAAAAAGTATCGTCACAACACCTACGTTAAAACTAAAATCCTGAATTTTTCCTGTACAAAACCTACAACAGAACTGGAAATAGACTTTTTGTAGTAATTTTTCTAAGCATGCTTAGAATGCTTAGAATTTCTCTCCCATCTCCAATTGAAGTATTGGGAATGTAATTCACAGGTATATATTTCATCTACATGTTAATGATTATTAAGAGCTTTAGTTCACTGTAGAAAAAAACATGAAATTTCACAAAGAAAAACTGAAAATAGCAGGTTTTTCATGATTTTTTGCTTTTATGATACCCAAAAACGTTCAAAGTCTAACAATGACAACATCCAAACTCATTCAACAGCTTTCCTACATGATCCAGACAGGCTGTGGTGCTCCATAGTGAACATAAATTCATCTCATTCAACTGCTCCATATTATTTTCTGATTAAGCCCGCAGGAGGATCAACCCATTCTGTACCACATAGAGGAAAATACGGCACAACAATGGGTGTAAGGGTGACTAATCTTGTACCCTGCCCAGTAATTGTTTAGTATTATTTACTGCTGCACTAAAGCCTGACCAGGTACTGGAAAGGTTGATTAAAGCTCGTACCCTGCCCTGAACCCCTCTCACCTTCTCAATACCCCTCCATACCTCTCCATTTACCCTCCATATCACCACTTCACCCTACATACCTACCTAGCCACTCCCTATGTCCATATAACGCTTTTTCAGAACCCTAAAAGCCCTTCAACGATTATAAACTAGAAGGAGATAATGAAACTTGCCCTTTACCAAGTGCTGAAAAAAAGTTAACACAACATAAATTGAATGCCCGGTTTTTGATGAGTGTATCATAAGTCAAATTGCCAAGTGGATGGAGTTCGCTGCTGTTTTTTATCTGAAAACATTTTTATTCTTGGATGATGGAGCTAGGGTATGTAATTGAGCACTTTTAGAGAGGTTGAACCCTATATTAATGAGAATACAATAAGTATACAGGGTGTTTCGGAACTCTCCACCAATACTTCTAGGCAGTGTTTCTGGACCACTAACAAAAGTAAATATCGTAATAAAAATTTCCTAAAGTCCCCAGTTACTCACACAGCCGCCATTTTGTTTTTTCACTCATTATCTTTTTATTCAAAAACCTCTGAATGTATGATTTTGAAATTTTGCAAACAGCTTTATAACAATTAAAACAATCTTGAAAAAATCAATCAAAATTTTCAGACATCAAAAATCAATTAAAACAATCTTGAAAAAATCAATCAAAATTTTCAGACATCAAAAAACAAAATGGCGGCCATTTAAAATCTTTGAACAATATTAAATTAATAATGGCTGATGATATCAAAATTTGACTTGAAATAACGTTTTTTATACATTTTTATTGCAAATCCAACGATACCTTATTTTCCAAGATTGGCCAACAATTAACAGAGATATGCTACTTTTTAGGGTGTGCAGTGGTTGGAAGCGAAAAACTGCAACCCGTTCTCAACCACCGCACACCCCAAGAAGTAGCATATCTTTGTTCATTGTTGGCCAATCTTGGAAAATGAGGTATCGTTGGATTTTCAATAGAAATATCTAAAAAACGTTATTCTAGTCAAATTTTGATACCATTAGCCATTATTAATTTCATCCTGTTCAAAGATTTTAAATGACCGCCATTTTGTTTTATGATGTCGGAAAATTTTGATTATTTTTTTCAAGATTGTTTTAATTGTTATTAAGCTGTTTGCAAAATTTCAAAATTATACATTTAGAGGTGTTCGAATAAAAAAATAATGAGTGAAAAAAACAAAATGGCGGCTGTGTGAGTAACTGGGGATTATAGAAAATTTTTATTATGATATTTACTTTTGTTAGTGGTCCAGAAACACTGCCTAGAAGTATTGGTAGAGAGTTCCGGAACACTGTATAATGAAGAGGGCTGAATTCATGGAGGTTTAAGGAAGTGGAGGGAGCATAAAATCAGAAAAGTGTTTAGGTTATCAGGTGACCACCGTGCAAGGGGGCTACGCTCTACTCTACAATAGATAAACACCTATGTTGATGTAGTTGTTTTATGTATCTATGAACTCTACAATGACTTTAATAGAGTGGATGTCCGCCACTCTATAATTCATTGTATCTCTACCCTTGAATGAATAAAATTTCAAGCTTTTGTAATGCATGTGAAGTGAAAATTTGACTGAAAAAATTGCGGCTCAGCTGTGTGCAGGGTTTTTCGCCATAATTGTTTTTATAGATTTCTGTATTGAATATTATTAGAGCCTATAATGTTATCTATTGCTGTGAGGGAAATTATTTTGTGGAATATGAGTTTTTAAAGATGGAAATTTTCGGGTTTGAGGGGGCAATTGATTTCACCTATGAGTGATTTCAATCTTTTAGTAAATTTTTCATAACTAAAAAACACCTTGAGAAATAACATTTCATATTTTTTATTTCAATGTAAGATATTGTTTTTTGTTTTAATTCTTTTTTTTTTAAATTGAAAGTTGTACAAATATTTAAAAATTTATTTTGAGAAAACGAATTCCTTGACTGGAGTAAAAATATGTCACTTTATTTCTCAATGTGTCTATTAGTCATAAACAATTTATAAAAAGTTTTAAATAACTTGTAGGGAGATCAATTGTTCTCCAAAACCGAAAAAAATCAACACTGAACCCTCATAATTCATAAAATAATTGATAAAAAAATAATTTTATTTGACAATAGATGACATTTCGATAGGTACCTTGATAATATCCAATACAAGAAACTTGGAAAAGAAATTATGCCCAAAAACCCATGCTCACAACTTTAGAGCCTCACTAAAACTTCAACAAATTGGGAGATCTAGAGCGATTTTTCCAATTTCTAAATACCTCTTTGTTGGTAGGATCAGATTTCTATTATTTCTTCTACAGTTTCTTAAAAATAATAGAAAACATCATTATATCCTGTGTTCCAAACCAAAATCCCGGGTTCGACTCCAGTTCTGACCGAAATATTTTTCCTCAGCCCTCCCCTGTCATTGCAGGACACGTTGAGCCTGCAAACTCTGACAACAGACATGATCTAGCCAGGTCACACGATATTATTATTTATTATTCATTTAATGAAACTTTCATGGAGCTTCAACAGTAATTTGAACCAGCGTAGATTCTCGATAGACGAGATGCGAGATTGAAATAGCTGCTGTTGAAGCTTATCTAGCTATAATCTAAACTACTTTACCCTGCTCCAAAATCTCCAGTGCAGCTCCAACTCCTGATGTTGATTATTATCCGTAAAAAAGTTTGTATTTTCGTTTTGAGATGACATCATAAACAACTGGGCAATCTAATTAGAAAACAAATGAATAGAATCCAAGTACTTCATATCGAACGAGGGTAGAATTAGAAATTGTGTCCGCCAAGAGAGGAGTCTTTTCAAAAAGGAAGGTTCAATAGTGTTAGGATTGATGAGGCTTTTAATTAGTAGTTCAATATCTCTCTCACACACGCCCACACACTCGCTCTCTTACTCTATCTTTCCCTCTCTCTCTCATTCCATTCTCTCTCTCAAACACACATACATACACTCATACAAACAATCACTTTCTCTATCACTCTCTCTTTCTCTCACACACACTCTCAGGCACGCGTGTGCCCAAACAAGCACTTGACACCCCTCGAAACAAGTTCAGGTGTTTGTGGACACCATTCCGGATATCGACTGCTAACCTTGTTACTGAACTCAATAAACGATGAAGCTCAGACTGCTGGCTTGGCTTCACACGAAGAATATTCGATCCGACTTGCCGAATATGTGTGCGTGTGTTTGCTCGTACAAGCAAGCTAGTGTAGTGTTACCTATGAAGTACAAGTTAGCATATCTAGGACCGTTTTCCATGGAGCGGTACCTTAGATTTTGATGTAACTGAATTTGAAAAAACAATTGTCATTTTAATAATTTAATTCTCACATTTAATCAAGTCTGTATTTGAATGGATGAATTTTTAGGATGCAGATCACATTGGTCTAAAACCTGAGCTTAGGTAATGAGTTGAATGATGGTGATGGATGAGTTAGATTCACAATTTCATGTGGGATCCAAACCACCACGAAGTGATTCCACTGCAGGGAACAGGGTATTTTTTAGTCCAGTCAAATATGCGGCAATTCTTGCATGTCAAAAATACTTGGGACCGTTTTTGTAGAGAATTTTGTTACCTTATTTTTGTTTTCGTTTGGACAGTCCTTAATTGATAGCTTTGGAAAACCCATTTTTCCTATAACTGCTCGTGAAGTAGTTCTTTACGTACTGAAAACTAATTCTAAAATACCTCTTTACTGCTCCGCAAGCGGGAAAGTACTTTACGCTCGCCAGCTGTTTTCTTTACGCTTCTGTTTTGATTTTGATGTCTTCTCATTGGTGGATCATGGAATCCGTGAAATTCACATAACCTCAAAAATGGCGAACGCTAACCAAATCCGCGCATGGTCTGTGATGTTACAGACTAAAAGCTTTTATTGTGTTGGAATCCAAAACTGCAGTTCTAGGAAAAATATTGTATGCAATTCGCGCGTGAAGCTTCTTTATCGCTATCGCAGAATTACTGCGCTCCGCTACACGTCGCGCAGTAAATGTTTTGGCTCGAGCGATAAAGTCGCGGTTCTCGCTCTTCATACATAAATGACACTATTATGACATGTGCTAGATTTTCCACTAGATTGTAAATAGGATTGTCATTCGAATTATTAATAAATTTAATATCGCATTGGAGGTTATTTGAACTTGAAATTTGACTATTGTTTAATAATCACAGGTCAAAGTGGGTCAAATTTTCACAAGGGCATTGACCTATACGGCCGTTAAGAGGTTGTAAAATCGAAATTTAAATGTTGATGGGTCAAATCTTAGATGTATATCTGCACCATATGATGTGATTTTCATGTTTATTAGCGATAAGTAGCGTCTGTAACAGTAGAACGCCCGCGCGTCTTACTGTAAATCTGACTGCATTATTATAGCATGGTATTAATGGTATTATTTATATGATAATAATGACCAAAATTAATATAAATGACACCCTTCATGATTATCGATTCTCTATAATTACGGTGAATTGAGGTTTCTAATCACGCATTTTTTATATTTATGTATTTCTTATTTTTCGTATTAATTTCTATTATGTACAAACTACTCATATGTCTCTTGGATACCATATCATTCTTCTCACATTATCCATTTCTGCTCGTTCTCTCTCTTAGAATTCCTCTTCTTCTCTCTCTTCCTCATCATCTTCTGCATACCCTTCTTCTTTGCCTTCTTCTTCATCATCCACTCTTTCTTCTCCTTTTCCGACCTCTTCTTCTATATCTACTACTAATCTTTTTTTCTCTTCTTTGACTTCTCCAAATATTTATTGTTTCTTTTTCTTCTTCTTTGACTTCTCAAAATATTTATTGTTTCTTTTTCTTCATTTTAGACTTCTCAAAATATTTATTGTTTCTTTTTCTTCTTCTTTGACTTCTCCAAGTATTTATTTTTTTCTTCTTTTTCTTTTTCTTTTTCTTCTTCTTCTTCTTCTCCTCCTCCTTCATCTCCTTCTTCTTCTTTATCTTCTTCTTCATCTCCACCGCCTATTCCTTCTCCTTCTTCTCTTCCTTCTCCTCCCACTTTCCTCCTACTTAGCCTCCACAACCTCCTCCACCTCATTCCTTTTTCCTCCTCTTCCTTCTCCCATTCTGTACTCTTCTTCTCCTTCTTTTTAATAGTTATTTTATTTTCTCCCGTTTCCTTTACGAAGCTGTAATGGACCCTTCTATCGATCATATGTACCACTCTAGAGTAGAGTCTCCTCTAGCAGAGCAGAGAACACAGAAAGGAAGTGGAATCGCATAATGATCGCATTATAAATCACTGCGAAACACAACAATCTCATTTCATCTCTGGCAAAAGCGTGCCAGCCTACACTATAATAATGCTGAACAAAAATAATGACAGCCGTCCGGGGTTTCCATCCAAATCACTTCTCGTTCTCATCTACTTTATGATGGCGGTTTTCCAGCCACAAATTTACCACGATAAAACAAAGTTTGTGGTCGCTTTGAGAATATTTTTAGAGAAAACAGCCCTTGAGAGAAAAGTTTAAAGCAGGAAAATACACGCTAAAGGTGCTTGCACAGTGGAGCATCTAATAGTCGATAATAATAGTAGTCGTAAAATCAAACACATGTTGTGAAATGGTGGTATTATTCCATATACAGAGTGATCGTCAAGTCACTCACTTTTTTTTCGGGGAGGATGTAGCCTACATAGGTCTGAGACCTGTGCGTGGGTCATGAATTGGATGATGAAGATTGATGAGTTGGACCTACCCAACGAGGTTACGAACCGCCGGGAAGTTATTTTACAGCAGAGAACAGGGTCTTTTTTGCTGGCCAATCCAATCGGTCAACCTTACAAGAACGCCCAGGAGCTTCGTAGCTTATCTCTGATTGAACATATACCTGCCACGGCACTCGGCTATCGCTTCCCTCGCAAATAAACCTTTCTTTATTAATTGTGTTCTTTTAAAAAATAGGCTACTCAAAAATAGCGTAAATATTCGTTTTTAAGTTTGAATTGGATTATCTTGCTTATTTGTCAAGTAAACAATTTTATCCAATGAAATTTGTGTAAAGCTCTATTTTTCTGAAAAGAGAATGCTCAATCATTAGATAGAATGAATTTCATGAGAATCATATCCAAAGTTCATATACATCACGGATTAATTGGATTAAAAACACGAGAATAAGAAATTGGAAGCAGTCGTGCAAAATAACTGTGTTTTCAGCAATGAAAACAAATTTATATGTGATTCGACTTTAGAATATGCTTTTGGCTGATGAATGGTTATAAAATTATTTTCAGAACTCAACACAACTATCTATACATTTCATGGCATTATGATTTCATGACTTTAAAATGCGATTTCGGCAGATGGATTTCATTTCAAGAATTCAATTGTCTATGAATTAAGTTGAGAAAATATTGACTTATTGACAAATAATCAAGTTATACTGGTATAATAATCCTCTTCAAACTGAGAAAACGTGTTTTCATAGCGATTTTCAAGTATTATGTGAAATATCTTAATAATTCTCAAGACAATATAAACATAAGATTATAATAATCTGATAAACTCAAGATAATAGTATTTTCAAGATATGTAAAACGTTTCATTTGATTATTTAGCTCCTTTTATATGAAATATTTTTAATTTAACTCCTAATTGAAGGTCCTAGAATTCCTGAATAAGTAAATTGATGGGGATACCTGTCAACTTCAGTCATTTTTATTTCTGTAACGAATTGTTTCCCGACCTATGCTCATATGAATGTTTTTCTTCAATTTCACGAGAGGAATCAGCTAGAGCAGGGGTTCTCAAACTGTGGTACGCGTACCCTTTGGGGGTACGCGAAAATTTTCAGGGGGTACGCGGGCAGGTTAATGAAAAATTAAACCATTTTTTTCCGTTTCGCAATCACGCAAGGTATAATTTAATAATGAAATCTAATAAATTGAATACTTTGTGGAGTTACTTGGAACCAACAAGTGCAATAGGTTTGTATAACTATTTCGTAGAAGTTCAGAGACAAGGTCTCGTTGGGGACGATTTAAGGTTTTACCTTGAGCCTAGCATTGAGGAACTATGTTAAGAAGCAAGCTCATCCTTCTCATTAATTTTTGTATTCGGTTTTAAATATGTTTCCAAATGTATTGTGTTTTTTATGTAAAAAGGTTTTTTAATTTAACCGTCCCCCCCCCCCCCCCCCAGCATCATTACGCGGTAACAAGGGGGTACGCTAAATTTTAATTTGTCATTAAGGGGTACAGTCCTTGAAAAAGATTGAGAACCCCTGAGCTAGAGCGATATGTTATTTTCTTCTTGACACACTCTGTATAATGAACGTAGTATTTTACATTATCGGATTATATAACATTCTGTTTGTGAAAGCAAAATTCATGATGAAATCTGATAGGACAATTAGATAATATTGTTTCTGATGTAGAATAATATCCAATCAAATTTCTGAACTAATTTCATCGCTTGAAATTCAAATCAATACAATGAGAGTTCGAAGTACGGTAATGTTGTTTTATGTGTACGCTATCATATCTCACTATTGAAAATCATTAACATTGTTATATTATGTCAGAACGTTCATTACACGATAAATGGATTATGTTACATTTTGATTAGCATCAAACATTACATTTTGTATCATCGTAATAAATAATAGGATTCTCTATTGATTTGGTTTTTTGTTAGGACAATTGGCTGTCTTTTAATGGAAAGTTTTCAAATTGGAGTAGGCTGAATGTAATTCAATAAATGGGTTATAGCTCGAATTTCAGCCCGTTCATAAATATCGAATTTCCGTACTTTTGGGAAGGGTGATGTCACTTTATCATCATCTCTTTACAATGACGAAGAATTCTAAGTAGATGAGAAAATGTATTAAATTTACAGTGAAAAAAAAATACTAAGAATGGTGATCATTATTTATCCCATTAAAATCATATTGTCTAGCAATACTTCAAGGATATGATTTATGCTAAGTTTTAATAATATTATCCAAGGTTTATAGGGATAACAAAGATTTTTACAAGAATTAAAATAATCGGGATCACTGTTGAAAGAAATAATAATCACCTGAAATGCCGGTTATTGAAGCACTCCATTAATATATATTTAATAGTCTAATTTATGTAAATATTATATGTATTTAAAAAATCTAATCGGACCTGGAAACTCAGTGAATAAAATGATCTGTCATGGAAGCCAATCGATCGATGGAGATTATCTTCGAGTATTTGATGCTCCACTGTATAAGCACCTTTATACTGTACTTGAAAGGTATCTTAACAGTTCATGTAATCATGATATTATGTATTCATGTAAAATAAGGGAAAAATAGGAGTAAATTTGATAAATAAACTAAAGGTTTCTAAGATATTTTGCTGGAATGAAGGTTTGTTCAGTAGGTATTAATCCAATAATTAAGTGTATTTCAAGCAGCGTTACACAGTAGTTTGGAACAAAAATGTTTGCAACTTTTGAAAAAATTCAAAACTCGACTTGTGAATTTGTTGCAAACTTGTTCAGTCTCAAACAAAATTCACAAGCACATACAAAGCTTGTTTGCAGTTTTTCTTTTCGAACTAGAGATTATTAAACTAAAAAGTTGCACACAAACCTAAATTTGCAAACTTTTCTGTAGCAGATGCTAAGTCAATGTATGAAGTAAAAGATGTCTCCATTACCTCATGAAATCAAAAATTAGTCAGGATAATTCATACATAAATCAGAATAATTCACATATAAAACATAATAATGTAATGCTACATTATAAATAAGAATAAAAAAATATAATTTTGAACTGTAGGCCTTATTTACTAGAAATAATACGAAAGGTGTGCTATAATTAAGCGAGATATCAAACTTTGAGAAATGAGATTGTTTATTGCTAAACGTTATACAATCTAAAAAAACCACTCTTCTCAAATAAAATAACATCGACCAGGTTATCTAGATAAGTGTTCCATTTGTGCTTCAGAATGGCGCATATAATAAAATCAAGAAATAGCACAATACAAAACGCATTTCAGTATAAGAGCAAAATAAACTGCAATCACTATATTGGACGATTAGAGTCTTTCGTTAAATTAAACTAAAATTTGTCCATAACCCACTCATTAGCCAATGGTACGACGCCCACACATATCACTCTTCGAAGATTTCCTGAACATGAGTAACAAAATCTCATACCTTGGAATTCCTTTACACCCAGACCGTTTACTGCAAATCTTCTGCCAATTTGGTAGCAGAGCGTAGTTGAAATCCCGTAGTCCAGCACGGGCTCATCTGACTGAATCTCGTAATTGAAATTGGATCCACACCATGGAACTCTTGGTCCTCAATATATATTTGATGGAATGAACGTCTCCACATGTATTTTGTGACCGAAACAAGTAATTTGTCTTTGGAACATGGAACCACTTATACAGTGGTGAGATGACATCAAAAGTTAATAAATTCGCTGTTAATCACATTAGTAAGGGAATCAAAAAGTAATATATGCGCCTTCCTAAATATACTCCCTGATAATTAAATTAAACTACATTAAAAGACTGATTAATAAAAAAAAGTAACTATCCTCCAAAGAGGAAAAGTAAAAGCCAAACATAACCTCACTTAGGGTTCACATACTAGTCAATAAACCAGATTTCAAAGAACAGAGGACCGCCGATTCTACGTTGGTAATTATTGTACAGAGACTGTGTGGGAAACTTTCAGATCTCAAGTGAGCAGGATGCTCACCACCAAGAATAAGTAGGGAAGGAGTAATCTCATTAATGAAATCAAACCTATATCATTGATCAGTTTACTTGACGCATGAGTAATAAGGGCAAGCTAGCAAGGACAAGGTAGATTGCCCGATCAACCAGTTGAAAGAAGAAACAAAGATGTCGATATATGGATCACAATAAGCTTTCTCCCTTTATTAGTTTATCGCAAGAATACATATTGAGACATGAAACTGACCTGTATATTTCTTATATATCGGTATACTGAACAATGCAAAATAGCTTGAAGACAGAAAACATTTTCCAAAATAACCAATCTTTTTCTAAATTAGGACCTGGTCCCAAGTAAAATAATAAAACCAACCTTACAACTTCATATTACTACATATTCAACCATTATAAAAGATAATCACCGAAAGTCTGAGATAAAACAACAGTAGGCTACAAATGAAACATTTAAAGTAAGATAATACCTGAAATTGTACTGATTTGGGAAAAATCGGTACAATGAAATTACATATAAATAAGGATATAGTCTCCATTACCTCATAAAATCACATACCAATCAGAATAATTCACATATAAATCAAAACAGATGAGGACATTGCAGTGTCTGGCGAAAATTCCTCAAAACTTGATTTACCTGAACAATAGTATTCTTTTTTTACCTCATCAAATCACATATAAATTAGGATATTGTCCCCATCTTGAACCTTTCCTTGAAAATATGTTGCAACATATTTTCTAAAAAAGGTTCAAGATAGTATTTTTCGGCTCAAAAATTTTAATCAAAATTTAATTTTATAAACTATTTCAACTGTTATTAATGTTTCGTTTCGAGTGAACTTTCAGATTAAATGTCCTTAAATGAAGAAGAATCATTTTGTTATTTTTCGAGTGAAGTTTTTTAGCAAATCTAAATTTTTAGTCGGTGTTAACCTAAATGTTTTGGACAATGTAACATATTCAAAATTTGTGATGAAAGCAGTTTTTGACTTGAGCCTGTTGCTCCTTCACAGTCATTGTAAATTTGTCACTATAAATAAATAATTCGCATTTTAATCATAATAAATCAGGTATAACTATTATTGTATTGGCAAATATATTATATTATTATGGTTAGAATGTTCAGTATCTGACAAGAACTTTTTCGTAACCTGATTCCCTTGAACGTTGAAAAAATAGCAGAGATAAGAGAAGGGTCAGAAAACGAAGTCAGTGATTTTGTATAGCACCCCGACAAGCAACATATTTTCTAGAAAAGGTTCAAGATCAATAAACAACCTCAGATCTCCACAGTATTTTTATTTTCCGAAAGCGTTAAAGTGGATGTTGAACGTTATTATTCGTGCGGGACTTTTCAACTAGAGTTCTCCGGAGCGCACGGCCAAAATATTCGGGTTAGAATGCGCCCTCGAGGTATTATATACATTTTGTATTCAAGCAGGCATCAGAGGGTGTTTTTCTGTTGGGCAGACCCTTAAATTCAATCGGGGTATCGGCGTTTTTTATCAGATGCTTTTCTGAAAGGCTTCAATGGCTGCAACCAGGCCTTTTACTAGCTTCAGACGACCCTATAGGGAAATTATTACGGGCTGTCAAGAGCCCCATTCAACATAGTGGATAAACGGAAAAGTCACAAGGTTATTGCTGGTTTTATGTTAGAAAATTTAAGAAAATCTTTCCGAACATTAAAAAAAATTATTCACTACTGATAAGAAGGTGATTACTAGCATAAACAGTAATTAATTGACCGAACGAAGAGAGGTCTCTGTATCGAGTTTACCGTTTTGCATTTGTATGTTCGTAACCCATTTACAGGTGAACGCGTGAACCGATTTCTTTGAAACTTGGCATAAATGTTCCTTTCAGTAATGCACAGCGATGTATGCGTAAGGATTTTCTAAATTTTGTTGCATTTAAGGATAATTATAAGGAAAATACGATAAGGCAACCATGCCTTCTTCTATAGGAACATAAATGATTTTTAAAATTAGCTTCTCCATCATATTTTATGCAATATTGGAATCAGATCCATAGAGAACATCTATTATTCCAACATAACATCTAGTTATTCATCCGGTTGAGCCTTAATCATATGAATGAAGTTATCATTCATATTTGTTTGTTTCATTTCTAATATTCTAATTAAGTATATTAACAAGTGATTAGTAAGTAAATTATATACAAATTAAATTAACTTATAAGCTCATTCATCACACATCTGAAATAATTCTTTTTGTGCAATCGGCTGTCTCACAAAAGAACCCACAGCCGTGTTGATGTGATACAGAGTGAGCTTTTGTTAAAACCAGACATAAAATAGACTACGCGAATTGAATGAAGGGTTAGATCTGATGACTGTGTTCAATTTTGCGATGCTGAGTATCATTGACTACATCAAGTATGTTCTAAGCACCTTTATTCTTGGGCTTGAGGTCTGTTCACAGAACTACTAGTTTATAATGATAATAAAGAAATGAGGAAGCGTAGATGAAAGCTGTTAGAGATCAGCGTTCTAACGTGGGAGATAAATGGAAAAGTCACAAGGGTAATTCTATTTTCTTATTGGAACGTGATTTATGAACGTTTAAAAGACGTTTTATGAACGTGATTTAAACCCGTATTTATGAACGTTTCTTTTCAGAAAAGGGTCCACAAGTATTTTAAACTGCAGGTCTTTCAACAAAGGCCTGACTCCTGATAAGTAATTTAACACTAAAATTCACATCAAACAACACTAATTCACACTCATATAAGTTTTTACACTACATAAGCATTTCAGGGACAACAGAGTCGGCGTTTAACCTGACTTGTCAGCTAGTAAACTCTCCCAGTTTAATCAACGTTACAACATGAGTCGTATTTAAGAACCACACTTAAATCTTCTCAACCTAAAAGTCAAGTCTTTCTTTAAATTAAATCAAATTTATTCCATTCAGAAATTGTACATGATACACAATACAGATGTAATACTCATTTGAACCACACTCATTTGATAACATGAAATGTACCTCCATAAATTAATATAGCTGGTCCTATGGAATCGGCAAACATAGGCTGTATCTGTCTGTGCGTTCCCTAGTTTGCCATCTAAAATACATTTGTGGACCAAGTCATTGATGAATTTTCAGGAAGAAAGAAAAAGAATGAATTGAAAAAAGAGTGAATAAATACAACACCACTATTGGTGATATTCCAGGACACAATAGCGCTTTATCACGTGCTTTCATACTTTTTATGTCGAGATGGCCGGTTCTACAGAGCCGGGGTTGAACAGTCTTAAAATCGCGATCTCAAATCCGTTCTTAGCCAAGCTAAGTGGAGGGCTATCTTGAAGCCGTTCCTGAGAGTATGTTCTATCATCTTCCAGCTTCAATTTTTAGCGTAGCATCGGTTCATGAAAATAAAATAAAATTGTCACATTCAATTTTTGCACCATTACAATATAATTTACTATAAATATATTTAACCTATTTCTATTTTCTAGATCTTAATCGAATTCTTACTTATAAATTTAAGAATGGAAAAGAAACGAAGTTCTTTAAGTTTATTGGTGTGCAGTCAGATAACGCTCACTACATCAATCTTTTATCATGCGAAAAATCAAAAGTGAAATATATATAAAGGATATTGGAATAGTAATAACATTCAATGTAAAAAAGCCTTTCCAAGTTGTTTTTACATAAGAATGCAGCAAGCTATATTCATACATGCGGCCTTTAGAGCCGTATTGTTGATCGTTCCTTTATGAACAATAAGATGAAGTTGTTACAACCATATTTATGGGTAACAGTGAGATACTATTTTCGGTTGTTACACCATTATCAATCCCAATCAAACTTACTCTAAAGTACTGAGTTGCTTAATATATACTAAGCAGGAGGCGATACTATTGGCTGAGGGAGAAAGTGCCTCTTATACGCTGGCCTTTATTGAAGGTTGTGATTGGCTGAAGGGCATTACAAGACCCGCCCACTGGTGGGAGGAGCAACAAGCAAACAATACTATTGGCTAAGGGTTAAAGTCCCTCTAATTGGCTGATCTTCATTGAAGGTCTGTGATTGGCACGCCCACCGGTGAGAGGAGCAACAAGCAAAAAATAAGTGTCAAAATCAAGAATCAAAAACTGTAAACACATAGAAAGCCAGACATCAGACATGATGCTATGAGTATGGGAAGGGATCGAATACTGCATAAATATCGTTTAAGCGTCTGGATGCGGTCACATTGCGCATTTATAAGAAGTTTTAATTATAAAAGTTCAAAATTTCCTTTTCCACATGGATGGTCAAAAAAACTTGTAAATTGTAAGTAGTCTCAGTTCTATGATTAGAGCCCTTGAAAATTGCAATCTTTTGTAACCACTCGATATTTTATCTTAATAGAATTGAATCAATATATCAGATTTTCAAGTCTGATTCCATTATATAATATGAAATAATTTTAATAATAAAACGTACACATCATTGGAACACACTTAATAAAGCCCTTAATATATTGCAAAGCTAAATCCTGTTGAATCTTGGTATCAGAACTGATTAGTTATTCAAAAGGATTACAGGAGCGTTTGAAGACTAATGAGTAAAGTTTGTCGGAGATGAAGATAGAGAAGAAGAAGATGCAAAAGATGAAGGATAAAAAGAAGAAGAGCAATAACAAGGAGGAGTAGGAGACGAAGGAGTATAAGAAGAAGAAGAAGAAGAAGAAGAAAAAGAAGGAGAAGGAGACGAAGGAGCAGAAGAAGGAGAATAATAAGAAGATGAAGAGGTCGAGGAAGAAGAAGAAGAAGAAGAAGGAGAAGAAGAGGAAAGAGAAGGAGAAGAAGAGGGAGAAGAAGGAGAAGGGAAAGTAGTACTGTAGTGGAGAACAAGAAGAAGAGGAAGAAAGAGAATCCAGAAAGTGAAGATTCAAGGGATGAAGGAGATCGGCTAGAAGAAGAAATAAATGTAATGAGTGGTGGGATGTGGGAGTTGGAGAGTAATAGCGGGTGAGCTCAAAGTAGGGAGAAGAAAAGGAAGAAAACGGATGAGAATGAGGAGATGAGGAATTGACAGGAGAGGTGAAAAGACTAATTGCACCGAATAAGTAGGTGAGAAAGTGAGCCCAAGGCAATTTCCAATTTAATATAAAGTTTCATGACTAGGCCTATGCCCCAACTCTCATCTTCCTCATCTTCCTTCTCCTTCTTCTTCTTCTTCTTTTTAATTTTGGATTAATCCTCTTGTTCTTCTTCTGCATCATCATTTTCTCGTCCTCCTTATCCTCCTCCTCCTCCTTATCCTCCTCCTCCTCTTCCTCCTCCTCCCACAACTCCTCCTTCTCCTTCCCCTCCACCTCCTCCTCCTTTTCCATGCAGTTTATAATTGACCGAACGAAGAGAGGCCTCAGTTGCAAGTCGACCGTTTTGCATTATTTGTGTCTGTCTGTCTGCAACACATTTAGGGCTAAACGCGTGGACCAAATTCAATAAAATTTTGCATAGATCTTCCTTTAAGGAATGCCTAGCGATGTATGTCTTGAGATTTTCGAAATTTTTTTCACATTTAAAAGATATTCAAAATGGGAAAAAGTAAGGCTATTAGGTCTTCTCCTATAGAAACACATGATTTTTAAAATGAGCTCCTCCATCATATGCAATTGGAATCACATTCATAGAATAGGCCTTGGGCCCTATGAACTACGATAACCATTTCAATATTATTTTATTATAGTTTCAATTATTTTTGGTGCAGCTATCAATGAATGGAGATGGAATAAGGAATAATTGGATATTGGAAAACCAAGAAAATACTTTATAATTCTCAGGAAAATTTATAATGAATGGGAACAAAATTAGGTGATAATAAATAATTAGATAAAGCCAATAAAAAATTATTTCCCCTCAATTAGTCCTTCAACTGTCTATTAACATTAAAACCCCGAGGTGAAAATGCAATGAAAACTTATAATTGTTCTTATCATGATTACAGGGGTGCTTATTCACTAGAGAGGGTGGAAGAAGGTGGGCTGGATGCTTTAAAGTAAACGAACACAAAGAAGGGATAAAATTACCCTGAGTCAACAGAAGACCACCCTCTTTCTCGCCGGGAATAAAGAGAATGAACTCAAGGGGATGAGACATAATTATATCCTTCTTCACAGCAGAAATAACCCGTTATTAGAGAGTTATTTCGTGCGAATTAAAGAAAAGATGAGAATTGCATGTTTACTGTGGAGCTATTTCTCAGAATGGTTTCAGAGATTATGATTTGCTGGTCGTAACAATTTTTCTTAACAATAATATGGTTGTCAGATTGTTGTCTTTGAGAATAATTAGTTTTTAAATTATTGTGTCATGCATAGCGATTTTGATGATATAAATCTACACTATTCAAGAATTCAAGAATTTATTCTCCTCGTAAATTTGTACAAACTAAATATAACAGTAATATGAAAATGGTATAAATATGTGCACTATGATAATATTGCTTGGAGCATGAAAGAATAATAGTGGTTTTATTTAATGATAGTTTTTTTTCTAATGAAACCCACATAGGTTCAATTTAGACGACTTTTAGTATGTTATTCACCACGTACTAAATATGTGCCAAGTTTCTTGCTTGTGTTATTTATTTATTTTATTTTTTTGATCTAAAATTACTGGACCATAAGAACTGCGCGTGGGTAACAAATTGGATGATGGTAATTGATGAGTTGGACATTCAGTTTAATGTGGGTTCTGAACCACCGGAAGTGATTTTACAGCAGAGAACAAAGTCTTTTTGCTCGCCAATCCAATCGGTCACCCTTACAAAGAGATCTCGGGAATTCGTAGCTTATCTCTATCTGATCGAACAGACACCTGCTCGGCTCACGGCTTTCACTCCAAGTTTTATGTATGTATTAAGAGCGTGAAGAGCGACTTCATCACTGGAGTTTTAAACATTTACGGTTATTTTGCGAGAGTGTTAAAGACGCTTCTACACATGCAATACGACATTTCACCTACAAGTGCAGTTTTGGATTTTCATAATTGTATGAAACTATTTCCGTACGATGCGCCGATGTATTATTGTGTCAGGCTTAATTAAACTTCAATGTTGCCAGCCGTATGGTGATTATTATAGTTTTGTACGATAATTTGGTGTGATGTGGGATCTGTCCAAGTGCTTCTGTACAATTATAATTTCAAAGGAATCCAATTTCAAGAAATTATATTTATTCATATGTTAAGACTGAATAAATTACAATGGCATGTGGAGATACAAAAGGAGAAAATTTGTGCCCAAAGCTGCTATAAATTATTAAAAAAACACTACTAACTAATCCTGCACTGTACTACGTGTGAGATATTTTACAAAACAGTAAAATTGTTTGAGATTTGTAGAGTGAGCTTCAAATAGTGCCTCGATGATTACAGTAAAAGGGAAAATTAGAGGTCAAATTAATTTTGAAACCGTTCCCAGAACAGAATGTTCAATATTTTTGTAAAAAATTGAGATAGTTTGAGCTTGTAACATGTATATGACGTGACAGATATTACTCTAAATAATTTACAATTTACTACTTTTCGAAGACACCATGAAAAAGTGCAAAATGAAAGGAGAGGCCTGCTGATGACGTCACTAGAGCGGGTAAGCGGGCAGCCCATCCAAGGCCTCACTCTATTACTGTATACGTTCGTACGTTACGTGAATAGTGATATGAGGTCCCACTATGTAGCGGAGCTGTAGTACTGTTGTAGCCGAGGGCCAATGTCAGAGTCAAGGTCATCTATCACGAGTCACCACTAGCCTTTCATTTCAAGGTCGCGAAGCGTTCACCGTACAGAGTATTTCAGAAGGAATCTGTCAGGCTTCTTTTCAGGTTATTATTATGTTATTATGTTATGAAGGGACGGATTCAAAGATCCAAAGATTCAAAGATCCTCACACGTCAACCGAAGCTTATTGTGTGTCCCTAGTACGTTAGTTGGGCAAACCAATACCTGTGCCCTTTACAAGATCCAGGAGTTTTTTCCCTATGCTAACGTCCCATTCATCACCTGGTTGTTTGCAGCCAAACAGAGCCCTTCTCCTTGCCCCGAGTCTCTCGCAATCCAGTATGATGTGCTTGGCAGTCTCTTCGGACTGATTGCAAAGCCTACACATCTGACTTTCATTTCTGAGTCCAATTGTGTGGAGATGTTTCCTGAAGTGGCCATGTCCAGTTATCAGAGCAATCAACTGCTTGACCTGACCTCTACCCAGCCTCACCAGCCAGTTGGTGAAGTAGGAGCTTGTGTCTGCTAGCAGCCTTTTGCTAGGTCAAATCCCTCTCTGAGGAAGAACTGGCAGAAAGCAGCCTAGGCTGCTTTACTGTGATGTAAATTGATCTGAAGGACCCTGGGCATTGTCTTTGACTGTTGATTCAAATCGAGGAACCTGCCCTGATGGGGTGGAACCTGATAGGTTTGAGGGCAAGGCAACTTCTGGAGTTACCTTGAGGTTTGGTTCTGGTTCGTATTTGGAAATTCATGTGGTTCCCACGAGCAGCTAGGGAAGTGGAGTCAACCCGGACAGAGCCCCGCATGCCCGGGCAAGGCTACATACTGCAGGAGGTCGCCTGGTGTCCTGCAGGCACCGTTAGATAGAGGAAACGGTGGAGGGAGGGGCTGGGATGAAGAGCAGGATAAAGGATAGGTTTCTAGGATAATGAGGTCAACGGACAGTTGCCCTTTTAGTCGCCTCTTACGACAAGCAGGGATACTGTGGGTGCAATTCTACTACCCCCACCCACTGGGGAGTCTTTTCAGGTTACTCCTCTCATATATAATAATTATAATAACAATATTAATAATAATAATAAAAATAATAACAAAGAAATTTTTTCAACTTTATTATCCCACTTTTACATGATAAAATCAATAACATGAGTACAATATAAAAATACAAGTCTTACGTATATTGTGAGAATCTTAGAAATTAATCATCTTCATTCTGTTGGCTACCCTTCGAAGGTAATTTAGCTTTTATTATTATTGTTTTTTTTTTAATAATAATAATAATAACGATGACGATGATGATGAACGCTATTAATTTAAATATCCACTCAAATTGGAACACTGAAATATATTTCAAATGAAATAACTGATTCTTTTTAGTTTATTTTATATTCTATAATTGTTCTGTGTTACAGATTTGTCAAGTATGGCGCACACTGAACTATGAAACTCAGTACAAACATTGAACAAGGTATGTAGGATAATAAATATTGTTTTTTTTATCTTAGTTTTGACATCGAGATTCTGACTTGAAATGATGGGTTATCAAAAAAATTGAATGAAAATATTTGTTTGTGAATTTGAAATTGATATGCTTTTGACAAAGTTTACTATGTCAGCCTATTTGAAAGCTTTCTAAAAGGAATTTAGTTCTAAATTAACAATCAGCGGCTGGTAGCATAATAATTTACAAATCAGTTTTATTATCTCTTGACAACATCTTCAAATCAACAATCAGTGAACTGTAGCTTAATAATTCACAGTTTTGTAGCTCTTGTATTTTCAGTTACTGCAGAATCTTAGGATTTGGGGTGCTTCCACAGTGGAGCTTCCAATACCTGAGATTAATCACCATCGAAAAATGAAACACACATATTGTAGCATATTGTACACATATTGTATTACACAGATTGTAGCAGCGTGAATGCCATCATTCTATATATTGTGTTTTATTTTGTGATGTTGATTATCTTGGAGGGTTGAGTGGAAGAGAGTGCCGACTGTGTCTTAACGTCTCCTTCCCAGAAAAAATTAAATCAGTATATCTGTGCAAGCACTCTTTTTTGGGAGTATTGTTTTTTTGTAGATTGTAACTTTATCCTGTGAATAGTTTTACAATATGACTACAGGAATAGATTATAATAGTTTACCACAAACATAAAAGTAATGAAGCTTCCTTGGGTATTGTCCTTGTTTGCTGATTTCTATGTGTTCATGGTTTTTGGTTCTTGATTTTGACACTTAATTTTGCTTGTTGCTCCTCCCACCAATAGGCGTGTCTTGTTTTGGCCTTTAGCCAATCACAGATCTTCAATGAAGGTTAACGTATCAGAGGCATGTATAAATATTAAGCTACTCTGTACTTTAATTTTGGTTTGTTTAAGATTGATAATGGTGTAACAACCGAAGCTAGTATCTCACTGTTTTCAATAAATGTGGTTGTGAAAACTTCTAGTCTTATTATTCATTACAAATCATGAAGTTGATATTAAAATAAAATGCGTATGGCTTTTATTGGTGAGGAGACCCCACCGTTTGGGCAATGTTATTGGAAATAAGGTGAACCTGCAATTTTAGGTTGGTTCTGAACCACTGGGAAATGAATTTACAATAGAGAGCAGAGACGTTTTTCTGGCCAATCCAATTGGTCACCCTCACAGAGAATCCCCAGGAGAGTGTTTCTTATTCAATCTAATGGTACCTGTTACGGCTTACAGCTATCACTTCCCCTGATATTACGATATCACTACAATTTGAACCAATTAATTCTCCTCAATTACATGAATAACTGATGTCTTCATTCAAATGTCGATACTTCACATTTAATCCAGTCACGAGAGATGTCGTTGGAAGTAGCCAAGCGAATTTTTCTCGCAATGTTTATGGGTCTTAGATGATATAAATAAAAAAAATGACCTTCTATTTTTAGTACGTATTACAGGATGTCCGAAAAACGAGGACATTCCAGCTCTATTTTCCACTTTTTCTTTTTTACTTTCAAACTGAGTTTCATATATGAAAACACCATCTCGTCTTTTTTTGAGTTCACTAATTTTACCAGAGGTCGATACCAATTTTATTCTCCTAGGCCGTATGTGACCCAAATTTCACCGTTTCAAAAGGAACATTCTAGAAAATTTTAGGTTTTATCAATTTTTCTATCTTCAGATATTGAGAATAATCAGAATTGTATTTCCATGATTCAAAATCCCTCCGGAGATAATTTAGTTCTCTAAAATTTGAAACCAAATTTCAACTTTTTATTTTCGGATAGAACCATAAATTTATTGTATTGGACTTGGCGATTATTGCATAAATTATCTCAATCGATCCAAACGTTTTCTGTTGTATTCTTGCATATAATATGATATTTCCACCTCTCCCACCGTTATTAATATAACTTTTTCTTGAGTTATAACGATGTAGTTAGGTTAAGTAACAATAAGTAATATTTGCATTTTAAATAAAGATGTCATTTATGAAGAAATAACTATCCAACTCATCTACAAATCTTCTCTTTTTCAATTTCAAGGCTATATCAGTTGTAGAAAAATAGAAATATTTTTGTGAGCAGAATTATTAAAAAATTTACAACTTTACAGAATTTTATAAAAACACCCAACTAGCTGAAAAGAAACATTAATCAAACTCATCTACAATTTTTTTTTCGATTTCGAGGCTACATCAGTTATGAATAAATAGAATTATTTTTGTGAGCAGAATTAAAAATTTACAACTTCACAGAATTTTGAAAAACACACGCAACTAACTTACTATGTGAAAACACCATCATTCTCAATATTCGTATGGCAAAAACTCTGAAGCCTAATTGAAAGTAGAATGTCGCATGATTTATTCAACGGTAGCTGCAGCTCTACACGGTAGCAGAGAAAAAGAGAGTGAGAGAGAATGATTGTGTGAGTGTAAGAGAGTGAAAGTGAGTGGGAGTGAAAAATATAGAGAGAGTGAGTGGGTATGAATGGGTGTGAAAGAGAGGAAGTGCGAATGTTTGTGTGTGTGTGTGAGAGAGATTGAGTGCGGAGAGTGTTAGAGAGGAAGTAGCTGGAGTGAATGCGAATGAGTGAGAAAGAAGAGAGAATGAGTGGATAAGAGAGGGTGCGAGATAGGATGAGAGAATGGATGGGATATATAAAGAGAGAGAGAGAGAGAGAGGGAGAGAGTGAGAATGAGAGAACTAGTGTGAGCAAGCATTAGAAGACTCTTTCATAAACCGTTCTGTTCAACAAACTGGTGACTATAAATCATAGGACGGTCACCAAACATGATCTAAAGGGCTATGGTGTTGAGGTATGAGCGTGGTCCCCCACTTCCAAGGGGGGGGGGGCTGTCACGAAGGGGGCAAACCCTGTCCATACAAGGACTTTTAAGGGGGGTTTTGAAAACCCTGTCTATTCCAGCATTTTCAGGGGGTCACAAGAGGGGTTGTAAACCCTGTCTGTACCAGTACTTTAAGGGGGGAGCTGTCATAAGGGGTGTAAACCCTGTCAGAAGGGGGTAAACCCTGTCCATATAAGCACTTTTAAGGGGGAGGGTACGGCAGAAGGGGTTAAACCATGTCTGTACCGGCCCGTTTAGAGGGAGGGTAGTCAGAAGGGGGTGAACCCTGTCCATCCCAGCATTTTCTGAAGGGGTAAACCCTCCAAACACATGGAGTGGTGTTTGCGCCTCCACACATCCAATGGATAACCAGTTCACATGGGTTGTGTACAACCTAGATGCTTCGCCCCCCTCTCCACCACGGATCTGGGGGTTTGTTGTTCGACTCGATCACTCTCTTTGTATAAACCCCGACCTATTAAAGCCCTTTTGGCGCCCTTCTTGTCCCGATTATTGGCAAGAGATGAACGTACAGCCCTTCAAAACCCTGTAGAGCTCTTTCCATTACCTTGCTCCTACAGTGGTGACCTCCAAAGGGTGCTGACAATAACTTATCATGTTAAACGCCACCTAATGCTCCCTTCCCTTCGTCATCGTGCGCGATTTACGAGCGTGTGATTTACAGCTGTGACGTCATGAATAATGGGTGCTTATGGGTAGATTTGAAGTGTGTGTGATGTTGTTTACAAGATTAGGTAGATGAGTGCTTTCAGTTGAGTTTTGAGTGCTTTACTGGTTGGTCAAGAATTCAATTCTGTCCTATAGTAGATTCTACATGATGGGATTAATACTTGGTAGCAGTTATTGGGTGGAGTGAATAAAGTTGTCTGTTGATTGACTCATGTTTTTGATACAGCGCCTGGGATTCTTAAGGGCCGGTGAGGATAAAAATTGATGAGGATGGAAATTGAGTCAATCACAGCTGTTTCTCACGCCTTCCTATCAGACCCCCGTCAACTCAACAGATCAGCAGTAACTAAACTGAGTCAACTCAATATGTGATGCTCATTTGGTTTATGAGTGGAAACTGTTGAGAAATTTCGAGATACATTATTCTTCATTGAGGAAGGAATGTTTCAAATAAAATAATGCACACAATCTATAATAATCATGATTTAATAAATATCATCGAGAATCAGTCAGCCTGGCGCTCAATGGATAGAAGTCAAAAAAACAAACAAGGGGGAGAAATGAGAAACAATTTGATGAGAAGTACAAAGAAGTGGGAAGAAGTGGTGAGAAGGAGGACACAAAAATATCGGTCACAAAGTAATGAGCAATTGAATTTGAAGAAACTAATTGAAGGATGAGAAGAAGAAAGTTTTGAAAAACGATATAAAGTTAACTAGATGATGGGCACGGAGAAATGTGGATGAGAAGGAATAATGTTAGGGGTGGTACGATGCAAGAAAGGGGGAGTAAATAGAGAATGAGGAAGAATCAGAAGCTGTAAGATCACAATTTTAAAAAAGAAGAAGAAGAGGGAGAGGTATGAGAAGGAGGAGAAGAAGGTGTCGGAGGTTTGTGAAGGGGAGCAGGAGTAGTAGGAGGATGAGGTGAAGAAAACGAAGAAAAAAAAGAAAAAGAGAGAAGAACTTACTGATGAAGAAGAAGAAGAAGAAGAAGAAAAATAAGAAGAAGGAGAAGAAAAAGAAGAAGAAGAAGAAGAAGAAGAATGAGGAGGAGGAGAAGGAGAAGAGAGCGGTATGAGAAAATATAGTAGGAGGAGGAGAAGAAGGGGTCGAAGGTTGGTGGAGGAGGAGGACGAGAAGGAGGAGGAGGATTAGATTGGATTATCTATCTTTATTAATGGGAATTTACAAATTTTGCATATGAGTAGTTAAAAACAAAAATTATCAACATCACATACAATACTATAGTAAACTTAGATGATGCTGTTTTTTATAGTGCTAGAAATTACGTACTGTGATATTATTTGTGAGATCATAAGATGGTACGTTGAGGTCATGGCATTTTAAGTAATGCTATTACATAAAATGGCGAAGTTTGAACAAAGATTCGTCCATTCTTGACAAGTAACCGGTATAGTTTAAGAGAGAGATTTGAATTTAGTGGTTACTTTTGTTCCAGTATAGAAAGAGTTTATTATGAAAGTAGCAGGTGTGTGATTGAATGGAAGTAGAGTTTATAAATTGTGAATTCTATAAAATTAATTATGATAATGATAATGGTGATTAATTAAGAAGAGAGAAGATAATTTAAGATAGTTGATATTGTACAAGTTTTCTTAGAAGAATGTGGTAAGTGATGAATTTTTTTCAATAACATGTACAATGCTGATGGAATATTATTTTTCGTCATGGAAAAATTCGTCATAGTTCGTCATGGAACAAGAAATCCAGAAATATTATTGTCGAAGGAGGTGAAGGTTTTTGTGGTTTCATGCAGTTGCTCCATGAGATATTTCTTTATTTTTATGAGATGAAGCCCACTCGTCCCTCAATGAATCTGATGGAATTTGGGAGTGCATTCCAAGCTCGACAAGCACTTACAACGAATGATTTAGTATGCATTGTGGTACTAGCAGAAGGAGAATATGATGAAGTAAAAGAGAAAGAGGTACGACAAAGCGGAGGAGGGGGAGGAGAAGGAGGGGGAGGAGAAGGAGGAGGAGGAAGAGGAGGAGGAGGAGGAGGAGGAATAGGAGGAGGAGGAGGAGGAGGAATAGGAGGAGGAGGTGAAGGAGGAGGAGAAAGAGGAGGAAGAGAAGAAAGAGGAAAAAAAGAAGGAGGAGGAAGAGGAGGAAGAGAAGGAAGAGGAGTAGGAAGAAGGAGAAGGAGAAGGAGGAGAATGGGAAGGAGAAGGAGGAGAAGGAGAAGGAGAAGAAAAAGGAGAAGAAGAAGAAGAAGAAGAAGAAGAAGAAGAAGAAAAAATGAAAGAAGGAGAGGAGAAATAAAGAAAAGGAAGAGGAGAAGAAGGAGGAGGAGAAGGAAGAGGAAGAGGACAAAGAGAAGGAGTTGAAGGAGATAAAAAAAAAGAAGAAAAATGTAGAGGAAGTAGAAGAAGGAGAAGGAGGATGAAGATAAAGAGGAAAAGGAAAAGGAAATGGGTGAGAAGAAAGATATGGAGAAGGAACAAAAGAAGAAGAAGAACAAGGAGTAAATGAAGACGAAAAAACTGTGGAAGAAGAAGAAAAAGAAGAAGGAGTAACAGAGAGAGCAAGTGAAGAAAACGAAGAGGTTGCTGTGAACTACATGAATTTCACCAAAGCCATACGTGGAATACGTGACCAAACTTCACTATCAGTTGGGTGAATGCTGAAGGCTGAAGGTGTCTTCGCCTCAGAAAACTATTGCAACTCCTCCTACTCTGAAATACTCTACAAAGGTAAACCATTGACCCAGCCACAACTACCACAGTAGAAAAGCCCAGTAGAGGATAAATGGACATTTTGCAGAAGGTATTCCGTCCATATTGAACGAGTCCTAACCTCAAACGAGCCTCTCATTGCTGCAGATCTTGAAACAAAAGTTTCAAAGAAACATATAACGTGAACCCGAACTAAATTGAACTATAGAGTGATCATCAAGTCGCGCACATGTAAATAAACGTTTCTGTAAAAATAGTAGTCTCGTTGAATTGAGTATAATGGTTTCTGCACGTTACATCCCTTGTAGTACCAATAACAAATCTAGACACCATTGACGTGGATACTGGGTACATTAAGTATGTACTGTAGTATTCATATAACTTGGCAGCGTGTAGCAGATGGGAGAGCTACATCTGATCCCAGCATACTGCTGCCAAGTTATATGAAAACTACAGTAGTATTGTTGAGTTCACTGTCTTGCTATCAAGTTGTTTTCTCAAGTACAGAGAATCAAGCATGAAATTAATGGATTCAGTACTGAGCGAGGCAATCATTTTGAGCGTTTGTTGTAAAAATTAAAGTAATTTTTTATATTCTTGAGTTTAATGCTTTGTTAGGTCGTTTTCTCAAGAGCAGAAAATCAAGCATAAAATCCATGTTTTCAGTACTGAGCGGAGTAGCCAGTTTGAGCATTCGTTTCAAAAATTGAGAATTTGTGTATATTGTACTAATAATGATTAATGCTTGTGAATATATTTGGTTGAGCTTTCATACAATTCGATTACCTTCTGATGTGCGCGACTCAATGATTATTTTGTAGAACGCAAGTGGTGCATATGAAGACGAAAATAGTTTCGAGAAATTCTTTTTCACTGTAAATCAAAACTGAAACTCACAATATTTCATATTCTGAATTTCCATCGTTTCTTGGTGGAGATCTTGAAACATTACTTTCATGAAATTAACCTTGTCCAGCATTACGTAAAACCGAAAGAAACTGAACCGGACTAGTAGTATATTTGAAGACAAAAATAGTTTTGAGAAATAATGTTTTTCCACACTTTGTAAAACTAAACTGAAACAAAGCGCACTTTTCAATGTTCTAAATTTTCAAATTCTTCAAATCTTAACCGTCAATTTTCTTGGTGGAGATCTTTAAACAATAATTTTAAGAAACGTTTTCCAACTTCGAATAGAACGAAACTGAACCTGAATGCCAGTAGAATATTTGGAGACAAAAATAGTATTTAAAATGTTTTGCAGCTGCCATGAAACTTAGCTGAAACTTACTTTTCGATAATCGCAATTTTCAAATTTTCCATTCAATCCTGTGCCAAGGAATGTTTTTCTCTTGCTGATGGGAAGTAGATTGAAAAAATATTTTCTCAAGGAACACTGAACTGAATTGACTTCCAGTATTCTCAGTTTTATATTTCGTTGAATCCTGCATCATGGAACTTGGTGATCAAGCCCACATAAGTCTGGAACTTGTGTGTGGGTACACCTGATGAATAATGGATGATTTAATCGTGTGATTGATGGTAGACTTACAGCTTCAAAGGGGTTCCGAAACACCGTTTGAGCGATAATAAAGCTGGTAACGCCACGTCATCGCAGACGGTCACACCTCCAATCGCGTTTCCGAGCGCCCGTGACTGAACATTACGATTGCGCTGTCACCGGGCTCAGCGAGCGGCCTTTTTTTCAAGACAGTAGAAGTCTGTCACTCTGAAAACACAAATATTGCAACATTGTACGACTCTTGTTGAAAACAAAACAAGATTAATTTCGTATTCTTTGCTACGCTGCAAGCACCACCTTTGATTCAACAATTGCTAAACCATAGCTTAAAAGACTGAACTCTGTTGTAAAAGTGATTTTTGTAGTACACTGGCTTCACATGAATTCTAAATTCTAAATTCTCGCTTCACATAAATTCTATAAACTTAAAATACTGATAAAAGTAGTCAATTTATTGATTTCCAAGCTTTTGTTCAATGTTTTGTACTGTATGTTTTGTGAAGGAAAATTAATTCATTATTAATATCGTGGAGAGAATGTTAGCATCTTCTAACCTAACAGAATTGAATAGATCGATACCATGGAGTATTCAAGAACCCGACAAATTTTCATAAAATGATGATTTTCATCATCAGTTGTGTTGATAAGCCTCTGCAGCAATCAACTTCTTTGATTTTTGTAAACATCATATGCAGCCCCATTCGCAAAAAAATGAACATCGGCAATCCTTGAAAAGATTTTCCTTTCTTCAATAATTTGAAATAACTGAAGGCAAGATCTCAACACAATCAGAAATTGAAATGTTAACGCTTACACTGTAAAAATAGGGTGAATGATAACAAAATAGGCTGTACAGCAACCTTCGAAATATACTTCAAATTTTTCTGTATTTAAAATGAACCAGCAGTCTAATATTTCGATTTTCACCAGCTAAAACTAACCTAGATCTTATAGTGGCGATCGGTTTTACATCATAATTATTTTCATATTAGACCATCAACCTTCAAAATCAAATTGGACAATGAGGAAGCTATATACCAAGTTTCAAGAGTCTGGAATCTTCCTTTCAAGCTCTAGAGCACAGACTTGAAAACTGAGGCTCTTGGGCCGAATTCTATCCCTAAAGAGCAGAATCGTATTGAAGTAATTAATTTGAATGATTTTCTGGAAAAGAGAATCTTGTCAGAGGAAAAAGGAATTCCATGAAATTCTTTCAAAGGATTAACAGAAACGCTGCATAAGAAATCCAAAAACGAAGGACTGATGAAGTCCTAACGATGGGCTCAAAAATTGTCTTACTCCACTCGTCTACTCTACCTTTCGTCTACTTCTCGTCTAATCTTCGTCTACTCTAGTCTACGAAATTAATTCAAACACTCTTGGACACAAATCAAGTGCTAAGACAGACTATATGAATATTTACGTAGAATTTGAATATCCGCGCCTGGGGAAAAAGGTGAAAACTCTTCATAAGGCTTCCAGCGTTCTTAATGGCGGTGTATTGCTTTCGAAAAAGTGCCCGGGAAACTCAGGAAACGTAGGGAAATGGAAAATGGAAGGTGGCTATGATTTGAAAGGTAAATTTAATAGTCGGAAATAATTTCCGTTTTGTCGATTTGCAAATGTGTTTTCATTCTTTTTCAACTAATTTTTCTTTCTATTTCCATCTCTCTCTCTCTGTCATTCACTGACCCACTCATTATCTTATTCCCTGCCACTTTCTCACCCAATCTCTCTCCCTCTCTCTCTCTCTCCCTCTCTCTTTCCGTTTATCTCATTTTCTCTCTCACACTATTTTTCTTCGAACCTTCCATTCGCACCAATTTTTCTTATAATTCAGGATCTCTTTTTCTTGTAATCTCACTTCTCTCTCACACTCTCCCCCCTCTCTCACCTTCTCTCTCTTCATTTATCCCATTTGCACTTTTTCAGATTATCATCTCAAAATAAATATTCACGTTCGAAGTAATCTAATTTATATCTACTTCCTCCACTTTTATTTCACATTTACCTTTCAATTGTCCTACTTCTATCTCTCTATATGAACAGTATTTTATTTATTTTTTCCAATGTGTAACCGACGATGTTTTAATGATAAGAAGCTCTCAAACAAGTACAATTTTTAGATTACTGAATGCATTATGGCCTTTCTTGTAATACGTTTTCTAGAGAGATAATCGTACCACAAATTTCAACAGTATCATGATTTTTACACACACATTGATAGAGAGATGCAATGGGTTATTCACAGTTTCACAGTATTAAGTTTACATTCATGAAAACAGCAGGTGCAATCCCAATCCTGCCTTCGTAACATAGCAAACAGTAATGTAGCAAAACATTAACAAAAGTAAAATGAAACTATTGTTTCTTAATAAGCAATGGGTTTTTTATCAATGTGACGCACCAAATCGTTTTTAGGTAATAAATTATGTGATAATTTTTTTCAAATAATATTGATTTCTCGATAGTAATACGGCATAAAAATAATTGATATGAAGAATGCACGATAAGAGTCAACTGTGAGGTGTAATTGCGGTGAGAGTATCAAAACTTTAACACTCATTTATTTTAACTAGACATGAAAAAAAATCATGTTCAAGATTAAAAGTTTAGTGCAAGTAGCAAACAGAAGTGTACTTTTACTCAACAAGCTGTTCAGGCAGTGTCAGAGTGGGAGTGTAATGGTTGGGTGGACGGGGGAACGGCTGATTTGTGTGAAGCGCGTATTAAAATTAATTCTAAGCGGTTACGCTAATTTCTTGGCTCAAGAGGAACCGCCGCTGAATACGAACTAGACGACACTACCACCTAAATGGAATTGAGACATTTTCCTCCTTCTCTTTCTTATTCTTCTTCCTCCTCTTCATTTTCTTTCTTTTTCTACTTCTTTTTCTTCTTCTTCTTTTTCCACGTATTTTCTTTTACTTCTTCTTCGTTTCTCCCTCATCTTCTCATCTTCTCATTTTTCCAGTTTATCATCATCTCCGTCCTCTTCTTCGTCTTTTTATCAATTTTTTCTTTTTATTCTTCCTTTTCTCATACTTCCTCGCCTTTCCCTCCTTCTTCCCCTACTCCTTTTTCTCCTCCTTTTCCTCTATCTTCACCATCTCCTCCTATTTTTTCTTTTTTTTCCGTCTTTTCCATCTTATTTTTTCACCTTCTTCCCTTTTCCTAATATTCTTCTCCTTCTTCTACTTCCCATCAATTCTTTTCTCCATTTCCTTCTGACGAGAGAATTGTATTATGATAAAAATTTTTCCAGTCATACTTAACATTGAACGTTGAATAGTTACTTGAAAGGTATAGAATTGACCAAAATTCCAGAATTTATCAGAGAATTTAAATATAAAATGATGGAAGAGTTCAGAGTGTGGGATGGGGGATCAGCGAAAGTAGGGGAGTTATCAGAGATGGTGAGAAAGACCGAGAGTTTGTGAGAGTGAATAAGTTGATGAAGAGAGTGAGTTTGGGATTAAGAAAAAGAGCGATTATATCGGAATACATTATCTATATAAATGATTATTTATGTAAGTGTTTCAGACTAGTTTAAAATAGTATTATTAACTTGTATTATTACTATTGTTATTACGAGTATTATCAGGTATTATTTCTAGTATTATTACGAGTAATAATAGTGTTATTATTGAAAGAGAAAAATAGAAATAGCGGGAGAGATAATGATATTGAAAGAGATAGAAAGAGTGAGAGGGATTGAAAAAGGGTGAGAGAATGTGTGTGTATATGTGTAAGAGAGCATGAGTGAGAGGGAATAAGAATGAGAGATAAGAAGAGAGAGTTTGAGGAAGTGCGATAATTTTGCTTGTAGAAGAAAGCTGCTGACTCGGTCACGAAGAGGCAAGACACGGCTTGTAATTTGCGTTTTGAGAGCTAGTGCAAATTAGCGCCATCTTACAAATTAAGTTGGCATCGTTGCTTCCACCCTTCTTCTTTTCGCTCATTCATTTTCATCACCTATTCAACCTCCATTCATCTTTTCAACATTTAAGTCAAATAAATACCGCTGACTTAGTGTCAATCTGACTCATGCATCACCATTCCTTGAGAACCAGGCGTTCAAAAAAGTTTACATTTACGCGTTCTGATGAAAGTTTACTTTTTTTTTCAAATTTGTCCAAAAATTTACAATGTTTTGCAAAATTTAGATATTGGGTGAACATATCTGATAAGACATGATGTGCAATAAAACATATTTTAAAACAAAAAAAGAAACCGACTTCAGTGAAATGATAAAATACTCACGTACTAAAAAGTTTAAAATAAAGTATTTACTTTAAACTGAGAAAATTTTAAATTTCATACAAGTAATCTTTTGAAGTCGGCGCCAAATATTTTATAAAGATGATAAGAAATTCTATCTAATATCAAAACTAACACTGTATTTCAATTACATATGTGATTTACACTCACTTTTACTGAAATACAGTAATTGATAAGAAATTCTATCTAATATCAAAACTAACACTGTATTTCAGTAAAAGTGAGTGTAAATCACATTTAATTGAAAAAATGTGATTTACACTCACTTTTACTGAAATACAGTGTCAGTTTTGATATTAGATTGTTCAATTATTTCGTCATGGAAAACATCACAGAGTAATTCTGTTATATTTTAGAAGTTTATGGGACGTTTGGCGCCGACTTCAAAAGATTACTTGTATGAAATTTAAAATTTTCTCAGTTTAAAGTAAATACTTTATTTTAAACTTTTTAGTACGTGAGTATTTTATCATTTCACTGAAGTCGGTTTCTTTTTTTGTTTTAAAATATGTTTTATTTTAAGCTTTTTAGTTGAATTTTCAAACTTTGAAAACATGAGAAATTTCTTATAGCCTACATTATTAAATATTTATCAAATTAGCAAGCCAATAATTAATTTATAACATCGAAAGTTAAGTAACTAAAAATCCACTTATAAGAAAAGATAAACTAAGGAAAATTCTACAACGTTTTATTTAATGTGGAATATTGTATTTAGGAGAATTATAATAGCGAAAGGCTTCTTAAAAGTGAAATGGCTTTTGATTAATTTTGATGTGGTCCCTTTCAGAATATACCTACACTGAAATAGTAGGCCTATATTACGTTACAAGTGTGGAAAATATTGTGCTTACTGAAAATATGATAAGTAAACGCAGGAGATGAAGTTGAGTGCGGTATTATCATAGTATGGTAAACGGTATATCATGGTATGGACGAGTATGGTATAAACATCTTCCCGGACGAGTTATGTACGATATTTTTTGTGTTATGATTGCAACTAAATAACCTTATTCCTATGACTCAATAACATCAACTAAATTATTTACAATTTTCATATGAACATATGGACAGAAATATTATATTCTTCTTATTCTCGATTCAAATTAAGTTCATGTGATTGGTCAAAACGGGACATTAAAGACTTCTTTCACACTGAACCAGCTTTGGGTAACCGATGTCGTTTACCCGGCATAATTGCATTGCATCATATGATTTCGAAACCGTCTAGATGTAAAGCGCTCCATGTGATACAATGATCAGCCTGGTAAACGACACCGGTTATCCCATTGGCGGTTATGTGTGGAACTATCCTATTCAAACTTGATTGAAATGAAGATATCGAAGAATGCTCCTTTTTGTTTAATATTGGGCTAAGTATTGGGCCGATCCTTGCGAAACTTGTATGGGACCACCGCTGAGCGATGCTCTTTCATTTAAAAAAAATTTCATCGAAATCGGTTCAATATTGTTCAAATGATTGATGTACAAACATAAAAAAAAAAACAGGTCGAATATAGTAACCTTGTTGTTTTTGGAAGTCGGTTAAAAAATGGAATTTATTAATTTCGAATTTTTCAAAGTGCTATTAATTTGTGCCATATAAAAGAGCACGTATAGAAAAAATATTTTATTATATATAGTGATATACATAGTTATTCAGACAGTGTTACCGGTGCTTTCTGAACTCATTCTGCTAGTAAAAATAATGAAAAAAGTTCATATTGTTACGTGTTCTAATAGCTAAAATAAGGCTGGCAACACTAAAGTTCACACTTGCACTTTATTTACACAAATTAATTGTAAGTTCAATTGATTAAATAAGAACAGATCATCAAATGACATGCTAATACTTACTTTCAGTAATTATTTACAAGATTTAATAAATAATTAATTACAGGCTGATCAATAACAAAAGAAACAAGAGTCCAATAAACTGTACAATAATGTAGAAAGAAATGGTAAAGAAAGAGCCACTAATCACTTACAAAACACAGTCCAATTCGTTATTTGACAGTCCCAAATAATATCACTTAACACAACGTCTTTGAACTATTAGTAAGCTGCATGAACATTAAACACTTGTCTCTGCACTTGACACTGTCTAAAGACTGAATAAAGCACTGTTTGCTGGCACTGGATTGTTTCTCTCACGAGATCTGTAATACAATCTGTTACACAGGTTTGTAAACATAACTGTCACGCAAGCTTTTGTAAAAACTGACTGTCTGGTTCATGTGGACTCCTTTATATAGCTGTTGTAGTTGTATAATTCCAAGAACTGAAATCACTAGACGCTTCGAGAAGGCCACGGAATGCTTGGAATATAGACCTCGATTGTTCAGGAAGAATGTAGAAATCTCAAGAAATCAATTGAGTGCGAGAGTTGCAGACTTGAAGAATCAGAGTGACAAAGACATTTGAAGAGCAAGAGAATGAATATCGGTCGAAGTCACGTCCAACCATGAAAACAATAGAATGATATAAATAGAACAAGTGCGTGAATAACTGCTTGTTTGCTTTCGTAACAATATGAACATAGGTCCGAAAATGCTTCGTTACCGAGTTATACATAGTGAAATATTTCACCCAAAATGAGTGAAATGAAGACTAGAGACTAATTCAGTTGAATCTTATGTTCTTCAACCTTGAAAGTTGAATACAACAGGTTTCAGAAACATATATCTCTTAGTTTTTGTGATATTTCACTTGAAACATTAAAATAGGGGTCGAGAAACCACTTTTTGCGTTTGACGTACTTTGTTAAATAAAAATAACACATAAACTTTTAAAGCAAAACTTGTAGAAAATTCAATTCTCGAAAATACCATGTAAATTATGCCAATGATAAACAAATAATAGTTTATGAAAGTGAATTTTATTAGGCTACAAACACGGAAATGATAGAATTTCAAAATTGAATGTTTGTAACGTTCAATTAATACGCAATAAAATAACAAAACAATATAGTAGTACTTCAAAATACTATAGTTAGAAGTAAATTGAAGTAAAATTCATTCAAAGTTTTAAGTACATTTTCGAAAATCTGTCCTTGTACTTCAATGCTCTTGGCAGCTCGCTTTCGAATTGTTTCTGTAGCTCCTCTCAACCATCTTTATTATTGTTTGAATGATTTAGTAAAGTGTAAATGTAATTATATTGTAAATACAGTATTAACAACTTTATTCACCTAATACCACAGTATATGTTATTTACAATTTATTGGATTTTAATTGAAATGAGCTCAGAAAGCGCCGATAGCACTATGTGAATCACTCTGTATAAGAAGTAAATTTGTCAGTCACTTCAAACTGACTTGTAAAATACGAGCCGATATGGCCCCGTTTAAAATGAGTGCTACTGTTCGGAAGGTTCACTGTAGTCTAGTAGTTAAGACGCCCCACTGGCAATTGGGAGGCCCGCAGTTCGATTCTCGGCGGTGACTGATATTTTAGTACAGTAGCATTCGTCGATTTCCATCAGCTATTCTATGCTGTTGTCAATATCCGCCATTGCGGAAGTTTTCAGTATAAATTGATAGCATTTTGAGGAACTCGAAATGAATAAATTCTGTTTCTGTATTATTTGTCAGTTTGTTGAATAATTGTCAGTTACTTCAAATAACACGTTGTGCCTTTGATTAGAAAGAGATGTGAGTTGGTGTCACTTGCAACGAACCCATAAGACCAATAGAAGGGGCGTATGCACTTGCGTAGCATACAGGAGGTGAAGCCAATTCCGCCATCCATGTAGTGGATAGAAAGACAAAATCGTGTTTTCAAGAGCAGAAAATTTCAATGCGCGCTCTCCAAATAAACTGCAGTTTAACACACTTAGGATTAAGATATAACTTTCAAATTTGGCATAAGTATAGACAATTAGTTCCTGAAGATAACAGTGGCATTATAAAAGTTAATAGTTACCTCTATAAATTTTAATTAGTTGTTTAAAGTTATAATTTTTGTCCGAGTTTCAAACATGACATAAAAAAGTGAGTCGGCTACCAAAATTTTCATCTTTTGGGTAGAGATGTGATCAAAGCGAGAAAGTTGTACAGAAATAACTGAATTTTTTTCATGATTTGACGAGCGCCTAACAAGTGGCTTCACCTCGGCGACAAGAAGCCCCTTCTATTGGTCTTATGTGTTTGCTGGTCACTTGTGAAGGTTGTCCCTTGTAGTAAAATAAAACCAGACTCCAAACTTTAAATGTAAACGTGTATCATTTCAGGTGATGAAAACTTTCCTCATTAGCCGGAATTCTGTTCAGTTTGGAGCTAGATTGTGATAATTTGAATGGAATGTAAACAAGAGCTGAATGCAAAGCTGTGCAACCATGTCAGTAACTGATCAACAAACAAGAAAGTGCTTACTCGATCAATCTATCTTATTCATCTCCTTCTAATCTCCTTCTCCTCTTTCTTCTTTCATTCCTTCTCTTTCTTTGTCTCATTATTTCATTTTTCCTCTTTCTTTCATTCGTCTTCTTTCTTTTTCCTCTTCTTTCATTCGTCCTCTTTCTTTGTCTTCTTCTTCTATTCGTCCTTTTTCTTTATCCTATTCATTAATTCATCCTCTATCTTCCTATTCACCTCTAATTTGTCTTCTTTTTCTTTTATCTGTTTTCTTCTTCCATTCGTCCACTTTCATCATCATTTTCTTTCACTCATCCTCTCTTTTCTTCTTTTTTCACTCAGCCTTTCTCTTCTTCTTTTTATATTCGATCTCTTTTTTCTTTTGCCTCTTTCATTCGTCCTCTTCCTTCGTCTTGTTACATTCGTTCTCTTTTTTCTTCTCCTTCTACTTAATGTTATGTAACTTATTTTATTCATTGTGGTCTAACTTATTTTATCCCATGAATATAGAATTCTCATTTCAATTATTACAATGTAGCAATAAGTTAGATATTAGCAATATTCCGAGAACCTAAATTGATAATCGTTCACGTCAAAATCATTAATCATATATTTATGTATTGGTTGAGTAGATGTTCTTGAGTCCTAACTTCGCCTCTCATAATGACAATTTTATCTATCTATGTTCAATCTTGTCTCCTTACCTTCTCAATATCTACCTTCTTCCTAATAATTTTTTGAGGATGAAGCCCACATAAGTCTGAGACTTGTGCGTGAGTGATGAGTCGGATGATGGTGATTGATGAGTTGGACCTACAGTTTTAGGTGGATTCCGAACCTCCGAGAAGTGATTATACAGCAGAGAACAGTGTCCTTTTTGCTGGCCAATCTAATCGGTCACTTCATTCTTCTTTTCAACTTTTATATCTTCCCATCAGTCATTCTCCTCCAATTTTTCTGTTCCTTTCAACCTCTATCCCTCCTTCTTTCTCTTCCTCTTTCAATCTTTCCATCATCCACTTGTTCACTTCTCATTCACGAAACTCTTCCATTTATAGTGTAGCATCAAAAAACAACTTGTTGAAAATTCGACGTATGTCTTGTTTAGTCAACATTCAGAGCGTCGTCATTCTTCCGAAAATTTCTCGCGTGAAAAATACAGTTGGTTGCCTGAAAATACGTTGTTTTTGCCGAGATTTTGGCAAGCATCACGTAGTAGAGCTAGCGGAGCAAGCGGTAGCAGTGGCTGTGTGAGAAATCTTTTCGGGCATTCATGCTTTCATGTGATACGTGCTAACGGCTGAGCCCTGCCTCGTCTACGGGGCAAAAGGTTTGTAAGCAATGCACGTAGACGGGCAAAAGCCTCTTGTGAAATTCATGTGCTACTCTCTGGCTCAGTACCAGCTGATTTTAAATAACTGTACAGGATGGCGGGAACGGAAACGATTAGAAACAGGGATGGTGGTAAGTGAGTGAGAAAAAGAGTACAATAGGTGTTTAGGAGAGGAGTAGCAGATTAGGGAGAAAAAAGAGGAGGAGGAATATGACATGAAGTAGGTGATGGAGGAGGAGGATTAGGGGAAGGAGAAGGAGGAGGAGGAGAAGGAGGAGGAGAAGGAGGAGGAGAAGGAGGAGGAGAAGGAGGAAGAGAAATGAATAGAGGAGGGAGAGGAGAATTGAAAGCAGGAGAAGAATGGGGATAAAGGTTATTAAAGAGATGGAGGCGTAGAAAAAGGAAGAAGAAAAGTAGAAAAAAATGGTGAAAGAGAAAAAAAAATATATGAACAATTGTTGAGAAGGGGGTGAATGACGTGGAAGAGGATTGTAGAGAGAGAGATAAAATTATGAAAAACAGAGGATGAGGAAGATGGGAAGGAGGTTGATGAGAAAGAAAAGTGATGAGAGGAGAAGCATCGAGAGAAGGCGGAGGAGGACAATAAAGAGAAGGGAGTGATGATTAAGTAGAGGAGGGAGAAGATAAGAAAAGGCAAGAAAAGAAGAAAAAGAAGGTAAATAAGAAGATAAAAGAAGGCGGTTAAGAAGAAAAATAAATGGACTGGTGGCATGGAAAGAACATTAGAGGAAAAAGGAGGAAAAGAGAAAAAGATTCAGAATAAAGAAGATGAGAAAGAGAAGAAGGAGGTGGATAATTCAAAAAAGAAATATATGACAGATAAAGGAGGAAGGGAAAAATAAGGAGGAGGAGCAGGTAAAAGAGGAAGAGCAGGAGGTGGGGAAGAAGGAAAAAGAAGATTAGAAATGGAGTGGAAATTGTGTCGCTGAAAGTATTAAGAATGGGGAGGAATGTAAAAAGGGGGAGAAGGAATGAGAGTTGATAAGATAATTACCTGATTTATTCATTAGAAGTTGTTACAGCTGACAAAACTTTCAAAGATATTATGAGAGTTGAGCTCTTAGTTGAGTTTTTTCTCAGCTCTCCATTTCTTCAATTATTTTTACGATGAGTAATCATGAATTTTACAATAATTCCATATTACATCGTAATGAACTCAAAGATAGCACGCAAGTCAGCTTTGCTCCAAATATTTTATTATGAAATAGCGCCCAAGTCTGTGCCAATATTTTTGTGAAACAATTTACTATGTTATGTTCCACGAGCAATATTATATAGGAATGAATACAAGTAAAGTGGAAGAAAAATGAACTATAATAAATGAAAATGGACGATATATCATACAATGGAGATAAAACATCCAGAACTCCTCATCATCCTTTACAGATGAATAATATGGTGAGAGGAGCAATGTTTCACCTTTACACGAAATATTGTGCGAAAGTAAAAGAATGAACGAGAGTGGAATGCAAGGGATTCAAAACAATAAAGTCGTTTCGCGCCCAATTTTTTGGCGGTAACAGAGAGCGCGGGAAACAAATTTTAGGCGGAAACTGAATGCGCGGGAAACGAAATTTAGGCGGCAACTGAATGCGCGGAAAATGGTGTAATTTTTGCCGAAATTGCATGCAAGAAAGTGTGGGAAAGAAAAAGTGAGTCAATTCTTGTGTCTGTGTGTGAATGAAAGAGTGCGAAAGATTAGATTAGATTAGATTAGATTATTTACTTTATTCATGTAGATTACAAAATGCACTGTCTTAGATTCTAGATTATGATAGTTAAAAATATATAAGTACTGTAATTGTTGTTCTATGAATTTTACAAATCTAAACTAAAGAATTAATCAATGATATGTATACAGTATAAGATGCAATTTGATAAAGATAATATGATTGTGATGTATCTACATGAAACGGCGAAGTTTGAACATATAAATGTCCATTCTTGGAAGAGGATATTCAAGAATATCCTTCTCATCAACACTTGACCGTAGGCTATAATAAACTGAAAACGGTATGAAAGTCAAAAACTAAAATAAGATGAATAAATTATTTAAAGGATATGAATGATTAGAACAAAGTGATTAATAGAGTTAATTTACAATAATAATAGAGGTTATGGATTGATATTTTCTGATTGAGAGTAAAACAATGAGACAGAAAAAGAGATTATTTACAAATGAGATAATTTATGTTAAACATTAGGCCTAATATGAAAGTGAGTAAAAAAAAAAAAAAAAAAAAAAATCATAATTTAAGAGGAATAATAGGGGGTGATAGTGGTTAATATTACACTAGACATTAAAGGTAAAACGAAAACTTTTTATACATAAGTTAATATTTTACGGATTATAATAGTTAAGATCCCTAAGACATTAAGGATTTGAATGGTGAATAAATTGCTTATGGAGTTGATGAATGATGAAAGTTGTCATGCAGTTGCTCTACGGTTGAACAGACTCAGTCATTTTCTCAAAAAGATATTTTCTCAATGCCAAGATAAAGCCCACTCGACTCTCAAAGGATCTAATAGGATTGGGAAGTGCATTCCAAGCACGACAGGCGCTAACAAGGAAAGATTTAGTATAAATGGTAGTTCGGTGATTCGGTATCCTTAGAGTATTTTCTCCGGTTCTAGTATGTGAAACATCTATCCTCCTACCTTCAGAAACAAATTTAAAATCATTTTTGAAATAGTTTGGTTTGCCATATTTTAAAATATCTCTAACAAGTTTGACTATTCGAAATAATCTCTGTTCGGGTAGTTTTAAAGTTGAGCTAGCAATGTGGGCTTGAGTGATCCGTTCATGACGTTCAAGAGAGTAAACAAACCGTAGACAATAATTTTGGCAGCGTTGCAGTTTATCATTTAGAGTGACTTGCATGTCATTTAGTACAGAATTGCAATACATCAAGTGTGGGAAGATCAGAGATTTAACCAATAATAATCTAATGTTTCTAGGAAGAATATCTTGCAATTTCTTCAATGAATGCATGGCTGAAAATACCTTTTTACATGTTTTATTTACTTGTTCTGACCAGTCAAGTGTTTTATTCATGATAATACCTAGGTTTTTGACTGAGCTGCAGTAGGGAATTTCATTACCATCAACAGTAATTTTGTGGATTGAGTTCAAGTCTATGCTGTTTACTATGCGTGAGTATCCAATTAGTATGGACTGCGTTTTAATGGGGTTGAGTTTGAGGCCATTTTTCCTAGTCCATTCAACTATTAAATTTATATCTTGATTCATTTTCTCTACTGTTTCATTTATTTTTGTGGTAGAACAACTTGCATAAATTTGAAGGTCATCTGCATATGTATGAAAACTGGAAAACTTGATAACAGAAGGAAGGTCGTTTGCATACAGAGTGAACAGTAGGGGGCCTAAAATGGATCCTTGAGGAACACCATGTATAACATTTTTCCAATTTGACCTGTTATCACCAACAGATACACATTGTTTTCTATCTGTAAGATAGGAATTGAACCATATCAGTGTTTTATGATTAAAACCAAGAATAGCTAACTTGTTTAGAAGAACTCTATGATCTACAGTGTCAAATGCTTTAGAAAAATCAAACAGACTTAAGATAGTACATTTTCGTTGGTCCATAGCCAACCTGATATCATCAGTGACACGCAGTAGAGCTGTTTCAGTTGAATGACATTTTCGAAATCCAGATTGAAAGTTATGAAGTTTACTACTATGCTCTAGAAATTCCACAACTTGTGCATGAACAATTCTCTCAAGTACTTTGGATAGGGCAGGTAAAATACTGATTGGTCTGAAGTCTTCAACTTTATTGGGAGAGGCAACTTTGTTTAAAGGACGAACCAGAGCAAGCTTCCAATTTTCAGGGAAATTACCATTTTCAAGAGATTTATTGAAAATGAATGTGATAGTCGGTAGGACTGCAAATAACATTCTTTTAATAAATTTGATTGAAATTTTGTCTGCACCAGTAGCATTGCTACGAATATGTTGAAATGCTTTAAAAGTGTCTTGTTCTGAAATCGGATGAAAGTGGAATTGATCAGCTAGTGGTATGTTTGAATTTGTTACCTGATCATTTAGATCATTAATATGATTACTGATGACTGTCTCATCACGTTGATTCGAATGTGAAACAAAATGTTCATTTATATCATCTAGTGGTAAGTCAATTTGAGTACGATTTTTCTGTTTACCAAGGCCAAATTCTTTTATTCCATGCCATAATAATGAAGAGTCTTGTCTGTTGTCTGTCATAAATGAATTCAAGTACCTAATCTTTGAGTTACGTAACTGTTGTTTAACTTTATTTCTGAGACTTCGATACTCAATTAAGCTATCCAAATCATATTTCCTTTTAAATTTTCTATGAGCCTTGTCTCTTTGTCCCATCATTTTTAGTATTTCATCAGTCATCCACGGTACACGTTGTTTTCTATTTATTCTTCTGGTTACATAGGGTGCGTGTTTGTCATATAAATTGAGAGTCCAGTTTTCAAAAGTCTCAACCATTTCATCTACTGAGGGTAAGGCCTCAATTTGATGCCATGGAGTCTGAGTTACATCAGTCAAAAAAGCGGCTTCGTCAAAGTGTTTAAAGTCCCTATATGTTATAAATTTTTGCATTGGTCTAGGTGGCTTATAAGAAAGCACACAGTAGATCAAGTCATGTCCAGAAATAGCTGGGACAGAGATTTGACCCGTGTGTATAACCTCATTGGGGTCACTAACTATGAGAAGGTCGATGAGTGTGTCAGATTCATTAGTATGATGAGTTGGGTCTAGTGGTAAAATAGTCATGTTGAGGCATTGGAAGATTGTTGTCAGTTGGTAATAGTCAAAGTTGCAATTAGTCATGTTCAGGTCAGTGTTCATATCTCCCATCACTAGAATACGGCTATAAAATGGCATGAAAGAGAGCAACGCATTTTCAAAATCTGAGAAATGACCTATTTTTGGGGGGCGATAGCATATTCCAACTAGTAATTTATCAGAACTGGATAAGGATAATTCAAGTAGCATAAATTCAGGTCTGGCAGAGTATTCTTGTACAGATGTGGTTAATATTTTAGTCTTTATATTTTCTTTTACGTACGCTGCCACGCCGCCACATGCTTTATTCAATCTATCATTACGGTAAAGAGTATAACCGGGCAATTCAACTTGTTTGGATGGAATACTAGGCTTTAAAAATGATTCCGAGATTCCAATAATACTGAAATTTTGAAAACGGAAGATTGCTCTGAGTTCGTCTATGTGACAACTAAGAGATTGAACATTAAGGTGCGCGGCTTTCAGAACTTTGTCGTAGGGCCGAAGCCTGTTCGATAAAATGAGACCCGTGTCTGGGTTATGGTAATTATTATTCAAACTACTACGATTATCATGAATTGAGAGGGAGCGAGCTGGATTATCAGTGGGGAGCATAATAATTGTAGTTACATACCAACGTCGGTCCAAGCAGAGAGCAAAGCATGACAGTGAAAATGAAATGAAAACTAAGATTACTTAACCTAGGTGACTTAACAGTCAAAGTCTCTCGATTGAGCGAGTGCATAAAGGATGCATCGTCAGTTCGGCTATGGTCACAATTTATCAGTCACAGTTCGATTATTATTTACACAACGAAGAGGTGATGATTTTCAGCAGGTGATCCTAGTCTGTGCAGGAGTATGATGCAGCCCTATACTGGATAGTGATGTTCTTGGTAGTGAGGAATGACAGCAAGTTTTGATGAAGCGGTGATTAACCAGTTCAACTGTAACAAGAAAAAAGAGAGAGCAGAAACAACAGCAAAATACCTGAGGAAAGTATTAATGGAACTAGTCATTATTCCATTACACGGAAGACAAGAATTCTAGATTTAGTGAGAATGAGTAATAAAAGTAGAAAAGTAAAAGAGTATCAATAAAGGTACAGCACAGGTTTTTTGGAAATTAAAGTATAGATAAAAGCTCAGTATACGTAATGTTAGAAGAAAAAAGTAATTATTTCAATACCAAGCTTGCCAGACAGAGAAGGAGATCATCTGTTTGTGATAGAGAGAAGAAAATTCAGTAAATGAATTAGATGCAATAACAAATTAATCAATCATTCCAGCAATTTAACGAATCTTATAATAATTGTGAGATAAAGATTGAGTGATATCATGAAAACAAAAAATGTAGGCTAATCAATTCGATATTTTGAAAGTAATGGAAATTACAGATAATAATTATTCAGCACTAATTATGTAATATTTTTGTTCAGTTACAGAGTGATAGAAGTATAATACTGTTCTGAAACTCTTGAAAATAAATAGAATAATTCAACGGGAGATATATGACGAGACAATCTAAATATAGGAACGAAGCATTATTTATCAAACTGACATCTTCATTTTTATTCAAATCATTTATAATATAGAATGATGTTGAAGATCCATCTTGTTTCCACTAATATGTAATACAAACCTAAAAAAACACTCCTAAACGGAAACTAACCCACGCCACGGCGCGACGGCCGCCCCGCTCTGCCGTCCAGAGCACCGCCAGACGACCCACAGCACACCGACTCAAGGCAACCTAAGTCACCTTACCTAAGTTACCCAAGGCACCTCAAGCCAGTGCACCGCGGGCCGCCCGACGACGCTCCAGACAACAGAGCGAAACGGCCGCCACGCCACAACGCGAGTCAATCTCCATTCAAAAGTGGCTCCCTCAAGCCTACCCTACATAATATAGAATGTTATTAACTATGAAAGCCAAGTTAAAACCATTAATCAATGATATTAATCATAAAAATTTAGTCGTTATAGCTGCTATGAGTTCACAGCATCGATAGTAAAATTGAAATCCATTTTTGGCCGGATATGTATGTGTAGGAAGGCCTATATATAAAGTTTAAGAGTACATTCCTATCGTAAATTACAGTTGATTTATAATAATTGAAGTGATCTAAATCAATTAAATGATCTACATATCTACTGTATACACTCACTTCATTCGTGATGGTTGTTTAATGTACTGTTAACAGTAATGAGGCAACAATCCTAGTCTTGAATCCTTCCAATCAGTAATTTAAGCAAAAATTTCAGTTATGAGTACCAAGAGAGAGAGAGAGAGAGAGAGAGAGAGAGAGAGAGAGAGAGAGAGAGAGAGAGAGAGAGAGGAGTGAGAGTAGATTAGATTATTCACTTCATTCGTGTAGATTACAAAATGACAGACTTAGATTCTAGATTATGATAGTTAAAAAATATGAGTAATTGGTCTATGAATTATAAAGCTAAGCAAAATAATTATTTAACGAGGAGACAAAGTGAGTAAGATAACTTATTTATGAGTCATGTGACGACTATTGAAAGTGAGTGCATTCTCCAAAGAGAGAAATTGGAAAAGAAAAAGAAGAGAATGAAGAGGAATGAACGTGAGAATGTTCAATCAAACAAAAATTTGATTATGAAACATTGCCGTGGAGAATTTTTGAAGAATGGAGACTCAAAGAACGATGGATGGCCTTTGAGAATGGTAGGAGAGGGAAGGGAAAGAGAGACTAAGAGAGTTTTAATTAATTCGCCGACCGCTTTTTATCCGGCCAGGGTTGGTAGCACTGGCTCCTTTTTGGCGGGAATGACTGGCATCATTCAGATATTTCAGAAACCCAATTATTGTACTTCAACTTGCGAACGGACGCACGAACAGTCACGCTCACACGCCAGCCGCCATTGTCCGTTGAAAAGAGCTTGCCCTACATATTTTTCGGCTAGTATAATATGGACTTTGAATACGGCGAGAGCCGTTACTAATTTTGTGATACTCTTTATGATTTTTATCATCATGGAGGTGTTGAACCGTTTTTGACTTTTTGAAATTATACTTCATGTGGAATGAATAGGAAGAAGTGTAAAATGGGAGGAAGGGGAGTGAGAAGAAGTGGGATAAAGGGGAGAAGAAGAGATAAGAGAAGAAATTTAAGATATGAGATGGAGGAGGGATTGGAGAAGCTGGATAAACACATGGAAAAACTGATAAGGAGATGAGAATCATTTTGAGAAGAATAGATGTATGAGGAATAAGGTAGTAGGGGTTATTAGCCGATTGAGCCTACCCAATCACAAGACAGAGGGGCGTGGCCACCCCCCTTCCCCCCTCCCCCTGCTCAGACATTTTGTAAACGCCCACCCCTTCCCCCCTGCCCCAGACAGCCATTTTGTTTTTAAGGTCACATACCCCCTTCCCTATGTGCCCCCACTTTATTCCCAATAGATTAAAGGGGGACCCCCCGCAAGCACCAATGAGAGAGGACCTATCCCCCCTGACCCCACCTCTCACAGAAGGTTCCCAATAAATATAGAACATACAGTTTTATATCTATATATACATGCTTGCAATTGTATATCTATATATACCTGCTTGCAATTACTATATCTATATTTGCTCTTATCCGTAACCCCCCGCCCCCGCCCCCCCGCTTTAGCTATTAATTGCATCTGCACACTTGCCACCTCCTGCTGTGATTCTCAAAGCCCTCTCTTTCGCACGTGCAGTGTTAATATACCCCCCTGCCCCTCCACCCACGGATTTAGCTATTAATAACACTTCCGCCCCCTGCTGCGAAAAAAACTATTTCATAACGTTTAAAAGCAGAGCACGTGCACAAGTTTTATGTAGATTTTTTTTTATGTGACTCATTAAGCTGTGGAATAATAATCCTCTCTCTCTACCCTCTCTTTCTTTTAGGCAAAGTTGGCGTGTGCACAAGTTTGTGGATTGTGCTCATTAACTTTTAACATGTTCTCTGCGGGAGTGAACCATCTACATCAACATGACAGAGATGAACATACATCTACTTTCTCTCTCAGGTCATTAACCTTTGCATGAATAATCCTGTCTGTGTGAGAGAGAGAGGCTTTCTCTCTCACTCTCTCTCAGCTCATTTGAAGGTCACAAACATGTTTTAACCTGTCTGTGTGTGAGAGAGAGGCTTTCTCTCTCACTCTCTCTCAGCTTATTCATCAGCCTCGGTTGAAAATTCAAATATGCTTTGCAATAATATTAAACTCATCTATAGCTATCAGTAAACAGAAACCTATACAATTTTCATGGTGAAAAATTGAATAATTCAATTAGTTATGAAATAAAATATGAGCATACAACGAACGAATATTATATGAGCAGAAGAATAAACGTATATTTTCCTTGTAAAAGACAAGCGGTTCCTGCTTACACAGGGGACTGCTGGAATTGCTATTTTCTGCTAGAGCCAATTAAATTTATATATAATGAAAAGAACAAGTATATTACAATTGACTGAAGCACATTTGGACAAAAGACATTATGTGATTAGAAATAGGGACATAAAATCGCAAATTATTCAAATTGTTTCCCTCAAGGAAAAACATACACGCAATGAAAGAAGTAGCTCTTCTGTTCTTTCGCACACGCTCTCTACCCTTGCGCTGAGATGCTGCCGGAACGAAAGAGGAGAGAAAGAAAAAATGCGAGGATGCCGGCGGGTAGACGAGTTCAAATACGAGCGCATTGCTGTGTCAACCGGCATTGGAACGAAAGAGAGCACCAGCTATAGCGAAAGAGGAGGTTAGAAGGAATGTGGAGAGAAGATGCTAGCGCTCAACACATCTGGCGAATCAATGTGCTAAGTAAAAATGCGTGATGAAAGGAAGGAGGTAGGGCGAAAACGGCAGAGCAGGCAGCGCATGCCATTAGCTAATTTGGCGCGTAAGTCCGTGACACATGTGTGATTGTATCTTAACTGTGTCGGCACGCTCCTTGGGTATTTCTATTTTAAAACTGTCACTGCGGTTGAAAAGAGAGGTTCTTCAACTTGGGGGATTCTATAATGATCCCATGCCAAGGTATGAATCCCATCCGGGGCAATATAACTTTTGGTATCAAAACAAGAGAGACCCGTTTTTGCACATTCTATTTGATATACTTTATAGCTTCTTATCATATTAAATCGCTCATAATGCGAAGTTCTTTCGAATAAACATTTTTGTACAGATCAAATGAGAAACATCCATCTTTAACAGATTTCTTTACACCCTTAGCTACGTTTTTATACAATTCATTCTCATCATCTACACATTTGAAACTATGCATTTTGGACCGTAATCCTACAAACTGTGTGATAATTGTCTCATCTTTAAATTTCCCAACTACTTTTTATTTTTAAGACTATATCATTTATGAGTGGACGTTCAATAAAGTGGAAAGAAATGTCTAAAAACAGTTAATCACTCAATAAATAGAAGACTCATAAGCAACAGTCTGATCACAACACATTGATATGCGTAAACACGCTGTCTTTATATATACACTATCAATCAGGTAGCACTAGATTCGTAATCACAGTCTGTATAAATGTTCATTGGATACATGATCACATGGGCTGTATAAACTACAACTGGATACGAACGTTGCGAGTAGCAAATGACAAACTGTCTGACTCGATACAGACAAGGAGATCCTTTTTATACGGGTTTCATTCATACTATCAACTTCCAGAAACTTCTTGAGGTCATGATTGCACACGATCTCCCAAAATGTCACTGAAAACTCTAGAGCGTAAAACCAACCTGAGCAACGAGAGTGAGACACATTCAGGGAGAGAACACTCAATCAAGAACAGTCAATTTGAGAAGCGTTCCATCTAAATGGCAGCGTAGTTTTAAAGCCTTGGAAAGATTTTAAATTGAGAAAGATTTAAATACATGATACGCTCTGTATATATATATATATATAAATCACAAACAAGCATTTTGGTTTCAAGAAGGTGCGCAAGTAGAAGGGTGAGAAGAAGTAGAAAAAGAAGAATAAGTGCTTATCATCTCAATTCCAAGAAAGCATGGCGTAGACTCACCATCATGTGTGTTGGGTACACTATAAAAGGTAACTCCCATGTTTTTGTTGAATCGAGAAGAAACATCTCAACAGTAATCAACTTTCTTAAACGTATTTTCTACATCACAATAGAATGTTCATAACACAATAACTGAGCACTAAGATAAGTTAAAATTACAATTTTGTTACGCTCGACTGTCAATTTACCAGAAAAATGAGTGCTTTATCTACAGAAAACGCACTGTTGAAATTTCTCACTTCCCTTTTTGTTCAAACGGATTCTTATTTCGAGTTGGAAGAGATTTTACACTTGAAATGAAGTTTTTAAAGAGCTATCGCAGTTGATCCATAATAGCCATTGGTTTATCAGATTTCAATGCACATTTCTAACAGCGTTTGGTATAACCTATCAATTTTGAAAGCGAAAGTAGAATAATAGAAACAAATTTAAATTTTGTTTCCTGATTGGAAAATTCACGCATTTTCACTCATCGAATGAAGAAATCCTTAGTCTTGCGCTGTCTTCCCTCTTTCTTAAAACATTCCAACTTTCAAAGTACATCTCCGCTAACCCAATCACACTTGTTTTATCACAATTCTTTTCCACCCTCCTTGTTCAAAAATTTTTATCCTACTGAATTAAATCTCCTCAATTTCCTTTTTGTAATTGTGTTTCCTTTCACACTTTAATTTATAACGCCTGTCTGCACTGCTGGATCTCTATCGTGTTGACAGAAAGGTCCGACAGAGGAAATGTTTTTAAACAACTTTTACATTGAAATTCCTGAAAATCTCCCCTCGAGCAAAGAAAGTAGTACCGGTACACAATTCTTTATTGCTGCAAATTTACATTATAATAAATGAAAGGTTGCAAATTAACACAGAGGATATAAAAGAAACCCAACTAACCTGAAATAAAAACTAAAATTTCGGTTCACACACCACCAGCAAAAGAAAAGTGCATGTAGGATTTCAATTAGACCCTACTAAATTGTTCCAATAGGGTGGTTATTTTTTGAGTATGTTATTGTTTTCTTTTACTGTTCAATAGTGAGGGATACGGTTAACATAAGCCTAAAACTTTTGCCACCACGTATCCAAGTAGAAAAAATGTAAGCTTAAATTGAGGCCAACACATAAATCTCCTGAAATTTTTGATCTCTCTGTTGTTTCCTGTCATCTTTGCAGGGTTTTTTTCACCAGAAGATGGATAACATGAGGTAAACTAAAGGAAGGTAAATAGGCATCAAAGTTGAATTAGATTCTATTTCACATCTATCATCTTCCTTTGCTAATCCAAGTTTGTGATACCCTCCCTGATTCCATAGATTATTCCTTCGGAAGATTCAATAACTGAATCTGAACAACATATGGAATCGATATAAATGGAATTTTCACAACGCAATTAATTAATCGCTCAGTTAAGCACACAGGAGCTATTTACAGGCACAATATTCATCAGTTTTGTGACAGATGATCAGGAGAAAACTGCAAACATGCTGCTCACAACCTCAAATATTTGAACAATCTCAAATGAGAATGGTTGGCTTTAGTGGGTGGAGAACGAAAATTTCATGCCACGATGGGATGACCTCAACGGATTGCTGCAAATTCCATCCTCGCACATCTTCCGTTAGCTCTTCCACTCGAAAAAATCTCTACCTTAGTTTTATCACCAATCAATACGATATTGGTCTGCGGTTGCAACGGAGGGGAATACTACAACAATGGAAAGAGAAATAAAACACTAATCGCTCAGATTTTGTTATATTTGCTTTTAAACTTGAATTGCTGCGAATAAAAGTTTTCATACTATAATAAGTTCTACCCATTTGTCAAACGGTTACATTTTGTTAATTCAATTTGTCTTTTATATGATCAACTTAATGTGTAGGCAAACTTTCTAATGGCTCACATTATTTTCTGTTTATCCAATTTGTGTATTTTATTATAAACAACCCACAGAGCAGTTTAAAAATTATGATTGAAAATTTAGAAGCTGCCTTCTATGACGAGTTTTCTGAAATTGGTACAAAACTATGAAAAAATAAATTATGTTTGAATTGGAGTGTGGCAATGCTGAAAAATAGCATTGGGAATGTGGGCCTTTTTATGTAGAGCTGGGAAAATTAAATAAAGTTTAATAGTTCCAAGGCGGTTTGAACCATAATTTAAAATTGTAGAATTGGAAATCAATATTGAAGTCGATCGAGTCTTATTTACATTTTTTTCTCTTTCATTTCGCGCGCGATAAAGAATGGGGGCGTGACAAATTTCGCCGTCAATATTGAGTACGACAAAACAGTATCCGCATGGAACGTGTCGAGTTGTCTTTTTGTGAAGCTACTAGTAACAGGGTCTGAAGCATCAGCTTCTTCTTCCCCCTCTTCTCCGCTCTTAACTGGTAAAATAAACGATTCAAAATCTGCGTAAATTACATATTTCGGTTTAAGTGTATAAGTATAGTTTGTAAATTTGATTACATCACCCTCTTTGCGTAGCACTGTTCTTTGCGCTGTGAACTTTGAACAAAGCTCTCTGTGCTTAAAAAATTTAAAAAATGTGTCCAAATTTTGTTTTCCATCTCTATTTACCATTTTGTCAGTTGTGAAACGATGGAAACAGAATTCACAAACATGTACCTGTCCATGCGATTTTGTAAGATGGCTCAAGAGCCGAGACAACCCGTTTTTCCCGTTTGCGGTGTTGATGAGGCAAAAATGAGATTTTCGCGGATAAGTTTCGCTTGTTAGCAACAAAAGATTAATTTGGTGAGTACGGTTTCTGTAAGCGCTACACTTGTACGGGAAAAATACGTTTTTATCATATGCAATTACATTTATGGATATATCAGGATTTAAAGCTTCAAATTTCTTAATGTCCTGCAAACTGGAAGGAAAGTTGACCCCGTTTGTGTTGACTGTGTGAGCAAACTTGCTCAAATATTCAACAGTCATATTTCTGCGACGATAATGGAAAAAAGATAAAATTGACCACAAAAGGCATTTCTCGTCATTGAAATTTTTTACGTTAATTACGCATGTCTTTTTCTTAATAAAATCGGGGGGTTTCTACATATGTGGATGAGGAACCACGAATCGCGGTATGCCTAATTATGTTGAGATCCAACGATTGGATCTTTTTTATAACCCACCCACTCCCAAACCTCACAAACTTGTCAAAAGAAGATAAAATTTTTACAATAGCATTTGTAAAAAAATTGTTTAAATCGATAGAATTTGAAGCACACTGCTCAATTTGTGCAGAATAGCTATGGAAGTTCACGATAGCTGATACTTGTTCGTTCTCTTCACCCAACAACACTATTTTATGCATGAGAACATTTAAAACAATAAAGCACTTCACATTCCCGTTGAACCGGTGTGACTCGTCGATGATAAGCTGCAGCACCTCCTCCCTGCTTGATTCCAGCGTAGATTTGATGTCACGTTCCTCCTCCAGATACGTGAATCTGTATCTAGCTGCGCTGCCGTTCAAACCTCGAATCTTCTCCGTCGTATGAGCCATTGTGAAATCGTTCTGCTCTCTAAAACAAAAAGTTAGTAGCAGATTAGAAGTTGATCACCACGGACTATTCTAAATTACGAATGATTGACTTTCAAAGGAAGCGATTCCACTGCGTTCTCCAACTGAAAGGTTAAAAAAGATTATGAGTGTGGAACAGATTATATCTATGGATATAATCTGTTTCACACTCATAATCTTTTTTAACCTTTCAGTTGGAGAACGCAGTGGAATCGCTTCCTTTGAAAGTCAATCATTCGTAATTTAGAATAGTCCGTGGTGATCAACTTCTAATCTGCTACTAACTTTTTGTTTTAGAGAGCAGAACGATTTCACAATGGCTCATACGACGGAGAAGATTCGAGGTTTGAACGGCAGCGCAGCTAGATACAGATTCACGTATCTGGAGGAGGAACGTGACATCAAATCTACGCTGGAATCAAGCAGGGAGGAGGCTCTGCAGCTTATCGTCGACGAGTCGCACCGGTTCAACGGGAATGTGAAGTGCTTTATTGTTTTAAATGTTCTCATGCATAAAATAGTGTTGTTGGGTGAAGAGAACGAACAAGTATCAGCTATCGTGAACTTCCATAGCTATTCTGCACAAATTGAGCAGTGTGCTTCAAATTCTATCGATTTAAACAATTTTTTTACAAATGCTATTGTAAAAATTTTATCTTCTTTTGACAAGTTTGTGAGGTTTGGGAGTGGGTGGGTTATAAAAAAGATCCAATCGTTGGATCTCAACATAATTAGGCATACCGCGATTCGTGGTTCCTCATCCACATATGTAGAAACCCCCCGATTTTATTAAGAAAAAGACATGCGTAATTAACGTAAAAAATTTCAATGACGAGAAATGCCTTTTGTGGTCAATTTTATCTTTTTTCCATTATCGTCGCAGAAATATGACTGTTGAATATTTGAGCAAGTTTGCTCACACAGTCAACACAAACGGGGTCAACTTTCCTTCCAGTTTGCAGGACATTAAGAAATTTGAAGCTTTAAATCCTGATATATCCATAAATGTAATTGCATATGATAAAAACGTATTTTTCCCGTACAAGTGTAGCGCTTACAGAAACCGTACTCACCAAATTAATCTTTTGTTGCTAACAAGCGAAACTTATCCGCGAAAATCTCATTTTTGCCTCATCAACACCGCAAACGGGAAAAACGGGTTGTCTCGGCTCTTGAGTCATCTTACAAAAAGAGGGCATCAAGTAGATGTTTGTGAATTTTGCTTTCATCGTTTCACAACAAATAAATTGTTGAACGTGGATGGAAAACTAAATTTGGAGAAGCACAAAGAGCACTGTTCAAAATTCAGCCCGCAGAGAACAGTGCTTCCCAAAGAAGGGGAAACTCTCAAATTTACAAATTATACTGCAACATTGAAAACAAAATACACAATTTATGCCGATTTTGAATCGTTTATTGTACCGATAAAGAGTGGGGAAGAAGAAGAAGAAGAACCGCACATCACAAGTAGCTTTACAAAAAAGACAACCCGTCACATTCCCTGTGGATATTGTTTTGTAGTGGTGAACATAGAGGGGGAAATTTGCCACGGCCCGATCATCTATCGGTCGCGAGATATGGAGGAGAAGATCATTGAGAAATTTCTAGATGAAATTACAAGTGTGGGAGAACTGCTCTATCGGGATATGAAGAGTGAAATCCCAATGTTTGAATTGAGTGAAGAGCAGAAGAGAGATTTTAATAGTGCGGAAAAATGCGGGCTGTGTGGAAAAGTATTCGCGAAAAATGACATCAAGTGTAGGCATCACTCGCACGAAACAGGTGAATTTATTTGCGCAGCTCATCAACCCTGTAATTTAAATGGGAAATCACCTGATTTCATACCTTGTTTTATGCACAACTTTGGGGGGTATGATTGCCATCATATTGTGCAGGCATTAGGCAAGTGTAAAAAACCAATACGCTGCATTGCTCCTTCAGCAGAGAAGTTTTTCTCAATCACGGTGGGAAAAATCAAGTTTTTGGATAGCCTAAAATTCATGAACGCTTCGTTGGACAGTTTGGTGAAAAATTTGTCAGAAGGACAACAGACAGAGTCAAAATTCAAATCTATGTTTGCAGTGTTTAAAAGCGTTGAACAACGACAACTGCTTATTAAAAAAGGAGTATACCCCTACACATATATTGACTCTCCACAGAAATTTGAAGAAACCTCCCTTCCCCCAATCGAAAGTTTTTACAATGATTTGACGGATTCGCCTTTAGAAGAAAGGGAGTACGCACATGCACAGAATGTTTGGCAAACATTCAAGATAAAGAATTTGGGAGATTATCATAATTTGTATCTGCTTTGTGATACACTCCTTTTGTGTGACGTTTTTGAGGATATGAGGTCATCAATGTTTGAGAAATACGGTTTGGATGTGACTCATTTTTTAAGTCTTGCGCATTATTCGTGGAATTGCATGCTGCATTTCACAAAAGTTGAACTCGGCTTGATAACAGATATAGATATCTACTTGATGGTCGAGCAAAATGTGAGAGGCGGTTTAGCTGTAATACCCCATCGGTATGCTGAGGCTAACAACCCTTATATGGGAGCAGATTTTGATGCAAGCAAACCGACAAGCTATATACTCTATCTCGATGCGAATAATTTATATGGGTACGCAATGTGCGAACCTCTGCCTGATGGAAATTTTCAATTTCTATCTGAGGATGAAATCAGTCAAGTTGACTTTTTCAACTTGGCTGATGATTCAGAGTATGGGTACATTCTCGAGTGTGATCTCCAATATCCCAAAACGTTACACAACAGACACAATCATTTTCCGCTAGCGCCGACAAAAGAAGAAGCACCTCACCATCTATTGTCTGACTACCAGAAACATGAGGGACAGAAATCGTCGACAAAACTATTGGCTACACTGTACGATAGGGAAAAATACGTTTTACATTATAGGAACTTGAAACTGTATGTACAACTAGGAATGTGTCTTAAACGCATTCATCGTGTCGTAAGGTTCACGCAATCTCGCTGGCTTAAGCCCTACATCGATTTTAACACAGAGTGTAGGAGAAATGCTAGAAATACATTTGAAATTCAAAATTTTAAGGCGATGAGTAACCTTATTTTTGGAAAATCTTTACAATCCGACCGCACCCACTGTCAGGTAGAGCTTGTCACCGATGAAAGGAGATTGGATAAATTAATATCGAAACCTCTGTGCAAGCGATGGCATATTTACAATGAAAATGTAATCGGAGTGTTTCTAAGAAAACCTGAAATCTCGCTGAAAAAACCAATTTTTGCCGGCTTCACTATTTTAGATTTGAGCAAACACCTCATGTTTGACTTTCATTACAACAAGATTTTGAAAATGTACCCTGTTGAATGTGTGAAGCTGCTTATGAGTGATACAGATTCTGTTTTGTACAGTATAAGAACAGAGGACGTCTTTTCCGACATTAAGAATAACCTAGATTGGTTTGACACAAGTGATTATCCTCCGTCACACATGTGTTACTCTTTAAAAAATAAGAAGGTTGTTGGGAAATTTAAGGACGAAGCAAATTCAAAGATCATAACACAGTTTGTCGGTTTGCGTCCCAAGCTGTATTCCTTCAAATATATGGACGATGCAGCTGTTATTACAAAGAACACAGCGAAAGGAGTGAAAAGGAATGTTAAGGATAGGTGCTTATCATTTGATTTATACAAGAAGTGTTTATTTGAAAGAAGCACACATTACGAAAGGTTCAACATGATAAGAAGTTATTCGCACAAGATTTATCAAATAGAATGTGCAAAAACGGCGCTCTCATGCTATGATGATAAAAGATACATCATGCCCAATTCGGTTGACACCTTGGCATGGGGTCATTACAGAATAGGTGAGGAGGAGGAGGAGAAGGAGGAGGAGAAGGAGGTGGTGAGAGGGGTGAAGAAGTGAGTAGAACCTTCCTCTCCAAGTGTGCAGCAGCGAGTGAGTAGTGGAGAAGGAAGGAGGAGTGTTGTTTCACAAAAAGAGGGTGGCTAAAAATAGATTACCCACACGACGCGTGCCTAGCCAGTTGAGATACAATCGCGCGTGTGTGATGTCAACAAAAAAAAAATGAATGAACTTAGACATAGATTAGCACAAGAATTGCATTCTGTGCCAAGAGTACATTTTAATAGGAGAAAATATGAGATTAAAAGTGAGGTGGATCTGCTTCAGGCAGATTTAATTGATATGAGCTCGCTGGCGAGAGATAATTCAAATTTTACTTTTATTTTAGCTGTAATTAACTGTTTTTCTAAATATGCTTATTGCGCAGCAATAAAATCCAAAAGTGCCGGCTCTGTGTATGCTGCACTTGAACCAATTATTCGTAAAAATAAAAATGTTAAACTTTTTCAAACAGACCAAGGTACCGAATTTTTTAATACAAAAGTAAAAGCATTATTGGATAGGTATAATATTAAACATTACCATGTTTTTAGTGAGAAAAAAGCTGCAATAGTCGAACGTTTTATTAGAACTATTAAATCAAAAATCTATAAATATTTAACGCAGCATGGAACAAAACGATGGGTAGGAGCATTACCAACATTGGTTAAAGAGTATAATAATGCTTTCCACAGAACAATTCAAATGCGGCCATCTGATGTTCGCACGTCTTTTATATGATCAACTTAATGTGTAGGCAAACTTTCTAATGACTCACATTATTTTCTGTTTATCCAATTTGTGTATTTTATTATAAACAACCCACAGAGCAGTTTAAAAATTATGATTGAAAATTTAGAAGCTGTCTTCTATGACGAGTTTTCTGAAATTGGTACAAAACTATGAAAAATAAATTATGTTTGAATTGGAGTGTGGCAATGCTGAAAAATAGCATTGGGAATGTGGGCCATATTATGTAGAGCTGGGAAAATTAAATAAAGTTTAATAGTTCCAAGGCGGTTTGAACCATAATTTAAAATTGTAGAATTGGAAATCAATATTGAAGTCGATCGAGTCTTATTTACATTTTTTCTCTTTCATTTCGCGCGCGATAAAGAATGGGGGCGTGACAAATTTCGCCGTCAATATTGAGTACGACAAAACAGTATCCGCATGGAACGTGTCGAGTTGTCTTTTTGTGAAGCTACTAGTAACAGGGTCTGAAGCATCAGCTTCTTCTTCCCCCTCTTCTCCGCTCTTAATTGGTAAAATAAACGATTCAAAATCTGCGTAAATTACATATTTCGGTTTAAGTGTATAAGTATAGTTTGTAAATTTGATTACATCACCCTCTTTGCGTAGCACTGTTCTTTGCGCTGTGAACTTTGAACAAAGCTCTCTGTGCTTAAAAAATTTAAAAAATGTGTCCAAATTTTGTTTTCCATCTCTATTCACCCTTTTGTCAGTTGTGAAACGATGAAAACAAAATTTGCATATGTGTACTTGGGCACGATGTTTTGAAAGATGGCTCAAAAGACGCGATAAACCGTATTTCCCGTTCGCGGTATTGATCAAGCAAAAGAAATTATGTGGTGCGGTTTTACTCGTTAAAAGCAAAAGATTCATCTAATGTCTGCATTGGGTATATATGCTACACCTGTATGGGAAAAATTTTCCATTGTCGTACGCAATTACATTTATATTGGGATTCAAATTTCAATTTTCCTAACATCTCTCATGGTGGCTGGGAAGTTAACACCGTTTGTGTTGACTGTGTGAGCAAACTTGCTCAAATAATCTACAGTCATATTTCTGCGTCGGTAATGGGAAAAAGATAAAATTGCCCGCAAAAAGCACTTCTCGTCATGAAGGTTCCTATTACACATTTCTTTTTTAATGAAATCGGGAGTCTCTACAAATGAGGATGTGTACAGTGGATTATACCGAGGAGGAGAAGGAGAAGGAGGAGGAGGAGGAGGAGGAGAAGTAGGAGGAGGAGGAGAAGGAGGAGGAGAAGGAGAAGGAGAAGGAGGAGAAGGAGGAGGAGGAGGAGAAGGAGGAGGAGAAGGAGGAGAAGGAGGAGGAGGAGGAGGAGGAGGAGGAGAAGGAGGAGGAGGAGAAGGAGGAGGAGGAGGAGGAGGAGAAGGAGAAGGAGGAGGAGAAGGAGCTATCTCTCTCTCTCTCACTCTCTCTACCCTCTCTTTTTCGTTGAAACAGCCTTCGTTGAAAGCACAGCAAGGTGATTTTTTACCTATATGAAATACTACATTTGGCATGTTTCTTAGCATGGTTGACTTGGAGAATTGAACTCGAATATAAAATGGATTCTAAAATCGAATCATAACAATTTGTTGCATTATTATAATATTACAAATTAATAGTTCTGATTTGAAAAGAAAATCAATCCTCAGCTTTTAGCTAACCAAACTCGTCTATCCTTTTCTGGTTGAAATTAGGAATGCTCATTCATTATCAGCTCTAGTTCAATGGAGAGCATTGCCAAAGCAGATAGTCATCTCTCAACATTCATGCAATTTATACATTTTTCAATAATGCAAGCAGAAAAACCGGCAGCATCATATCTTGGTGGATTTAAAAATGACAAAAAATCTTTCAAAATGCATATTATTAAATATTTATGTATAATTGGCAGTTGAAATTATTTTGATAAATCGCTTGTTTCATCAGCTACAACAGGCAAGTATTTAGTTAGGTGCATTTCAGTAGAAATTTTTCATGACAAACATGTAACATTAATTGTAAAGTTAAAAAGTTCATTTTGAATCATCTTTGAGGTTGCTATGAAAACTATCATCTTCTCTAACTGATTTCTCAACATGTAGCTAACCTAGCCTTTTAAAAAACTCTCACCATGACTAAGTGGGTAGAGTCAACTCAAACATCGCAGAAACGAATGATTATAATGTTCAACACATGGTTCTGTTTCACTTGCCAACCAATGTTTCTTTAGTAAGCACTGTCCAATTGCTGAACTATATCATTCTTCTCTTATGATACATGCTTAAGACTATTTGAAATATTGGAACAGGGAGTTTCATGTTTTCCATTCGTATTGTTAAATGCTTAAAAATGTTTGAATCTACTTTTCGACCAAGGATCTTCTCTATTGAACACATGGGATACAATAAGTACAACTTTTGTATCACAGTCTAAAAGCCGAATTGTAACTCTCCCTTTTGAATCGCCGGCTGAATTAAGAAAAATTTCAAGATCTGACCTAACCAATATCAATTCTTTTCTGGTTTGGAGACAGATAAAATATAGTATTCTGTAAACTTGAAATATGAATCATGATTTTACAATTGGCTTGAAAAGTTTCACACCCACAGCGACTAGCGTTGCAATAGTATGATACTAGCAATTATCGCGGTACTAAAATCAACACGCTCTGACAACAAGCAACTACAGCTTGTACAGTCGTTAATAACTATGCTATGTTATTTCTCCATATACGAGTCGCATCTTAGGTGGTTGTAATGCTTCTGCAACCCAGCCGTAACGTGTGGTAACAAATGTTTAACGCATGTTTTTGCAGTTAAATAAAATTGAATATTCGAAATAAGGAAATTTGAGTATTCAATTTGTTTATCAACTTTAGACAGTTTAAAAATTGTACGCTAGTATTATATATGCCAGTTTAAAATTGTAACGTCTTCCCAAATTATTCCAGTTTAATAAAAATTATTGAGTACTGGTAATAGCTTCTACATCATCATTATAATAACGTCCTCATTCAGAGCTGCCGATTAAGAAAACAAGGAAGCTTCTATGATCAGGTGGAAGAGCCGTAGGACTAACTTCTTTCCTAATTTGAAATGTAACCTCAGCGGAGGGGGGTTGCGAATAATAAAATCAAGGAGAATTTTTATGTGAACGTGGCAACGCGCATCACCCCAGCTAGTATTATATATGCCTCCCTCAATACACACAGAGTTCAATTTATTAATTGTTATTTCTTTTTGGTGAGATAAGATATGAAATAGCAGGTGTCAAAGACTGGACTTCCAGGAATTTCATCATCTGTTAAAGGTTTACTTTTAAAGAGTGTATTTGATCAAAACAGCTTGGTGGATTCTCCAGATCAGGTTACAAACTGTAGGTAATAAATTCATTTTTTGCGTGCCGCTGAAACTTTTGTTACCATTTTTCGAAGATTTTCAACGAATAATTTTAAACTTGAAACAAGAGCTTGTATTATTGAGAAGTGCGTCGGATCTAAACTGCGTTGAATCGGCTACAGGAACAAATGTTTCTTTAACAATTGATAAACTACAGTGGAAAATTCCGTACATCCATTTGGAAGATCACGTAAGGTTGAAATTTTTGAAATTACTCGATTCTGATCGTCCTTTAAAACTTGCGTTTAGAAGATGGGAGATTCACGAATTTCCAAACATGGCGACATCGAGAATTCATTCGTGGGCAATAAAAACATCATCGCATTTAGATGTTCCACGCTATGTAATTTTAGCCTTTCAAACGGCTCGGAAAAATGCTATTAATAAATCAATGTCTGATTTTGATTCGTGCGAGTTGTATAACGTTAAATTATTTCTAAACAGTCAATATTATCCATATGATAATTTGTTGGGGAATAAGCAGATAATGTACCGAATGTATCTAGATTTCGCGCCGAGTTACTATAATCGCACTATAAATGCAGAACATGGGAACGCTATTGATTTTAAAGCGTTTTGCGAAAAATCACCAATAATTGCGATTGACTGTTCACACCAATCTGATCATTTGAAAACATCCACAGATATAAGATTAGATATGGAATTTAGTAAAGAACTACCAAACTCGACTTCGGCATATTGTATTCTTATAAGCGATTCAATAATGGAATACACGCCTTTAACCTCATTAGTTAGAGAAGTACAATAAATTGCCGGTAGGGGGATGTTTAAAATATAAAGGTGAAATGTAAAAAATAATTTATCATTCGTGTGGGCGTGTGTGAGAGAGCAACATGTCGACTTCTTCGGTGTTTCAAGAGGCGATTGGAGATTTTGAGGCTAGTGAAGACGGAAAAACACGTACAGTGGGAATACAGTGTGACATGGAAGAAAAGAAGAAGAAGAATTTTGCCGTTGCGGATCTACACTGGTTTAAGGGAGATAATAATCAAATAATTTTAAAAGAATTCGCGCTGGTTGATCGGGGTGGTAATTATGTAGTACTACACTTTAAACCGCCTTTTCCGAAATCTACTTTGAGCTGGAAAATGTTTCGCGAGGCTACCTGGTTAGAACAACATTATCATAAAATATTATGGGATGAGGGGGAGACGGAGTTTACAGATTCATTGATAAGAGGATATCTCGGCGCGTATGATTGCATTTTTACAAAGGGAACAGAAAAAGCGGCATTTTTGAAAAAGTATCATAATGATGTACGTTGCATACCGGAATATTACGCGAAACCAAATTTCACAAAGTTTAAAGATACGTGGTGTTTTGAGGTTTGTAACATACACAAAAATGTAGAAGGTGGGAGGTGCGCTCTAATAAGTGCACAACATTATTTGCAACTATTAACATCTAACACGCTTCCAAAGATAGGAGAGGAGGGGGATTATACTTGTGAAAATAATCGAATGAAAAGTATGAGGAATTGCGCTTTTTATAGTAGAACAAGCAAAAGAAATTATGCGAGACAAGGATTTTACTATGATGGAAAAAAGGTCGTATGCGTTTACTGTGGTTATGAGTTGGAATCACACAAAGTGAGAATTTGTAGCGTGGGAGTTGGTAGAAGACCTATCAATTTTTCGGTATTAATCCCGCTGTATAAATAATTAGTTGTAGATAATGGATCCTCAGAAGTGGATGTGTGCGGATAAAGAATTAGAGAACAAATTACGAGAATATCTGCAGTGGTTTGATTTGTGTGAGGATGCCATTAGAAATTCTACTCGTGAAAACATTGGACTTGCGAGACAGTTGAAACAAATTTTTTTAAACACTGTAAATTTGAGCGATATTAACCATTATTTATCCTGGTACAGACCGCATAGGCTTTGCGTTAAAAAATTATTACAAATTGAGGAAGAAGCTACAAACTGCGCTTGCGCAAACAGCGGTGGGGAGAATGCATAAAAGGAGTGAAATTGAGAAGCTTGAATCATTAGGAAAGATGAGTCGTTTCAACATGGCTGCATTCAACGCTTTGGCACGTGAGGTGTTGCCTCTAGAATCAGTACCTCTCGGTTCGTATCTAACCGTTGAAAACGCCATAGTCTATGGTACAGGCAGAGTGTTACTAAATCTCGACGATCCCGACAGTGAGGGAGACTCTTATTTCGATTTATTACTATGTGATAATTTAAAAGCGTATTAAATAATGAGAACTTGACAGATTTTAACAAGAGAAATTTTGTATTAATATGCGAACATGAGAACGGACAAGTAGAGTTGAAAGAAATGTAAATTTTTACAATGGGTTTTTCTCCATAGCACAGGTTTATGTGACCTAGCCCTGTGTGAACCTCTTTTTACCCAAATAAAAAAAGAGTGACCTCCAATAAGGCGGTGAGGTTGACGTTCCTTTGGAGGCTTTTTCTAACTAACAAACCGCCGGTCATTCAGTATGTGTTTAACTATCATAGAGGAAGGATGCGATGCTACAGCTATACAAAATTTAAAAAACTAACCCGTTTACTGATGGCTATTTCAGTAAGCGAGTTTGATATTATTGCAAAGCATATTAAATTTTCAACCGAGGCAGATGATGGAACTTTGTCTGTAACAAAAACTGAGAATTTCTGCTATCCTATTTTATCTGAAATATATGATCTCCTAGATATAGTTATAAGTGAGGAGGGTCATTTGCACTATGGGTGTTCTAACAATTCCCCAATACAAATTATTTCAGATACAAACGAACTTTGGGATGCTCTATATGATTTAGCGGATAAAAAATGTAAAAAATTTTAATCATGAGGGGGAAACCAACAGAACGTGGCATGTGCATTCATGCAAAGGTTAATGACCTGAAAAAGTACACCAGCATTCTACACCTATTTGTGTCTAACAACATTTAATGATGCTAAACGCGATTATGTGTGTTGGGTTTGCCTAGAAACCATGTTACTAATAGCAGGTGCCTATGAATCTATTGGAGGATCCAGTTTCACTTGCACACCTCAAAAGGTAGTGCACGAGATTCAAAAGGTAGTGCACGTGATTCAATAATACCATGTTTTGGTCATTCAGTTTACTTATTGGTATAGCTATAGATGAGTTTAATATTATTGCAAAGCATATTTGAATTTTCAACCGAGGGTAATGAATGAGCTGAGAGAGTGAGAGAGAAAGCCTCTCTCTCACACACAGACAGGTTAAAACATGTTTGTGACCTTCAAATGAGCTGAGAGAGAGTGAGAGAGAAAGCCTCTCTCTCTCACACAGACAGGATTATTCATGCAAAGGTTAATGACATGAGAGAGAAAGTAGATGTATGTTCATCTCTGTCATGTTGATGTAGATGGTTCACTCCCGCAGAGAACATGTTAAAAGTTAATGAGCACAATCCACAAACTTGTGCACACGCCAACTTTGCCTAAAAGAAAGAGAGGGTAGAGAGAGAGGATTATTATTCCACAGCTTAATGAGTCACATAAAAAAAAATCTACATAAAACTTGTGCACGTGCTCTGCTTTTAAACGTTATGAAATAGTTTTTTTCGCAGCAGGGGGCGGAAGTATTATTAATATCTGAAGCACTGTCCGGGGGTGGGGGGGGGGGCAGGGGGGTATATTAACACTGCACGTGCGAAAGAGAGAGAGGGCTTTGAGAATCACAGCAGGAGGTGGCAAGTGTGCAGATGCAATTAATAGCTAAAGCGGGGGGCGGGGGCGGGGGGTTACGGATAAGAGCAAATATAGATATAGTAATTGCAAGCAGGTATATATAGATATACAATTGAAAGCAAATACATAGATATAAAGCTGTATGTTCTATATTTATTGGGAACCTTCTGTGAGAGGTGGGGTCAGGGGGGATAGGTCCTCTCTCATTGGTGCTTGCGGGGGGTCCCCCTTTAATCTATTGGGAATAAAGTGGGGGCACATAGGGAAGGGGGTATGTGACCTTAAAAACAAAATGGCTGTCTGGGGCAGGGGGGAAGGGGTGGGCGTTTACAAAATGTCTGAGCAGGGGGAGGGGGGAAGGGGGGTGGCCACGCCCCTCTGTCTTGTGATTGGGTAGGCTCAATCGGCTAATAACCCCTACTTAAGGTGAAGGGTCGTGCAAAAAAGTGAAAGAAAAGGTGGGAAAGTGAAGAAGAAGGAGGAATTTGGGAAGAAACAGATGTATCAATTGAAAAAAACCGATGAAGAAATAATTAGAATTAATGTTGAAAATACAAGTGCGTTAGGACGACTTTTGGTAGGAGGAGAGGCTATAGTGAGTGGAGGAGAAGGTTGAAGATGAAGAGAAAATTTATAAAATGATAACAAGAAGAAGAAGAAGAAGGAGAAGAAGGAGAAGAAGGAGGTGTTGGAGAAGCTGGGTGAACTAATGGAAAAACAGAAAAGAAAATGAGAATAATTTAAAGAAAATGAGAATAATTTAAAGAAAAATACAAGTATGGAGGGGCCATATTCTAGGAAGATGGCGAGGGATTGTGGGAGAAAAGTTGAGAAGAAGAAGAAGAAGAAGAAGAAGAAAGAAGGAGGAGGAGAAAAAGAAGAACGATAAAGAGGAAGAGGAAGAGGAGGAGGAGGAGGAAGAGGAGGAGGAGGAGGAGGAGGAGGTGTTGAAGGAGGAGATGTTGGAGAAGCAGAATAAAACCAATTGAAAAACTGTCAGAAAAATGAAACAATTTGAGAGTAATGGAGAGACAAGAAGTATGTGGAGGATGGAGAGGCGTTCTAGGAGAGAAGTGAAACAAAAGTGAGAATGGGTGGCAAAGTAGAAAAGAAGAAGGAAGAAGGTAGGAAACAGATTATTATTATTATTAATATTCTTCCACTGACCCCATGTAAAGGGGTATATAGATTTGTCAATAAATTTAAGTCATTAAAATATAACCCCATCATCTGTTTTGTATGTCATAATGAGCGTGAAATTCCTCATTTGAGTATGCACATATATTTAACAATTCTTCCTTCATTTTAGTTCTAAATTTATCGCCTGTGATTGCCTTTAATCGCGGTGGCAGAGAATTATATAGACGGATCCCTGCACTTTTTACTCCCTTCTCATACAATGTTGTTCGATGTAAGTCTCTTGTAAGTCTTGTCTGTACCTGGTTCTATAACTGTGAATTCACCTGTTTTGAATTCATCCTTATTTTCTTCAATAGAACACATGGCTTCAAAAATATACAGGCTTGGAAGTGTAAGTATCCTTAATTTCTTAAAATATGGTCTACAACTTATTTAGATAAAACTAGATAAACAGATTGAAAAACAGATGAAGAAATTAGAATTAGAGGTGGAGGTACAAGTGGATTAGGACAGCTTAGAGAAGAAAGAGAAGTAGTAGGGGATGGAAGAGGAGAAAAAAATAAAAATAAGATAAGAGATAAAGAAGAAGAAGAAAAAGAAGATGATGAAGAAGGAGAAAAAGAACGTGATGGAGAAGGAAGTGTTGGATAAGCTGAAGTGGGTGTTGGATAAATCAATGAAAAAACTGATGAAGATATGAGACTAATTTAAAGAAGAGTCGGATTAAAAGTATGGTGGGAAAAGAAGTATGAGGAAGATGAAGAGGAGTTGTAGTAGAGAATTGTGTCAAGAGTGGAATTGGTTGAGAAAGTAGAAAAGAGAAAAAGGAAGTGAAAAAAAAATGAACCGATTGAAAAACAGATGAAGAAATTAGAATTAAATGTAGTGGTACAAGTGGAATAGGTCAGCTTTGAGCTGGATGTCAAGGAGTAGCGAGTGGAGGAGGCGGTGGAAGAGGGAAAGAAGTGACAGAAGAAGCAAAAGAAGAAAAAAGAAGTGGTAGAGAAGAAGTGGAAGTAATAAGAGTAAGGCTTACGAAAGAAACAAAAGTAATCGGTTTTCTAAAGAAGTGATGTAGGTGAATTAGGGACGAGTGAGGAAGTAATAAGTTTTATCGATTTTTGATCGTGCTAAATAGAGTTGGAGGTGGAAGGAAAAAGAAGAAGCAAATTGGATGAGGAGATGGCAAAGGCACTCAGGGGTTATGAATCATTCGGCGCGAATAAATGATATTATCCGCTTTCTTCTCTGTGTGTGCGCTTGCGCGTGCTAGTGAGTGCGTGCGACCGTTAATATCTTCCATAGGATTCTCCATTCTTTGTGACCTCATTCATCTTCACACGCTTTGTGGTGGGTGGTGCGAGGGGGAGGGACTCTGAAACGGGAAGATTAAGGTGACTAAGGAAGTTTGAATAAATGGGGAAATGTTGGAAGGAGGCAATCTTGGGACTGGGTGGGAGTGAGAGAATGAGCGAATGAATGAGAGTGTGCGGGGGGAAAGAGAATGAATACGATGGAATTTTAGGAGTAATCTTTGGATGAATGTGAGAGAAAGAGAAAGAGTGTGAGAGAGATTGATTGATTGATTTTTTATTGATTGATTGATTGATTGTCTGTACTAGGTCTTGGCAGACTCATCTCACATTGAACGGAAATACAAAATTAGATAAAATTCTAATAATTCTCGAAGAAAATAAAAGTAGATAATAATTCATATGGAATAAATGATTTTTCATGTACACTGTACAAAATTCACGTAATAAAATATAGCACTTATATATTTAATTAAATGGATAGACAAAGTACCTATTAGTTTCATGTAAAAATGAGTTAGAAAGAATATGTGAATAAGAGAGAGAGAGAGAGTTTGTGTTAGAGGGGGTGGGTGAGAAAAAGGGTGGGAGAGAGAGGGATAATGAGAGTGAGAAAGAGAGAAAGTGAGAGAAGCGAAATATAAGTTAAAAGTGAGTGAGCAATAGAGGGAGTAAGAAATAGAGGAGTGATAGATAGATTAGATTAAATCAGATTATCTTTCTTTATCCATGTACACTCACAAATCCTGTAAATGGGTGAATAAAAACAAATAATTCTTAACATCACGTAAGATACTGTAATAAACTTGGATTATGCTGGATATCATGAACATTTATCCTATTTGCATGATCTTAATAATATGAACTACTGTAATGAAAACCCAGAGATACAACTACATGAAATAGTCAGTGAGAGAGAGGGGTGTTATATAGGAAGAGAAAGAAATAGAGTGTAAGAGAGACAGAATGACAGAGAGTAAGAGTGAAAGAGATAAGAAAGGTTATAATGAAGAAAGGGAGAAGAAAGGCAAAAAGGAACTTCGGCGTTTTGCGGGGGGTGCAAGAGAAAGAATGAGAATGAGATAGTGGAGCAATATTAAGAAGAGCAATCGTGAGAGAGGGTAAAAGAGTGTGAGAGTGAGAGAGAATACATCTAAAGATAAATAGAAGAAGGAGGAAGAAGAAAGAAGATTGAGTACTCGTTTTGGAGGGAGTGAAAGAGAAACTGCGAGGAAGAGTGAGTGGAGAAATCTCACGAGGGGCAATCTTGAGACAGGATGAAAGAGAAGATTGTGTGAGTGCGGCAGGCAACAAATGTAAGTATAAAGAAAGAGAAAGAAGAAAGAAGATTAAGTACCCGTTTTGCGTTGAATAGAACGTTATAACTCTTCATTTCCATTTACACTTATCCCAAACTTTATTGAGCGCTTTAAACCGCTTGTTTTCATATCTGGAAATTGTGACAAATCATTGGCAAAAATTCCGATGTACAGGACCCTATTTCAAGAGCTCAGAGAGACTTCTTGAGGTTAGATTCGATCAAAAGTGTGATTTTTCATTCTTGTTACGAGTGTAAATCTTGTTTGTTATGAGTGTAAATCTTGTTTAATGATATAAATTTGGTACCCATGTCAGTCTGAGTGTGTTCTGATTGTTTAGAGAAATCAGCACATTTATAAAAATTGATCTTTCATTTTTTTACAATTGCAAAATCTAGTTTTTTTCTCATAGATATTAGATTCGAGATATTACATTATCAGTGTGAATGTGTTCTCATTGCTTAAGAAAAACAACTTTTGTCAGAAGTGTAACTTTCAAATTTTGTTAAGAGCGTGAATCATGTTTAATATTTTTATTGATATTTGAACATTATTGTTGGTATGGGTGTGCTTTGATTGCTTGAGGAATACATTTTTATTAGAAGTCTGATTTTTCTCATTTTTTTAAGTGTGAATCTCTAATGTGATTATTGTTAAACTTTTAAATTCAATATTGTCGACAAATTATTTTATCTATTGATATACTAAATTAATACCTAATTCCTGATTAATATAGAAATATATAGCTGGGGGAGAAGGATAGAGCAAGTGGAATCATATAGGTACCTGAGGGAAGTGATAGCCGAGTGCCGTAGCAGGTATCTTCATTCAGAGATAAGCTACGAAACTCCTAGGCGCTCTTTGTAAGGGTGACCGATTGAATTGGCCAGCAAAAACGACTGTGTTCTCTGCTGTAAAATCACTTCCCGGTGGTTCGGAACCCACCTAAAACTGTAGATCCAACTCATCAATCACCATCATCCAACTCATTACCCACGCACAGGTCTCAGACCTATGTGGGCTTCATCCTTCAAAAAAAAAGTCTCGGGTTCACAACCACTTCTAATGGTGAAATGAAGGAGGAACTAAACAGCAGAGCAGCAGCCGATGATAGATTGTAAAGGGCTTTGGCTGGTAAATTCTTTAATAACAGAGAGGTGGGACAGGCAACCAAGTTGGCGATATTCAGATCTACATATGTCCCAACCCTGACTTATTTGTGCGAAACATGGACAATCTCAGAAAGAAGAAGAAGAGTCGCATACAGGCACAAGAAATGAGGTATCTGAGGAAAATAGCTGGAAAAACCAGAAGGGACAGGATAAGGAATCGGAACATCATAGACACCCTGAACTCTGTCCCAATAGTAAAAGCAATTTGAATTTGTTTCTTTCCATTACTAATAGTTGTAAGACAATGAAAATAAATTTAAAATAATAATTTTAATAACAATTGTAATCTTACTATTACTTATAGCACAGATTACAGAACAGGTTTGTCTGTGCTTATAGCAATCTCAAATTTAATCAATTCATTTGAAGGTCCCTTAAAAATAACATATGTAAACCGTTAAAATTTGTTCTTTTGTTGCAAATTTATTTATTTGAGAATAAACTATCTCACTATCAAGTCTAACGTTATGAAGTATTGAGAAATAAATTGAATGTAGAAGAAAAACTAATTTGAAAAAATACTCCTGCACAATATAGTATGATTTTATTCATTTATGCATTATGAAAAGACTATCTTTCTACTATATAACGCCAGAAGAGCTGACAAATACAGCTATTAGACAAGCTAATGAGTTTCCTGGCCAAGACAGATTTTGAATTTGATGTGTTATAATATAATGAATGAATAAATTAATAAATACAATAAATAAATACGATGAATAAATAGAAGACAGTAGATTCTACCGTGAAATAATACTGAAGCATTTTATGTCTAATCTATTTCATGGAGGTTTAATTCCTGATTGAACCAACGCATTTCTTCAGCGTTTTTTTGGAGGATTAAGACCACATAGGTCTGAGACCTGTGCGTGGGTAATGCGTTGGATGATGGTGATTGATGATCACTAATTCATTTACTAAGAGCACTTCCAATTTCAAACCATAAGTTTATACATGATATGCTGCATATGATGTGGAATACGTTCTTAATTTGTTTAACTCGGACATGCAAATTAGGAAGACACCATTATCCAATTACGAAATTACCCAAAAAAAGGAAATTATTCTGCCTTAAGCCCATTTCATCAATTATTTCTAGCAATTTAATTTTCCGGAGATGAGCAATTTTCAGAATCTGGTGTGCCTGAACAAAGATATAATTTTCATATGGTAGAGATTTTGGCTGCTGAATATGTGTCTGGTAAACTGGATAATCAGCATATGATCCGTGATTCCTTTTTCTGGAAATAATTTGTTGCTGCCTACTCCCTATGCTATATTCGATTTCATTTTGAGCAATAAATTATAATTTCCTTTTTTTATAATCAATCTATTTTTTGGCACCAAACCTCATTTTCTGTTCACATATTCCATCTTCTCCCAATTCTAGAAATTAATGGGAGGCTTTATAAATCTATTTTTTCAAAGAATATTTGATAGATTGTTCATTTAAAATTCACGTTTTGCAGTAACTTCATACTGGAGCTTATACAATATACTGTTTTAAATCAACTTCATTGTTGAGAAGTTGAAAATTATCGATTTTACAGTAATACATGTAAAAATTATTATAACAGCTTGACATAGCAAACCAGAGTACGTCTCAAATCCTCAAATAGACTACAATAGTTCATTTAACCCCTTGTCATGATGTTCAGTCACGAGCGCTCAAGACTTCGCTTGGATGGGCGATCGTGCTTCAGTCACCTGTTTTTATAAGCTTCCCGGTGGTTCGGAGCACACCTGTTTCTCATAACACCATGTTTCAGGTCCACCATGTTTCCAATAACATGGCTAAAACGGCGAGGTGGAACTACCCGTAAGGGTCTCCCCACCAATAAAAGCCATGCGCTTATTATTTTGATTCACCCCTTATATATGTTAGCTAGCTCAATAGAAATTGAATTGATTGTATGATTGTTTTATTGATTATCAAAAAACTTCAACGAATGAAATCAGTTTCATAATTTATATATCAATCGATGAAAGTTCTTTCAGTTTTTGAATTTATACTAGTTTATTACCGTTTTTATGAGAATATTGGCCATATGGATATAGAAAAAAGCAAACCATGGCTTTTTTCTTCTCACCAGTAGTTGAACTTAGACTACAGTGACTTTTTAGAGATAAATATATCTCTGTCACTGTAGTCAACACGTCTTTCGGGACATAATAACGGATTTTTACCCGGTGACCAAATTATCCAATCAGAATCGAGGCGTCTGATGGCGATACTGTCTCTATAAAGTCAGTTAGGTACTTTAACTACCACAAAGCTTAGACTGACCTAGTGGTTTGGTACTGTATTTCTGTTTGAAAATGTGTGGTCTAGTACTGTATTATTAAAAATGCAATGATAAAGACAGGTAACTGTTTAACTAGTTAAAAGGTTAGTTTTTGAGGTGGGTTTTCCATAAAAACTACCATAGATTCTCCATGAAATCGACATCCCTCTAGGAAAAATTGGAACTAATGTGCTAGCAATTTTCCAAACCACTGGAAAGGAAAAGGCGTTAAATTGGTTTTCCCGGCATTTTTTGCCCGGGAAAACGTGTGCCAGTTAATAAGTGAGTGAGTCAGGGTTTCAGAGAAGGGGTTGAGAGGGAGACGTCAGAGAAGAGGGGAGGGAGAAGCTGAGTGTAGCGCCACGTGGTTGGTAATTAACAAGTTTGCTCTAGATAGTCGTAGAAACCGAGTTTCTCCTGAAGTTAAAGACACAGGTGTTACTTGTACCGTGAGAGCTCAAATCAATCAAAACATCAATGGCAGATACATTTACAAAATAATGCAGTCATTATTAATTCGTGCACATCAGAAGGTAATCAAATGGTAAAAAAAGTAAAATATTTTTTAAATTAACAATTATTAGTACAATATTTTATATTATATTGCAAAATATTATTATCAGTTATTGTAGTAGTAGTAGATTTAGTAGTAGAAGTAGTAGTAGTAGTAGTAGTAGCAGTGAATGTGGATAATTAATAAATCGCCATCAATTAGAAGATCTCTATGATTAGATATTATGTCCACTTCAAAGCCTACAACATACAATGGAAGCCCTCAATAGACTTGTCTGGCCAGTTAGCGACAATACAAACCGATGTGATTCAATTCGGTACCTATAAGAGCAGAGCGAGCGTTGCTGGCTGTATTCGTGAATCTGGGTCCCGACCCGACTATGATCGAGTTATTTGCAAACACATCACACACACGTACAGAGGGACAGAGAGAGAGAAGGGGGAGAGAATGAGTTAGAGAGAGATAGGAAGAGAGGGAGCGAGAATGACTAGACAACTCAATTGGGGTACGTAAACCCCCCATTAATATTCGGTATGCGTAGTTGGTTTTAGGGGGGGGGGCACCTATCCCGTATTTTGGAGGTTACTAATTCAAAGCTACCAATCTGGTCTCGTGGACCTCCCCCCACCCCCCCTAAAGTATCGTAGTGGGGTGGCCTCCTCCATTTCCCCATGAATAAAGTAGGAGCTCACGCACGCATATATACACGCACGCACCTATGTACGGGTGTCTTCAGTAATCGAGTTTCCATGAACTGTAAGTGAGTTGTAAACGTAGATTTGGTGGTCGCCGTGCTTTTTCGTGAATTTTTCGTGTTGTCTGGTTTTAGAATTCTCTTCAGGACAAAGTACATCAATGAAATGAGATGAGATAAGATAAGAACACTTTATTTACGTAAATTTATAAATTTTCATTATGACTGATTGAAAGGTATATTACGAACGGTATATTGTGGTATATTGAAGATATAACGAATGTTGTATATGGAAGAGAGTCTAGAAGTACAAATTGACAATACTAACCCTTGGTTTCACAAACGTCCTAATTTAAGGCTGTGTGCAGGGTTTTTGTTCATATGTTTTTTCCCTAAGTTTATTGTATTGAATGTAATTAGAGCTTTCAAATGTTATCATCTATTGATGTGAGAAAAAGTTTTTTCGCCAATTATGTAAAATATGGGGGTACAAAATTTAAATTTTTCGATTTTGGGGGCAATTAATCTCCCCTACAAGTGATTTTAAACTTTTGATAATTTTTTATAACTAAAAGACATCTTGGGAAAAAGCATGGCATATTTTGTTTTTCAATTTAACAATTATTGTTTTTTCCAAAATAATTTAAAAAAAAATTGACAGTTATTACTGATATTTAAAGATTTATTATGAGAAAACTGATTGCTTGACTGAAGTGAAATATATGCCATTCTATTTCTCAATCTGTCTTTCATTAAAAACAAAATAATCAAAAGTTTTAAATGACTTGTAGGGGGGGGGGGGGATCAATTGCCCATCAAAACCGAAAAACTTCCACTTTTAACACCCATATTTCACAAAATAATTGAAGAAAAAATTTCCTTAGAGCCGTAGTTAAAATTTCAAAGCTCTAATGATACACAATTCAGGAAAAACTATGACCAAAAATCCTAATGATATACATTTCAAGAAAAACTATGACCAAAAACCCTGTGCACAGCGTCAAGGGCAAAGTCTCGACAAAAATCCGTCCATTCAAACTGAACCTTGTTTGAAATGCGAAACGAGTAGCATCTAGACTCTGGAGGAAAAAGATGGATTATAATATCAGTCTACATCATATCGTGAAACAGTTTGGTGTTTCAAAATTGATATTCAACTAGTATTTCTGTGAACAGCAGACCTCACGCACAGAGAAACTTACTCGATGTACTCAATGATAATCACCATCGCAAAATTGAACTAAGTCATCAGACCTAATCCTTGATTCAATTCGCGTAGTCCATTTTATGTCTATGGGAAGTGATAGCCATGAGCCGTAGCGTATCTGTTCAATCAGATAAGCAACGCTCTTCTGGGACCTCTCTGTAAGGGTGTATTGGATTGGCCTGCAAAATAAAATGTGTTCTCTACTGTAAAATCACTTCTCGGTGGTTCGGAACCCACCTAAAATTGTAGATCTTCCATGTTTTCAATAACATGGCTCAAACAGGGAAGTGCAACTACCCGTAAGGGTTTTCCCCACCAATACAAGCCATACGAATTTACTTTTTTACTTTCATGTCTGTTCTCATTATTTCTTTCAATTCATTTCTGTTCAAAAGGTCACTCTGTATCACATCAAAAAGGCTGTGTTTTCTAATTGCGAGACAGCTGATTGCTCAAGTTAGAATATAGAATTATGTCTGATGAATGAGTTTATAAAACAACTAGGGGCTTGTAGGGGCAAAAGCCCCTAAAAAACCAAAATACATAAATTTTTTATCAACCTTCATTGGTCATTTATAAATAAGCAATGATTTTCTAGCATTATAATATAGTTTACAACACAAACTGTATACAATATATTATATACAGTAGATACATTTACATTTAAATGGTGGTTTTTAGGGACAATAGCCTCTAAAACAGTAAACTTTTTTATTTTGAAAATAATAAGTATAAAAAACAATTAAAATTTGGTTTAATTCAAGTTTTATTTACATGAATAGAAATCACTACTTACTTATTGCATTTGATAATTAGTCAGAACCTCTGGATAAACTATGTTTTTTGTATATGAATTGTTTTCTGTATTGTTCTGTTCTCCTGTATTTGGCATATATACTCTGATTCCATCTGATGACCTTACTCTGCTAAATGCAACATATAACTGTCCGTGTGTAAAAACTGGTTTATCTAAGTAAACTCCAGCTTTCTGGAAGGTTTGGCCTTGTGCCTTATTGATAGTTATAGCAAAGGCAAGTCGTAAGGGAAATTGCAGTCTTGACATGTGGAAAGGCATGTTAGGATCTGTTGAAATAAGCTTTATTCTAGGCATACATTGATCATTCATCAGGCCCAGATTGTGTGTTGGTATCTCGTTTATAAGTGGTAATCTAAAAATAGGAGTATCTTCGACGTCATGATGTGGTTGTTCATTCCTTTCCTCATTATAAATTTCTCGCCTACGCTGTCGTCTGTCATGCTGATTTCGAAAGCCAACACCTCGGCGACGCGGCCTTCCTCCGTTGTTCATTACTAAATACGATAAGATAACTATAGATCACCATAACTAAAAATTATACATTGCTGTAGTTTAAAAGTAAACAAACTGAATTCATAAAAAGTACAGCTGGCTATGAGTACACAGATATACAACTAAGACAACTCTGTGGCACAGCTGTTTTAATTTCAAAAGATGTAAACAAATTAAACCCCATGTTGTTTTAATGGGAAAAGTTTTATTCTGTTGCGAATTTATGGTGAAAAAATAAGAAAAATGAATAGTTTTCCCTCAAAATTCACGTCAAGACCTTTAAAATAAGACCCCTCCCATCCTTCTACGGCCATCCAGTCACTCACAATTTCTTTACAAAAATTTGACTTACGGAATTATATATTAAGATATTAATTAAATTTGTATATTATTCGCTTAGTTATCACCTGTTATAATACTTAATTGAAATGTTAGATATGATTCGTTTCTTTCAAATAAATATGTTATTTATAGGGATGATAACTTTGTTTATATGGATAAGGTTCAACCATATGATAGAGAAATGTTCTCACTCAGTCATTTTTTGTCATTTTCTTCGTCATTAATTTGAATAGGGCCCGAGGGCTATCTATGAATCTGATTCCAATTGCAAATGATGGAGAAGCTCATTTTAAAAATCATATATTTTCCTATAGAAGAAGGCCTGGGTGCCTTTTCTTTTTTCCCTTATAATCATCCTTTGAATGCAACACAATTTAGAAAATTCTTATTCATACATCTCTGCGCATTACTAGAAGGAACATTCATGCCAAATTTCAAAGAAATCGGTTCATGCGTTCAACCGTAAATGCGTTAAACAAATAATCTGTTAAACAAACAGACAGACAGAATTCAAAACAGTTGACTTGGAACAGAGACCTCTCTTCGTTCGGTCAATAAAAATTGAAAATGAATGATTACCAGACAGTGATTGCCAGAAGATGGGATCTGCTTCAAGATGTCTATAAGCTGCTTGTAGAGGAAGCAGAGAATTTTGAGCCATCAGTTGGTTTTTATGATTTGAAGCACCATATCATGCCATGCAAAGTCCTTCAAATTCTATCCTAAAACTCATGCATATCTACATCTCAGTTTAGACGGAGACGGACCTATTTATTCCACAAACGTAGCTGTCACATTTTATTCTCGTCTAGCTTTCGCCACCCGCCCCTTTACAACACAGGAAGTACCGAACCAGAAACATTACACTCCTTTTCACATTTTCCTTTTTATTTTGCAACAGCGTCTCATTCACTGTGATGTCTCTTCTCGTCTTCTTCTTCTGCTTCTTCTTCTTCAATCTTTTTGAAATCCCTTTGATACCCTCTACTGAATACCAGGCTCCAGCCACTATTTAATAAAATATGTCAATCACTCAATTGCGTATAAATGACACAGAGTGACGGGAGATTATCGAAGAATAAGGAGAGCGAGAGAGTGAGAACAAGGTGGAGAAAAAGGTCAAAGGAAAGAAGAAGAACAAGAGGGCGGAGAAGAAAGAGGATAATAAGGAGAAAATTAAATAGATGAGAAGAGGAAAAAGAAAAACGAAGAAAATCCTGCTCAGGGTTAAGAATGAAGATCAGAAGAAGAGGAAGGAAAACAAGAGAAGACATGAGAGAAGGAGTTGAAAGAAGAATAATGAAAAGAGGCAGGAGGATTTGGATAACGAGGAGGCTTTTCCTCAGGAAAAAGGAGGAGAAGTGGATAAGGAAGAAGGAACATCCTTAAAAAAATAAGGAGGAAGAAGAAAAGTAGAAAAAAAGGCAATGGAGAAGGAGAAGGCAAAGGTAGAATCAAAGAAGAAGAAGAAAATTATAAAGAGGATAAGGAGAAAAAGAAGAGTGGGAGAAATTAATTATTAAAAGAAGGAAATTGATGATGGAAGAGGAAGATAAGAAAAAAAAACTAGAAGAAGAAGAGGATGAGGGAAAGAAGAATATGTTAAAAGAGGGAGTAATAGGCGATGGAGGAGTAAAAGGAGTAAAGGGAGGCGAAAGAGAGGGAAAAGTGTTTATCACAAGGAGAAGAGAAAAAATAAAAATGAGAAGAAGAAGGAGGAGGAAGAACAAGAAGAAAAAGGAGGAATGTATAAAGGGAGAGATGTAGGATATAATAAGGCGATGGTATAGGCAAGGCCAAAATCAAAAATAAAGAAGAAAAAGAGGCGAAAGAATAAGGAGAAAGAAGAAGAGGGTGGTGGAAGGAGGTTGAAGAAGAAGAAGAAGAAGAAGAAGAAGAAGAAGAAGAAGAAGAAAAAGAAGAAGAAGAAGAAGAAGAAAAAGAAGAAGCGAGGAGAAGAAGAAGAAGGAGAAGAAGAAAAGTAGAGGAAAAAAGAAATAGAAGATGAAGAAGTAGAAGGAGAGGAAGAAGAGGAAGAAGAAAAATCGCAAAGGATGATAAAAGGTTGTTCCCATTCATTTTATTCGATTATCGATAGCTTAGAAGGCTGAGCCCTGTTATGAGACTTACACGCGAATGGGTGGAGCAGTTAGCCAATTTAGAAGGTTTGACACTGATAAATTGATTTCTTCCCTCTCTTTTCCCTCTCTTTCCACTTCGTTCATCTTGAGCTTCATTCAAATGGAATGTAGCTAGTAGCTCGTCTCTCGCCTTTTCTTGGCAACTGCGATAAAACTCGAGAACTCTAATAATAATTATTAGTCTGCATTCAGAATCCAGTCAACCGCGGTGTCGTAGACAACGCTACTTATTTCCATTCTTCTACTCCTTGTAATTCGTCTTTTCTACTTCTCAAAAAACGAAATTTGATTGTTCGATAGACTAAGTCTCACCGTCGATGGAATGCTCAGCACAAGAAAGGAGCTGATAACTTAAATTCTAGTTACTCAACTTGATTAAAAAGTAGCTCCCATTTTCCCTTCGATTTCCTAGAACGCGGATTTCGACTAAATGCACAGCGGACATGGCCACATATACACCTAAATATTTAAACTCGATTTGCCTTCAAATTATAGTTACTAATGATATATTCCATAAATTACATTTAACCTGCTATTATACACATAAATCTTCTTCAATACACTAGTAGTTCTGTGAACAGTGAACCCCACACCCAAGAATGGGGGTGCTTGCACAGAGGAGCATACTCGATATACTCAATAATAATAATCACCATCGCAAAGTTGAACACAATCATCAGACCCAGTGCTTAATTTCTAAAATTTTAGGTGTGGGAACTCTCATTTATTCTTATAAACCACCCTCTCTATTTTCTAATAAGGCCTAGTTACACTACCTCACCACCCGCCCCACCCTGATAACATCTCGGTGCGATCAGACCTAACCCTTGTTTCAGTTCGCGTAGTCTATCTCATGTCTATTTTCAACAAAAGGTCACTCTGTATCACATCAACAAGGCTGTGTTTTCAATTTGCGAGACAGCTGATTGCTCAAATTACATTTCAGATGTCCAATGAATGAGTTTATAAAACAATATTAATTAAATGTGTAAATCATTCACTTTGTAATCACTTGTTAGTATACTTACTTTAAATATTAGAAATTATCCGTTTCTTTCAAACAGATATGTTATTCCTTTTTTTTTTTTTTTGTAGATTACGTCTTGGAGACTCCAGTTAAAGAGTATAAGACAAGTCAGATCAACAATATTATACACTAGATACCATAATTACTTCAATTAGTTGAGGTGAGGCTTAATTTTGATGTGAAAGGAACTCTTGTACACTATAAAAAGCTTTATCAACTAAATATTTCTTCAATTGTTTTTTAAATATTTCTATATTTTCAAGACTCTTCAAAAACTGCGGTAGCTTGTTGTAGAATTTCCTACCAATATAACTAGGTGATAACTTTATTCATATGGTTAAGGCTCAACCAGATGAATAAGGGGGCCCGAGGGCTATCTACGGGCCTGATTCCAATTGAATATGATGCAGCTAATTTTAAAAATCACATTTTCCTATAAAAGAGGACTTAGTTAAAAAAAGAAAAAGAGCCTAACTTCTTCCTTTTTTTAAATATCCTTTAAATGCAAACAAATCTCGAAAATCCATACACATACAGTAGGAACAATAATTAGTCTGGGCGCACGGCCGTTTGGTAGTCAGCCATGGCGAGGGGAGTGTTTATCGCTCATTTCTAAAAACATGTGGCCTGTGCAACGCTGCAGATGTCTTCAAGGTCAACTAGTCAACTTTTAACAACTGTCGTCTGGCGGACTCTCACCTCTCGTTGCGGAGGAGCCTTTTTCGACGGTAGTGGGGGAGCTGTGAGCCAAGAGGGGAAGTTGTAGGGAGCTGTGTTTGGACGTGGAGCGTGGAGCTATGTTTTGTTTTGGATCCATGGATCGTTTGCTAGAGTGTTTTTGAGGTTACTTTATGGGAATGTGGTCAAACTAGAGTTAATGATAATATGAATTGATATGAAAGGATGAACATGCCGAGTGAACACGACCTTTTAAATCTACACATGTGGGACATTTCGTGCATGCGCAGAAGGGTAGTCTGCGTGAATCGAACAAAGTGGAATGGAAACTGGAATGGAACTGCATAACCAAACCTTTCCTAACCTGGCTAGATGTGACTGAACCACCTCTGTAAATTTGTTGGTGGTGTAAATTTGAGGTGGTTCAGTCACATCTAGCCAGGTTAGGAAAGGTTTGGTTATGCAGTTCCATTCCAGTTTCCATTCCACTTCGTTCCATTCACGCAGACTACGCTTCTGCGCATGCGCGAAATGTTCGCACATGTGTAGATTTAAAAGGTCGTGAGTGAACAGCTCCCCTACCAATGTCGAAAAACAGGCTTCCTCCACCATCGTCGAAAAAGGCTCCTCCGCAACGAGAGGTGAGAGTCCGCTAGACGACAGTACTTTTAACAGGACGGCTAGTAGTGAAACCAGAGCCACGCGCCCAGACTAATTGTTCCTACTGTACATCGCTGGGCATTCCAGACAGTGATTACCAGAATAAATATGGGTTCTGCTTCAAGATGTCTATAAGCTGCTTGAAAAGGAAGCAGAGGATTTTGAGCTATCAGTTGGTTTTTATGATTTGAAGCCATATTTGACCATATCCAAGCAAAGTCCTTCAAATTTTATCCTAGAACTCATGAATAAGCTTCATCTCAGTTTAGACGGAGACGGACCTCTTTATTCTATAAATGTAGCTGTCAAATTTTATTCTCTTCTAGCTTTGGCCAAAGATCCATAAAAAATCTCATTGAATTTGGTGCAAACGCATAATCAAATTCCAAAAATTATCCAACCATAATAATGGATATTGCGAAACTTCAAACTTTTTTCGTAATTGACCGAACGAAGAGAGTTCTCTGTTTCAAGCCGGCCGTTTTGCATTCTGTCTGTTTGTAAAGCATTAACGGCTGAACGCGTGGATCAAATTCAATGACACTTTGCATGAATCTTTCCAGGAATGCCCAGCGATGCCTGCGTAAGGATTTTCGAAATTTTATTGCATTTGAAGGATATTTAAAAGGAAGAAACAATATATATCTGGCCTATCATAGGAACATAATTATGATTTTTAAATGTGCTTCTCCGTCATATGCAATTATTGGAATCAGATTTAAAGATAGCCGCCGGGCTCTCTTATTCATCTGGTTGAGCCTTCATATGAATCAAGTTATATTATTATTCATAAAAATAAATATTTGAGAGAAACAAATCATTTCTAATATTTCAATTAAGTATAATAACAAGTGATTACTAAGTAAATTTAATGATAGTTATACAAATTTAATTAATATTATTTTATTAATTCAATCAGCAGACACGAGAAATCTCATCTGTTTTAACTATCAGCTATGGAAAATAGAAACACAGCCTTGGCTAAGAAAAACAGAGCTACTTTTTGTGGAAGACAGACATGAAATAGACTACACAAATAGAATCAAGGGTAAGCTCTGATGATTGTGTTTAATTTTGCGATCGTGATTATCATTGAGTACATGGAGAATGTTGCTCTGTGCAAGCACCCTTATTCTTGTGAGTGAGCTCTACTGTTCACAAAACTACCAGTTATTGAAAACTAATGGAACTGAATAATGCTTTAATTAATTTGATATTAAGAGCAAGGTTTCAGAAAAATCGATTCAATTTGTAATTATTATTAAACTATCGAGATTGGGTAGTGCATGGATAAATCTTAATTAGATGACCTGAAGAAGTAACAAATAGAAGAGGAATAAAGAGAATCACACGGTGAAGAATAGATGAATATGACAGTACAATTTATTTTCATTTCTGTGAAAGATTAGAGCTGTTAGTCTCTTTTTATAAAATAATCACTTCACTGAATCCTATTCATAGTTCAAATTCAATTTCACTATTGTTTTAGAAATAGTCCAGACATTTTAATAATCCAGACGTTCTTTACAACAAAATGATTTCAAGTCTCAAAATCATTATTCTTGTTAATGAATTTTTCAAGAATGGAAGTTCATATATCTATATGAATGGTACTGACATATTATCATGAACAATGCTGTATTTTTTCATCAGCTCTCATCACAACATGTTTTATTTTTGAAACACATTTTCAAACATTCTATTGTCATAATACAACGGTCTCTATCATGCCATCGTTGCAAACTTTTTCTATACTCCATCATTCTACATTCTTCTCCTCATAAAAAGCAACTCTCATTATCTTTCGTTTCTTTTTCTCTCGGTTTTTCTTTCTGTTACTCTCGAATATTAAATTAATTACATGTTAGGAATAAACTTTTTATCATGAGTTTTAAATTTTAATAAAAAAGAAGAGATCTAGTATACTGTTCGGTATTTTTTGCACTTGCTATTTCAGGTTATATGTAACTCTTACGAAACTTGAAATCTACGAAAATGACGCTATTGATTTTCTTGGAAATAAACTATAATATAGCTTCTTAAATTTAAAAAAGTTGAAAGCTGAATAAATTATTACTAATTAGATAAATAATTATTATTGATTATTAGAATAATTTAAGCAACAATAATGCTATTTAATGTAATTAATCTATCAAGTAATAATAATTTATCAAGCCTTCAACTTTATTAAATTCACGCAGTTAATTTGCCAATTACTCAAACCATTTTGTGCAGAAAGTTTGAAAAATTGCTTTTCCCAAATTCTAGTTTCGATTTTTTACTTCATAACGGCCGTATTAAGGCAAATTTGACTAACTTGACCTTCAGGCTTTCTCAGCTCAAGGTCAACGTTTTTCAAGGCAAACTTGGAAATCATTTCTCAAAAAGCTTTTTATGTCTCAGATGAATCAAGGAAGCCTCAAGTTAGGTCTATGAAAGGAGAGTAAGTCGAAAAACATTACTTTTAAACTACTTAACACCTTAAATGAAACTTGTTATTAATTATTTATTCATTCATTCATTACAAAAAACCAATGAGGTAAATATACTAGAGACAATTTGTTTTACAGCTGCTGCTTTCTTTGAAAAATTTGAGAATCCAAATTTCAGGTTATGTCAAAATTCAATGAGAAATTCATTTTAAAAAACAATTACTGATTATGCTAAAAAAATAACTTTTCAAGTTACCCTTCAGTCAAGGAAACTCTAAAGTCGATATAATTATAAAGAAGTGCTTAAACGTTAAAATTTCACAAGGTCTGTTCCCTAATAATATCAAGTTTCCCAACTTAGAGAAGAGATTTCAAATCTCCCCTCAGTCAAGGAACCCTAAAGTCGACTAAAAACAGGTGCATATACCTTGAAAAAGCACTGTTCCGTAATAATTAAGTCACTTAGCAAAAAGAAGAGCTTTTCAAGTGACTCTTTAATAAGGAACCCTTAAGTAGACTTTACAAATACATTCATAAACCGTGAAATGTGACAATTTTCTGTTCCCCAATAATAAGGTCCACCAACTTGAAGAAGAACTTTTCAAGGAACTCTTCAGTCAACGAGGCCCTGAAGTCAGCTTATAGATACAAGCCTAATCCTTGAAATATCAGGCTCCCCGATTAAGTTTCTGAACAAAAGTTACTAATTAGACAAGAATTGTAACTTCCATCAATGAGAGTTAGAAACGGTTAGAATTAGATCTTTTGGCTTGTAATCGCTCAGCGACGATCCAATTTAGGCGCGCCTTCCGGCGACCTGAAGGCGATTAGCATGAAAGTTGGAGATCTCTGGAGGTTTCTTTGGTAGGATGACTGCACACAGCAAGCTACTGCGCTGTAGTCGAGACATGATGCATTAGGGTCGTTATGGAGATACTGCTCGAGCACATATCACGGAATTCCCTGGTGGGTATACCCTCCTCACACCCCTCCCTTCCTCCTCCTACCACCACCACCTACCTGACCCACTAAACCAACCCCATCACCCACCCAACAAGCCACAACTTCTACTCAGTCGTTATAAAAGCACTTGAAAATGTAACCAGGGACATGCTAGCAGGAACGTGGATCGTGATTTTGGTGGTGATAATTTTGTGGACTAACTCGAAGTTATTTTGCTCTTCATCAAAATGAGAGCCAGTTTTTCTTGGTAGTTTTCATTTTTTATGTTTGGTGAGGGAAAGTGTTGTGGAAGGTTGAGAATTTAAATTCGTTCGGAGCTCGTGATTTGCTGGTTAATGCGTTTAAGTCTGAAAGAGATCTTAAGCCAGGTAAAACAAAACCCCATAACATAACTCCATCAAACAGTATCACTCTGTTACAACATCAAATAATTGTAAAATTGTCATGTAACATCTTATCATAAATACCATGTTAAAATGTTATAATGTCACACTCAGCTGATTTTGTCACAGAGTGATGCTATGCAACAATTTTACAATATAGTATATTACAATTACAAGTGCAGGAAATGGTGTTTACCATACGAGTATGATAAACATCTTCCCAGATGAGTTACGTACGACATTTTTCATCATACTAGTCTAAAATATAAAAAATATAAACTTTGAGCATGTACAACAATCATCATCAAACATAACCTCAAAACCAATCACAGCAGTGAAATACTAAGAATTCTTCTGAGATCAGCTGTTTTTCCAGATTCTGAATTAGCTGGAATGCGGTAATATCCATTACCGCACTGAAAAAGGATGCGGTAATGAAAATCAGCTGTTCATTCTGTAAACAGACGTTTACCGCCTCGATTCAGTGCTCGGTAAAGTATGACAAAATAGTTATTTATGTATTAAGAGCGTGAAGCGCGACTTTATTGCTCGAGCCAAAACATTTACTGCGCGACGCACAGCGGAGCGCAGTAATTTTGCGAGAGCAATAAAGAAGTTTCACGCGCAAATTACATACAATATTTTTCCTACAACTGAAGTTCTGGATTCCAACACAATAAAAGCTTGAAGTTTGTAACATCAGAGACCGTGCGCGGATTTGGTTAGCGTTCGCCATTGTTGAGGTTATGTCAATTTCACGGATTCTGTGATCCACCAATGAGAAGGCACCAAAATCAAAACAGAAGCGTAAAGAAAACGGCTGGCGAGCGTAATAGTATATTACGTTACAAGTGCGGGAAATGATGTTTAACATACGAGTATGATAAGTTAACGCACGAGACGAAGTCGAGTGCGGTATTATCATACGAGTATGGTAAACATCTTCCCGGACGAGTTACATACGATACTTTTCGTCATACAAGTCTAAAATAGCAGATAAGTTGAAATAAGAAACTATAAATCATTGTTATACAAACATAACCTCAACACACCAACTCAAGGTGAAATGTGGCAATAATGGCTCTAGATCAGCTGATCTAGCTTTCGAGCAAATAGTTTTTCAGTGAAGTGGTAGCCACAACCACCCATAGAGTGCGGTAATAATCATTTGATGATTTTTACCACACAGTGTATGGTAATAATCATCAAATTACATCAGCTGTTTTTGATTTCTGTAAACAGCTGTTTACCACATTGATTGCTTGACTGGTAAACTGTCCATAACCTACAAGTATGACGAAAAGTACTTTACCGCTTGCAGAGCAGTAAAGAGGTATTTTACAATTAGTTTTCAGTACGTAAAGAACTACTTTACGAGCAGTTGTAGGAAATAGTTATTTATGTATTAAGAGCATGAAGCGCAACTTTATTGCTCGAGCCAAAACATTTACTGCGTGACGCATAGCGGAGCGCAGTAATTTTGCGAGAGCGATAAAGAAGCTTCACGCGCAAATTACATACAATATTTTTCCCACAACTGCAGTTCTGGATTCCAACACAATAAAAGCTTGTAGTTTGTAACATCACAGACCGTGCGCGGTCGCGGATTTGGTTAGCGTGCGCCATTATTGAGGTTATGGGAATTTCACAGATTCTGTGATCAACCTGTGATTCTGTGAGAAGGCCTGAAAATCAAAACAGAAGTGTAAAGAAAACAGCTGGCGAGCGTAAAGTACTTCACCGCTAGCAGAGCAGTAAAGAGGTATTTTACAATAAGTTTTCAGTACGTAAAGAACTACTTTACAAGCAGTTGTAGGAAATTAGCTATTTGTGTAGAGCTGGGCATTCACGTTCCAACTTGTAGTACGACTTGCAGTACTGCTAGTAGTGCTGTTAGATGGATAGTCGACTCCACTCACCCTCCTATTTGCAATCCAACTTTATTCCTAGTCAGCTGTGAGCATCGCTCTCGAGCCGAAAAATGTAACCTAAGTTGCCCGATGTTGCCCGAACTTGCCTGAAGGTCAAGCACTGACTGAGATAAGTTGGACGACTTTGATCCGACTCCCCCACACACGCTCCAACACCGTCGACAGTCTGAAGTCGTCCCTCTAGTCGTCCATCTAATCGTTCCAATACACAATTCCAACTATCCAACCAGCCCATTCACGTTACGACTTGGAGGTTGGACTGCAAGTCGTACTGCAAATCGGAATGTGAATGCCCAGCTTAACTAGAGTGCAAAATAGCATTTTTCTGCATTGGGAGAAACATTTTTTTACACAAGCCGAAGGCGAGTGAAATAAGTTTCTTGAGTGCAGAAACAATACTTTGCGCTCGTATTACACATTAAATTTTTCCTACAGTAATGTATAAAGTAATTTAAACAGAACAAAGCAGCTCATACATAACATGACAATTCCGCACATAACCTATCTTTGAATCAAATCGATTTCAACAACAACGACTATTTCGCAGCTGAAGCAGAGTAGCCAACCTATTTCTGAATGCAAAATAGGGAACCTGCTCACTATTTATGCTGTTAAGTTGCAAATCTGGAGTGCGGAAAAGTACTGAATTTTACTTTCCCGCCCTGGTGCAGGAATAGACTATTTTGCGTGCTACAGTTAGTGCACTTTTCAGATAGGCACTTTTTCGGGTCACTGTAGGAAAAATAATTTACAATGTTACAATGTTTTTCGTCATACTTGTAGGTTATGGACAGTTTACCAGTCAAGGAATCAATGTGGTAAACAGCTGTTTACAGAAATCAAAGACAGCTGATGTCATTTGATGATTATTACCGCACACTGTGTGGTAAAGATCATCAAATGATTATTACCGCACGCTTATGAGTAGTGGCTACTATTTCACTGAAAAGCCATTTGACCAATTGGCTAGATCAGCCCATTATTGTCAATTTCTCCAAGAGTTGAAGTGTTGAGGTTATGTTTGTATAACAATGATTTATAGTTTCTTATTTCAACTCATCTGCTATTTTAGACTTGTATGACGAAAAATAACGTACATAGCACGTATGGAAAGGTGCTTACCATACTTTTATGATAATTCTGCACTAACTTCGTCTCGTGCATAAACTATCATACTCGTACGGTAAACACTGTCTTACCACACTTGTTATAATATACTAATACGTGTGCACTACCCTCATTCAATGTCGACAGTAGGTGATTCTTCTGACCTCAGCATTACACAAGTAATACAAATAAATACAAGTAATGAGGTAGGCTAGGATAGCTTTTCTCATTGAGCACTTGAGCACTTTTTTTTATGAATCACTGTGAATTGTGAATGATTAGTGTTTTGATAAAAAATAAATAATTCAGGAATAAAATACCCAACTAAATCAAAGCCAATGGAAAATAAAATTAAATTGAATAATGCTAAAATATACAAGCTTTGTTAGAAACCCTTCAAGACATTTTATTGTTACATATTGAAATTGCACATTATATATTCATATAATAGTTATTTATGTATTAAGAGCGTGAAGCGCGACTTTATCGCTCGAGCCAAAACATTTACTGCGCGATGCGTAGCGGAGCGCAGTAATTTTGCGAGAGCGATAAAGAAGCTTCACGCGCGAATTGCATACAATATTTTTCCTAAAACTGCAATTCTGGATTCCAACACAATAAAAGCTTGTAGTTTGCAACATCACAGACCATGCGCGGATTTGGTTAGTGTTCGCCATTTTGAGGTTATGTGAATTTCACGGATTCCGTGATCCACCAATGAGAAGGCATCAAAATCAAAACAGAAGCGTAAAGAAAACAGCTGGCGAGCGTAAAGTACTTTACCGCTTGCGGAGCAGTAAAGAGGTATTTCACAATTAGTTTTCAGTACGTAAAGAACTACTTTACGAGCAGTTGTAGGAAAATATATTTATTAAATACTGAAATTATATATTATTATAATGTAGTAATAATAATCGATTATAATAGTCAATATTCCATTCTCAGACAATATCCCAGATCAGTCGTTATTGGCAACTGAATATTCCTCTTCAATAGGGATTTTTTATGTGGCACATCAGAGGGAATATTCCCCCGTTTTGGTTTGTAGTGAGCATCCTGTTCTAAAGCTGTATAATTTTATCCACTAATTTCCCTGTGGAGCTCACAGACATCCCTTTTCTTTTCTGCTTTCTTTGAAAGAAAATAGAGAGTCTTTTCTTTCCTTGATCTTCTTTTTTCGTCTTTACCACATTCCTATTCTTTTTTCTTCTTCTTTTCTTGCTCCTCGTCATTCACCTTTCCTTACTTTCCTTCCTCTACCTCTTCCTCATCCCCCTCCACCTCCTCCTTCTTCACCTCCTCCGCCCCACCACCTCCTCCTCCTCCTCCACCTCCACATCCACCTCTTCTTCCTTTTTCTACTCCTTTCCTCCTCATTCCTCTCCTCTTCTTCCTCTTTCTCCTCATCGCCTTTATCAACCACCTCTTTCTCCTCCTCCTCTTCCTCCTCTTCCTTCTCCTCCTCTTCCTTCTTCTCCTCTTCATTTCCTCCTCTACCTTGTCCTTCTCTTCTTCCTCTTTCTCCTCCTCATCCTCATCCCCCTCCTCATCTTCATCAACCATCTCTTTCTCCTCCTTCTCCTCATCTTCATCAACCACCTCTTTCTCCTCCTTCTCCTTCTCCTCCTTCACTATTCCTCCCTCTCCTCCACCTCCTAATCATCCTCCTTCTTTTTCTCCTCCTCTTCCTCCTTCTCATCCTCCTCTTCTTTTTCATCCTTTTCTCCTGCCTCTTTCTCCTTCTTTCCTCCGCCTCCTTTACCTCTTCACACTCTTTCTTCTACTTTCTCTTTCACCTCCTCCTCCTTCTCATACTCATTCACCTCCTCCTCCTCTTCTATTCCCGTTCCTCCTCTTCCTTCTCCCCCCCTTCCTAGCCCTCCTCCTCCTTGTCCTTTTTCTATTTCTGTTCCTCCTCCTCCTTCACCACCCCCTAATAGCCCTTGTCCTCCTCATCCTCCTCTTCCTCCTTCCCCTTTCTCCTCATCCTTCTCTTCTTCTCCCTCTTTGTCCCAATTTCCTCTTCGACCTCCTCTTCCTCCTCATCCTCATCCACCACCTCTTCCTCCTTCTCCACCTCATCTTCTTCCTTATCCTCTTCCTTCTCAGCCTACTTCACCTCCTTTTCCTGATCTACCATCCACTCATCCTCCTAATCTTTATTTTTCTCCTCTTTCTCTTCGTTATCATCATCAATCTACACCTCTCCTTCGTTTCCTCCTCCTCTCTCCATCTTCTCCTGCTTTATATTCCTCCTCATCCTTTCTGTTCACCTCAATCAATCCCTTATTTTCCAGCGTTAGAGAATTGTCGACAGGTAACAGTAAGTAACTTTTTATTATATACGATTCGTAATTATGCATAGTAGCGTTCTCCATTGCAACATTGTTCCTGCTTATAACTCCATCATAGAACAGTGAGTTGTACATTTTCATAGATATAGTTTCACAGTACTACTATTTATTAATAGTAGTTTATGCAACGATGGATTTTATTTATTGATTTTAAGCCACAAGTGAAATATAAGCTAGAACACCTGCGAAGCGAGTCGCTTTGCTTATGCGTCGCCTTAGGGCAAAATACAATTATTTCATACAATAGTTTATTTTCGACCACCAATAAATCACGTTTGATCAACTTACCAAAAATTAATCTGATAACTTATCCTGAATATAGCATAACCTACAATGCGTGATTGTTGTCGCCAGTTCCGAATTGAAATACAGTTCGATTTCAAAATATTTAAATCAGCTGATGTGACTACTGCATTTCGACACTGTTTTGAAAAACCTGAGTTCTAATTGGTCTAGACTCCTTTACTATAAAGTAGCAGTGGTATTAAAATACCTTCAATATGACACTATTTTTATTAGTAGTTCTGTGGACAGTGGACCTCACGCCCAAGAATAGGGGTGCTTGCACAGAGAAACATACTCGATGCACTAAATGTTGATAACCACCATCGCAAAATTGAACACAGTCATCAGACCTAACCCTTGATTTAATTCGCTTAGTCTAATTCATGCCCTTTTTTCGAAAATCACACTGCATCACATCAACAAGGTTGTTTTTCCAATTTGCAAGACAGCTGATTGCTCAAATTAGTTTTTACATGTCTGATAAATGAGTCTATAAAAAAATATTAATTAAATTTGTTAATCATTTACTTAGAAATCACTTGTTATTATACTTGATTGGAATATATGAAATGAGATTAACAAATATGTTATTTTTATGAATGACTAGCCAGCAGACTCGCTTCGCTCGCCTTAACCGTCTAGCCAGGGGGCTCCGCCCCCTGGACCCCCGGGGGGTCCAACTAATTTCCATTGTGATTAGATAAATTTACAGAAATAGGTGATTTTGGGGAGAATTTTGATACCATTACTTAGTATGCATCTAGGGTCTTCTAGGCTTCGATTTGAGCGTTGGTTGAAATTCACAAATACTCGGAGAACGATGTTAGCAGTCGGATGTGCAACTGCAAACTGATCTGATCGTGAAAGTGAGTGATCGTTTGAGGTAGTAGGCTACGCAATTGAAGTGGGAAGGGGTCACACTTACCTAACACACTTGCCTAACAGGCAGCTCGGCTACTTTTTTACTTTTCATAAACGTTGGCTTTTACCTATTGAAATTATTTTGGTAGCTCGGGATAAGTTTGCTTTGTTTGAAACAAATTATTATTCATTAATAGACCTAACCTACTGAACTTGCCAGCCAAACAGCTTAAAGGAACAGCTGATAGAAGTCAACCGTTTTTATCATATGGCAGACCCCTTAGCAGCGTTATTTTACACTGTCTTTGAACAGCAAAAGACTTTGCACTTTGCATGTAGGCTACCATACAGTCGGAGCCTCGCAATATGGGGGAAACATATGACTGGATATGATGAAATGTAATTATGCCAGGTTGATTACATCTGTTAAGTACACGTCTAGGGTATCAACCAAACTTTTAAAAAATCGTCGATTTTGGGGCTAATTTTGAAACTTTTTTCCAAGTTACATCTAAGGCCGATACTTAACATGAATACCAAATTCTATCTGATTTGACCTTATGGTTCTCTAGAAATTGTTGTCACCTAAATTTTCAAAAATCTTCAATTTTGGGCCCATTTTGGGGTAAATTTTGAAACCCTTTCTTAGCACGCGTCTAGTCCCCCTACTGAATACGTGTACCAAATTTTATCGTTTTTGGTCGAGTGGTTCCTGAGAAACTGTGATGAATGAGTGAGTGAGTCAGTCAGTGGTATTTCGATTATATAGATATAGATAACTCTACTCATGTGGATAAGGCTAAACCAGATGAATAACTAGATGTTATGGCCTGAGAGCTATCTATGAATCTGATTTCAATTGTATATGATGAAGAATCTCATTATAAAAATGTTAAATGTTCCTATAGAAGAAAGCCTGGATGCTTTTCCTTTTTTCCTTATGATAAACATTTAAATGCAACAAAATTCAAAAATACCTTACACATACATCGCTGCTTATTACTAAAAGGATCATTCATGCCAAATTTCAAAGAAATCGGTTCACGCGTTCAGCTGTATATGCGTTGCAAACAAACAGACAGACAAAATGAAAAACAGTCGAGTTCAGAGAGAAACCTCTCTGCGTTCGGTCAATAAGACTTGGAATAAACTTAACTGTATTGAAATCACTTTCTTACCTCTTATATCTTCTATATAAAGTAGGCGTGCATTAAATGAATTAAATTATACAGCTAGGTACACCGCGACTACAGTGGATCTACTGTAGTTCAGCCAGTTCTATAAAAACAATTCCATGAAATAATTCAACTGTAATCGCATTTCCAAGTAGGTTTACATAGCCAGTAAAATGTTAACGCAAAATCGGTGTAGATGTGACGCTGCCATTGTGTCAGAAGAGAGTCGTTCGTTCAGAAAGGATTTAGCCATCAATTATTAGCCAGGCCAGACCGGGCCAAGAGTGCTTTCCCTTCCTTTCTTTTCTTCTCATTCCCTGAATTCTCACTCAACTGGCTGGGGCTCATTATTAATTTTGCCACTTTTTATCGCCACTTCTTTTTGTGCTACGTCCGTGTGCGATTTCCTAATCCACCTTCATTTTCTTTTTTACTTCTTCATTCATCGTCATCTTCTTCTTCTCCTTCTTTTTATCCTTTTCATCTCTTTTTCTTCTGCCACTTTCTGCTCTACTTCCTATTCCCCATCCTCATCTTCATTCTCTTCTCATCCTTCTACTCCTCCTTCTAATCCTCCCTCTCATCCTCCTACTCGTTCCTCAACCCCTCCATCTATGGCTGCTCTTTCTGCCCCTTCTTCTCCTCTTTCTCCCTCCTCTCCTTTTCCTCTTCCTTCTTCTCCTTTAGCTCTCCTCCTTCTCCTCCTCCTTCTTTTCCTCCACCAACTCAACCTTATCGTTCTTTCCTCTCCCACATCCTCCTTCTTCTTCTTAACTCTATATACTCCTTCTTCTCCACCTCCAACTCTTTACACTCCTGCTCCACCACCACCTCGTTATACTCCTTCTCCTCCTCCACCTCTTTATAATCCCTCTTCTCTTTCTATTCCTCCGCCTCATCCTCCTCCTCATCCTCCACCTCATCTTCCTCCTCATCCTCCTCATTTTCTCCTTTTCCTCTTCCACATTCTCCGCCTACTACTCCTTCTTCTCCTCCTCTTCCTTCTTATCCTCCTCTTCCTTCTTATCCTCCTCTTTCTCCTTCTCATCCACTTTCTCTTCTACCACTTCCTTTTCATCTTCTTTTCCTTCTTCTCATCTTCTTTCATCTTCTTCTTCTACTTTTCATCTTCTTTTTCCTCTTTACCTCTCTTTTTTTCCTCTTTACCTCTTTTTTTTTCTTCATCGCTACCTTTTTCTTCTCTTTTTTTCTTCTTCTTCTCCTCCGTCTTCTGTTTCAGCTACGTGCACACATACACACGCACACACAAACGCAAATGTGACGACGACAGAAGTACGCCTTCAACTTTTATCGCTCTTCTGGTACGGCTTCATTTGTTGAATAATTTCATCCGCTTGTTTTGTTAATGAAGTTGGGCTGACATACAATGACATTGTTATTGCTTTTTTTCTTGTTCCAGTTTCACCTCCTTCATCCTATCCTTCTTCTTCCTACTCTTCTCCTGTCTTTTTCTTGCTCTTTTTTTCTCCCCCTTTCCTCATTTTGTTGATGAAGTAGTGCACATACAAATACATTGTTATATCTTTCGTTCCTTTCTCTTCTTCTTCCTCCTCTACTTTATCTCCTCTCCTGCGTCTTTTTCACCTATCTTCTTTTTCTCTTTCTGCTTTCCTCATCGTTTTGTTTGTCGTCGTATTCCTCCTCTCTCCTTCCTTTTCTCCTTCACCTTTTTTTATATTCTTTAATTTTCTCCTTCTTTCTCCTCTTCTCCTTCTGCTACTTCTTCTAGTCATTCTTTTTATGCCTCTTCTTCTCCTCTTTCTTCCCTCATTTGTTTTTGCTCCTTCCTTTCCGTACCTTTCTTTTAATCACCCTCATCCCTCTTCTCTTCTTCTTCCGTACTTCAAAAAATACAGTGTTCAAGGGAACCTGTAACCGAAAAATTGATGAAAATGTCGATTTCGGATTTTGGTATTTTTTAACAGCATATGCATATTATACTTAAACAATTACTGTAGTAAAATACTTTTACTACTGTAGACAGTTTTTAAAAAATATATAAAAAGTCACAAAATAATAAAAAAAATTCTTGTTTCACAAACAAATTCTAGATATGATGAATATGATAATTAAAGTTTTACTTCTACCTCTGTAAGGAAGTGATGAGAATTACTGCAGTTTTTATTTGTTTAATTGAGTTATATCCAACAGTTTTTGAAATAATGGGCCATGAATTGTTTATTATTTTATCATGTATTTAAATGGAGGAATGAAACCCGTCACAGGCTAACGGCTAAGGGAAAATGTTTAAAAAGAAATAAAGGTATTTAATTAATTGATAATACTTCAAGAAAATGATGATACAGCTTTGAGCAAATTTTGAAGATAAAGCATGAAAGATTAAACGGAATGGAAATAGTTCAGGAAATTTGAATATTATGTAGTGAAAATGAACACGGAGAGAAAGATTTACAGCGTTATCGCTTATGTAAACAAGTCTTCTAGTCAAAGGAATTAATTACTCTTCTTTTGACACTTTTATGATATTTACTTAGAATATTTTGGTAGAATATTTGATTAGAACCTCATGGAAATTTTTCGACTTAATCGAATATTGTGGAATATGCGAGAACTTCTTATTTGTTTATTTAGAAATATTATTGAATTTGATAGAAGTTGATAGAAAAATTGAGTTCTTTCTAAATGATGGAAAAATATATAAATAGAGAGAGACTTTTGTAAATTAGTTCAGTCTTCTTTGAAATTCGTCGAGATAAACAACTAGTGTCAGTAGTGATAATTAATTACCGAACACTGTGCCTATAGTGATAATTCTTTTTCCTATTTAATTCATATCAGTGAACTACTTATAGTTTTTATTGTATTACGGACTTGTGCTACGTAAGTTAATTGTTCTTTTTCGACGTTCTTCTTGAATTATTGGACAGTCTATTGTACAGTTATCATTTAATATTAGATCGGCCTTTCAACTTTTAGTGATTGATTTTTGTACAGTAATTTTGCAAACTCTATATTAATTGAACAATATTGATTTATCTGTTTTTGATTGCTTATTTTGTGTAAGACATAACTGATCATTGCGTGTTGTAGATTATTTGTGTTGATAAAGTGTTAGTGATAAATTTAAGTGTTGCCAGCGTTATTTTAGATAAAGAACCCTAACAATTACTACTTGTAAACGTATTGAATATTGCTATAACTCCCAATTATGTCATTTGATATTACATTCTCCATCAATCACTATCTTTTTTTATGGATTTTGTTAGCAAATTGAGAACAAAACATCACAATGATAAAAAGAAAGGAATGAACACTTTAGCTTAATTATTGTACGAGGAGAGCCGATGGAAATACATGAACACAGGCATTAGAAGACAGGCGTATCAAAAAGTATCTAAGACCCACCTCGCATATCACAGAAAAATCAATTCCACTGGGAAATACCCCATCATACATCATACAGTCACTAACGTATGCCTCAAGATAAGATGCTTAGATGAAAGGAAATAACATTGTTGAGGTACTTAGTTCATGCTTTGGGGGTATTTCATCTTCCAAGAAAATGCTCTCTCATCCGATCAGGGAATTCTCAACAAACAGCTCAGCTCCATAACGTCTTCGATGTAATAGAGTATGACCTAAAAAAATATCTATAGATCTTGGATCTTTGGTATGATCTTTTCCCTATTTATTTCCAGGTCTGAGAGAAGACTGTATTCCTTTTTTTCTGTGTCCTCATTTGTTCTTGTTATCTTTTTCTTATCACACTCTTCGCCGAATCTCTTTTTCACTTCCTCACTGACACTGGCAATGTCTCTTTTACTTTATTTCTTGAATCCAGTATTCTATTACTTGAACCCATGTAGCCATCTCCTTTGAATACACCTCTAGTTCCATTCTTTCTCGTTCCTTTTCTTTCTCCTTATTCCTCTTCTTCTTCTTCTCCTCCTTCTTCTTCTCCTCCTTCTTCTCCTTCTCCATTTCCCTTTTCTCCTTCTCCTTCTCATTGTTCTCCTTCTTATTCATCTTTTTTTTCTTCTTCTTCCCCTCCTCCTCCTCCATCACATTTTTCTTCTCCTCATTCTGCTCCTCCTCCTCCTCCTCCTTCTCCTCCTCTTCAAACTCCTTCTCCTTTTCCTCCTCCTTCTCTTTCTTCTACTCGTCTTCAATCTTATTCTTCTCCTCACCTTACTGCTACTTCTCCAAATTCTTCTTCTCCTTCTCCGCCTCTCGTCTTCTTTTTCATCTTCTCTTTCTTTTTCTTCTCATTTTCTCCTTCTACTCCTCCTCCTTCTCATTCTACTCCTCCTCCTTCTATTCCTCCTGAAGCACCTTCTCCTCCACTCCTTCTCCTTCTGCTTCAACTCCTTAGCTTGCTCCGCCTTCTCCTCCTTCTACTCCTCCTCCTCCTCTTCCTTTTCCCTTTTTTACTCCTCCTCAAGCACCTCCTTCTCTATCCTCTCTTCTTCCGACTTCTACACCTTCATCTTCACTCATTTTATATTCTCTTTCCTTTCTCTCTCTTTCTTTTTCATCTTCTTTCTTCCCCTTTTCTTTCACACTCAATATCTCTCTGTCTCTCGTTCGTCCTTATATCATTATATCTTTCTCCCTCCACCTCTATTGTCTTTCAGATTTTCTCCAGCTCTAGATATTTGCATAATGTGATAGGTCCTTACCTGCATTTTCTACCTTGGCTTCAGACAAATGCTTGCCTCATTTTCTAACCTTTATTCCACATCAGAGATGTGCTCTCACTATGCTGCAGTCATCTGCTGAAATTCGTTTTCCTATTCTCCCTTTTTCCTCTGTCTCATTCGTTTCATCCTTTATATTTGTTCCTCCACTCTTCTACACAGAAATTATTTTCACATTTTAGTATTGTGGGGTCGCAATTTTTATTAAATGAGACGTGGGCACTGAATTAATTATTATCTTCAAAAAGCGAAAGTTCAAGCTAGATGTAGCAGCCTAGTTTATGCTTCACACGGCTATTTCACCAAGAAATAAAAAATAATAAATTAAGAATAATTTTGAATAAATTATTAATGAACCAAATCGGATAAATCATAATACGAACATAATTCATTGTGCAATAAGTATTTATTCAATCATCCATCGAAATCGTAAAATCTAACCAAAACTTTATTCAATTCATTGTTTACCGTTCTTATCAGTAATCTGTCAGTTGTAAATTAACCGGCTTTCGGACAAGTTTTGTCAAACAAATATGATGTTCAAATTATTTTATTTTCTAAAAAACTAATAATTGAAAACGCCAAGGACCGCTCATTATTTTCCCCACCCTTAAAAAATGGATTTGCTATGAATTTCACATTATTTTGTTTGTTTAATCCGTGAAATTCAGAATTCCATAGAGGTCTCAGCCCCCTGTAATAATGGATGTCACGTGATTTTTTTCTGTGTAAAGTTTTATTCAGGCGTTTCCAACAGTCCTTGCCATATTTGCTTGGAGGGAATAGCCTAATAATTTTGTGTGGCTAAATTTCGTCAAATTAAGTGTTAAATAATGTAAATTTTTCAGGCACAACCACAGAGTATTAAAAGTAGAGTTCCTACAGACGATTAATGTCTATTTTGTAAATATTTAAAATCATTGTAAAACCCCAAACTACGACTTTGAGCCCAGCTGAATCGTGAGGTACATGATGGCAACCTAGTGAGGGGACAGCAATATTCCACACCGCCTTCTGTCGATTTCATTCGTCAAAGTGGTGAATATAAAAAGTTATATAAGGAATTACATTTGTGGGCGCCTAAATAGTGTCATCGATAAACCCCTATTATTGGGCGACCCCTAATTTAAATTACAACTTGTACAGGCACGAATCGTCTTCCTCGTGGTCAAAAACACCCTTAGTGAGGTGAAATCACACAAACTGTATTAAATTTTTAAAGATCTTACTACAAACGAAATTCATAGAGATCTTAATAATTCCAATCATATGTTTTATAAATATCATCCGAAGTTTAATTATCTGTTCCATGCTTGGAGCATATAATCTTCTTGTGCCAATAAATTTTCAAGTATCATTTTTTTACATTATTCTGTGCTTGATGATCGCTCTGGTCCAACTAGTTTGTATCACTCATTTGTGAGTCAGGATTTCAAAATATTGAATTTACCTGTTCAGGCTTGAGCAAGGGTAGAAACAGTATTCTGTCCATAGTGGATCTGAATGTATATCACACGCAGTGGCATTATTAGAATAATAGCGGCCACTTCACAGGTGAAACTGAAATATTGGTTACATTTTTTATCAGCATAGATTTAGGTACGACCAGAAATCTACCATAAATTAGTGATATGTCCTTCCTAAGCCTACGAGAAATAATTGTAAGGATTAATTTAGGGGTATATCACTTTTCTTGTATGGTTTGATTTTAATCTGCCGAGTTATTCACCTCGACCAAACCTGAAGCTCTGCCGCATCCGGATAATACCAAGAAGGAAATATTTATTTCAGGTACTATTTTTAATTACCGAGGGCAGAGGAAAATCCAGCCTGACAGTATGCACACTGAAACATGGATGGGGAACAAGAATTGTTCAGGTATTACAGAACACTTGAATAAATGGGTTTTGTAAGGATGGGAAGTTCCTTATGGGTAGTTCCACTGCTCCGTTTAAACTTTTTATGAAAAACATGGTAAATCCTTTCAACAGAAGATATTTTCAATAAATTTTAATATATTAACTCCATTCATATGATTTATATTGATTCAATTAATTAATTTTATTGATTAATTGAATTAATTTTCATTCTATCAATTCATATTATCTAATTTGATTTATATATTTTTTATTCAATTTTAAGATATCTTCAATAAATTTTAATAGTTTATTGCAACGACATATTATCAATTCAAATTTATCTGTCAGTATCAGTGAGCTCTAGAAGCCTGTGGCACTATGTTTGCCAGGTCAAAAAAGAACCTATTTACATTAATAAGTAATGAATCGAATGGGGCCCCCTTGTATTGTCTTAATGAAGAATTTCAATTTTCGGTCAAAGTCAGTGTCATAAAGTTCATTAAATAAGAAGCTTATTGATCATTACTATTATTATTATTATTATTTTTTTTTTTTTGGCTACCTATTTGGAAGTTTTAATGTGTAGAGTTAACGGTTAATCACGGTAATAAAAGAGAGAATCTTCTTTTTCCCACAGTTACCCAACAAAGCTCCTATTTATGCACTCATTGTAGTAAGCCAAACAGCTGATTACTGCACTATTTTACTTTAACTGTAGGAAACATTTAATGTGTAACTCGTGCTGAAAGTAACAAATAACGATTACAAATACCGTTCCGTTGTGGTTTGAGACCTACGAAGTCTTAAAATAATAGAATAGAATAGATTTTTATTCCTTCAAGTACACAAATATACAATTGGAAACGTCAATACATCTACATTACAACAGTTATAATAGTTTATCACAACATATCCCATTCGTCCCACTTAATATATTTATAGAAAAATATGAAGACAATCACAGACATATTTAACTGACATAAGATAAATAAGATATTCAAAAGACATAAATTTCATGTTAATTTTATTCTATGTTTATTAATGACGTTATACAAAAAAAATTTTTGGACAGACTTATTTTTATTTATGTTAATCTAATAAATGTGAGTAAAATAAATAAAAAAAGGTTTTTCTCCAAAAAACATTTTTGTATAACATCATAAATAAACATAGAATAAAATAGATTAATTTTGTCAAGAATGAAGAAATGTTGTCTGTGATACTTTATTGGAGAGATTCAACCAACGTTCGAATCTTATTTTTCATTTGTGCAAGAAAAATTAAGTAAAATAAACCGGACTTCACATGGAACATCACTATTCAATTTGCAGCACGATATAGAGTAGAGATTTTCAAACACTGCCGCTCAAAGACACCATGTTGTAACATCGGCTGGTCTGCTTTCTATTCTCATGAGGCATTGCGTCCGGCACTGAGTTAGCTGTTCAGTATGTCGGTTCTCGCGTACTTGGTACTCGCGTTTCTGTGAATAATCAACTGAAAAGCTGTGTTTTTCTGATTTACCTTTCATAGTCAATGATTCGCAATTGTTTATAGTCAAGTGTTCTCCGATTATTTGAAAGTGTAATCGTTTACTGTGTCTTCATACAACAAAATACGTTAAACCTAAGATCTTTACTTTTAGGTTACCGTATCTGTTTGTGCAATTGAAAGTGAAAAAGTATTCATTATGTTCTGTTCGTTAGCTTGTGATAATATGCTACAATACAAAATTAAAACTAATAGTGTATGTTTAAGTACAGTATAGTATATGTATAGTTAGTTTAAGTACAGAAGATTAATTTTTCAATAACATCAAATATTTTACTACGTCATGACCCATAAATTTAGAGAAAGATCAAAGTCCACTGTAAGTATAAATTATTAGATCCAGTTCAGTTTCACGTTTAGTTGATAGTAATTCAGGTAATGAATAAATTGCGAGTAATTGAGTGAAATAACTTGAATTCGGTCCAATTATCACGTAGATTCAAGTCGTCATAATGAATATGAAGATAAGAAATCGAGATGATTATATTTCGTGTTGGTAGTGAATATTTACTTGGAATCCCCCACAAAAGAATTTTGATTCCACAGGCAACCCTCTCTGAATAGACACAAATTAGACATGCACTCAGTGAAAAATATCAGTGTAAAATGTGTGATAAATGTTTTACATAACCTTCGCCGTCGATGGAAGAGGGTTCATTCTTCAGTGCAAGGTTAGTAGACTGATTGGCTTGATAGAACTAGTTATTTGTTAAATATATCTAGTAGAGAGTTTGAGAAAGCTACACTTACGATGAGAAGACGTTAATGCACTTCCTCATGTAGTCCAGTTAAATGATCAACTGAGAGAATCGATAGTCGATATCTGTTCTCAACCCAAAGCTAAACCTAGCCAATTACTATCAACTCAGTTGACTATTTCACTGAACTTGATACGGTAGTGCAGCCAACGTTAATTCTAAATTGATCACTCTATGTTTTAGGCTGCTCTACAGCGTTTTACTGCATGGTTGAAATTTTTATGAGAGTGGGCTGTCGAGCATAGTGCTTCAGCATTTGCTTCAGTGAGCTTGGCATACTGATATAAATCTGTTAGCTCAGTGAGAAAAGCAATCGAAATATGTTTCACTCCTTGTTTGCGTAGTCCGCTCATCGGATCGAAACGTACTAATGCGATCTGAAGAGTCACCCACAGCCGAAATCGGCTAAAAGGACTGTATCTACATGCATGCGACATTCTTGGACTCCTTTTAGTGGCATAGTATTTTTTTTTTTTTTTTTTTTTTTTTTTTTGTTAGTGAGAATGATGCTTAATTGCTTGAGAATGATGCTTAATTGCTTGAGAATGATGCTTAATTTATCTAGTATTGGAACTGATTTTTGATATTCTAAAAACAATCCAGACGTAGCGTAACGTAACTCTGTAATCTTACATCTCTACAACAAATCGTGCTGCAACAAGGCGCCGACGTGTATCATCTTATAATCATGTTCTATTATAAAAGTTTATTGTGTTCTGTTACGGAACAATGCCACGATTAGTGATGTGTGCTGGGTAAATACCCACTAGGAAGAGTATTTATAAAAAAAAAATGGGGTATTTACTTCGATATTGACACACTGCAATTATAAATACTCAAAACTAGGGTATTTTTAAGCTTAATAAGAGACTTTTTTAGGTCAAGCACTAGGCAATAAAAGGATGGAATGCAGCCTTTCTTCCTTTAAAATGTTGCAAAAGTAAACGCGTCAGTAAAAGCTGAACCCAATCATGAGCGGGTCCGGGTATTTATGGGTGAATATGAAATTGTGCTTTTCTTCAATCTTGGAATGTGTAATAAGTGCTCTGAAACTATACTTCTATGAGCAGGTGAAATGATAGCAGTTATGAATTTTGTAAAAGCAATTAATCTAAATCTCAAGTAATGCATACGAGATGTGTAATTTTACGCTCAATGTCAAGTAATGCATGTCGCCATAATAGTGTACTAACTAATTAATAAGAGCCTTGATAGATTCAGAAAAGACTGATTTCATCAATTTATTCATTTGCTGCCAACGGTTTACATCAGTATACATTGAATGCTATAAAACAACATTGATTATTTTTTCAAGTGTATTGTTAAGCAAGTAATTTTATTTGTTGAAAAAGTAACTAATGAATATTTTCAGCAGTAGTTTTATTTATGCAAATACTTATTTATGAAACTTCCAAGAACGAAAAGATGAAGTATGATTTCAGTCTGATTCAAGAGATATGTGGCTGAATCCAGCATACATGAGTGAAAGTGTGTGTTGGAAACAAACAGATGGTGTGCGATATGTTTGATGCAATATGCAGCCAGTAGACTGTGCTGCTTATGACATGCCAATGAATCCACAGTCTGTAAATTTGTAGGCGAGTATACAATTCAGAGTGCCTTCTCCGTCGTACAGTATCTTAATCAACTTTCCCTCTTTTCCTTCTCAGTCGCTCACTCTCCCACCCTTCTAATACCAACTCACTCACAAACTCATTCTCTCTCACACACACTCTCTCTCTATCTTCCTCCCACCAACTCAGTCATACTCTCTTTTTCTCATTATCTCTCACTTCTTCTTTCTCTCACACTCTTAACCCCCCTCTCCACTCTCATTTCCACGCTCACTTGCTCATGCACTCTTCTCTCTCACTCAAACACTATCTCGTTTTCTCTCTCTCTCCCCCACACTCATTTACTTTCACTCTCTCTCTCTACCACCCTCCTCCCACGACTCTCTCTCACACCCTCTTTCTCTCCTCATTAGGCCAGGCTGTAACCAGACAGTGTCTTAATCAAGTCAGCCTAATCGATAACTTGCTAGATTCACCTCATATCCTCACTACATCAATCAGGCAATTCTCAATCAAGTTAAACCTTTACTGTCAGAAATGTTAGTTGAGGAGATCTTGAATATTAAATGTTTCATAAACGTTTCTATCTTTTTTTCAAATGAATAATTTTTTGAAATTTGCTCCTTCGTTTTGTATAGCACAATAATATTTTTGTCACAAATTGTTCAGTCTCAGTTGTGGAGAAGTTGAACACTCTTTCTGGTAGCAATGTTTTCAAAGCTGCATTGTTCGAGCTCATTATCATTTGACCCATTTAACCTTAACATGAAATTTCAACAATATATGTTTAATATTTTTGATGCCCTAAATTTTTGATGATGCCCAGAAAACATTAATTAATTTCCTGTTCTTGCAAGAATTAAGCCTTAAATTACCATGAGCGATATTGCTTTCCATTTCTAAAAAAAACTCAGACAAATAAGTATAACAGTACTATTACTTTCCAACGTGAGACTCATCCAACAAAAGTAAAACTGAGACAAGTTTCACTTGCACTTCAACATCTCGTTAGAGTATGAAAAATTCCTAGCAAATATCCCCTTCAAAAATATCATCTACTCTGAGATCGTTTCCAACTTTTACAATAAGCTCTGATGGAAAGTTGCAGCTTTCTTTTTCCTTAAATTGATCCTTACTGAATGAAAGGTTGAACGATTGAAACTTTTGTTCAGGAATATTCAAAAAATGTAATGAACTCACTCAGCAGAGTCTATTAGACTCTATGATATCCTAACTCTCTATCTCTGGCAGTCTTTTCTCACACTCTCTCTTTTTTCCTCTCTCTCACTTCCTCTTTCTTTCACTCAGCCTCCCTTTGTTGCCTTACAGCCCTCATGACATCCTAACTTTCTCACTTACTTTCTTGCTCCCTCCCTCGCTCACTCTCTCTCATCCCCTCTCTTTCATGTTCCAGATTTTTTTATTTTCTCTATTGATGTAGAAAGAGTAGATCTACCTTGAAACTCACAGATCGTTAGCAAAAAAGACTTTTCAGAGTTCTTTTCTCTCACTTGACTTAGTTACACTTTTGTAACCGTTATTCTCAAATGGACGATTTTTAAAAGCGTGTTGCTGATGCCTTTCCTAAGAGTGGAAAAATGGATAAAGTTTCCTCATTTTACTGGCTGTTGGTGTTGACTACGAACGAGTAGAGGAAAGACGAAGAAAAAGAATATCGCATTTTGCGCTAACTGGACTCGGAATAAAATATTAGGGAAGTTTTTGACTAACAAATACTTGAATGACTGCAACTGGAATGGATTCATTATTAATAAAGTTTTATACAATAAACAGTACTCCATAGTGTGAGGCTATCATTCAATAGTTCTCTACGTTTGTAAAGCAGTAGCTTATTATAATAATGTAAATGTTATAGCGGTGAACAATCAGTGATAGTTGCAAAATTAAAGTATGTGCTGTCAACATTACTTAATAATTTGTAAAATTATAGCTCAAAAATAAATTTTCCTATAGAAAATCACAGATCGTTCGCAAAAAAGAAATAAAAGTCCATTTTACTGTGCTTAGAAGTTTCAGTTGTTGAATTAAAACTACGTTATTCTATGTGAATGAGGCCTGTATGACAAGGAGCGTTTTTAATTCCCGATTCCCCGGGTCCAAACTTTCATCCTATTGGCGATGCTTGATGACAAGGCCTCACTAAATGTAGCCTCAGTATGTAGCGAGGCCTTGCTCAACCTCTCAAGCACTAACTGTAAATGGTATTCACTTTTAACCATATTGTGCGTCAAAATGAAAGGATTTATGTCCAGAAACATTCAATATGCGTTTTTAAAGTGGTATTTTATATTTTTTAAGGGGAAGACTCCCGGACCACCTTTATAATGGAGTCGAGAATATTATCTGGAGTATTATACCTGGTGGTAGTAGGTTGCGGGGTGCTCTTGCTAACGGATTCTCCCTTGGAAAATCTTCTTTAAACCTATGCTTATTATATTTGAGCATGTTGTCACTTGTTTCTGTTCTCTATTGTCTTTCTCTGCACTCCCTTCTATTTCTCCCTTCTCTTTATCTTCCACTCTCGCTTTCTCTTTAACTTTATCTCTCTCCTTTCACTCTCTCTCCCCCATACCTTATTATCTTTGTTGCTCCCTTGACTCTCATCAGATCACAAGAGCTGAGAGACTCCTCCCTCCTTCTTGGAGACTTGGCAGCAGTGATTTGACCTCTTGAATAATTGCTGACGTCTGCGTTCACTGCAAATTGAATGAAGATTAGTGCAGCCATTTTGAGGCTTGCTATCAAATATTGAACAGCTCCAAATGCAATTTTCCCTTTACCAAATTACGTAGAGTACTTCTTACTCATAACTTAAGGAATGTGATAGTCGTGAGCCGTAGCGGATATCTGTTTAACTTCTGATCCCCCTTTGTAAGGGTGGCTGATTGGATTGACCAGCAAAAATGACCTGGTTCTTAGCTGTAAAATCAATTACCGGTTGTTCGGAGGCCATCTAAAACTGTAGGTCCAACTTATTACTCACGCACATGTCTCAGACCTATGTGAGCTTAATCTTGCAAAAAAAACTGCAGTTAACGATGCACTACAAATAATTGGCTTTTGACTGTCTTCATCATGAAGATGATTTTATGATTCAGGTCCGATGATCTACCTTGAGATTTCCCCAACTCAAGGTAAAGTTGAAAAGCTTTTTCAATTAAATGTTTTTCAATTAAATGTCTACTTTGAATTGATAAAATAGGCTAATAGATACAGGCATTAGATTGGGTAGAGTACTGCTTATCTCAAGGCTGTGCGCATATTTTTGGTCACAATATTTTTAAACTTTTTTGTATTGGATATTATTAAAGTACATTTTTTTAATAGATGTGTACACTGAACAGAACAAGTCAAGTATTAGCATATGCGGTTGATGTGGTGCTGATATCTAGGAATCAAGATAACTTGAAGGAGATCTTCAGCAAAATGAAAGAGGAGGCTGAAAAGGTGGGTCTTGAAATAAATATGGGGAAACAAAATATATGAGAATGTCTGCAAACAAAAGAAGACAGTCAAGGGGTTTAAAATTATTTGATGATTGTGAACTGAAGGGCGTCAACGGGTTCAAATACCTTGGCGTAATGCTGACAGCAGACAACAGAACCAGTCAAGAGATAAGTTGCAGAATTATGATGGGCAACCGAGCATATTTTGCAAATCAAATTATATTTAAGAGCAGACTGGTATCCAGGAAGACGAAGGTGAGGATAAGATGATGTGGTGATGTATTAGACTCTAGTTAGGCCGGTTGTAACATATGGAGCTGAAGCTTGGACAATTTTGGGCAGGGATGAGAGAGCGCTGAGGTACTTTGAGAGGAAAATGTTCAGGAGGATCTGGGGACCAATATGTGATGGAGGAAATTGGAGAGCCGGACACAACATGAAGATTGTGAAGCTATTGGTGAAGGGAATATTGTAGGATTTATAAAAGCAAGAAGGATAGAATGGCTGGGACATGTGGTAAGAATGGGCGAGGAAAGAATACCACTTCGACTGCTTGATGAAAGGATGATGGGAACAAGGAAGAGAGGAAGACTCAGGACGAGATGGCTGAACGATGTGATAGGTGATATCCGCGTACTAGGAGTGACGAATTGGAGGCGGATATCACAGGAAAGAGGCGAATGGAGTAGGATTGTTGAATGTTGAGGAGGCCAAGGTCCACCCAGGACTGTAGAGCCATCCAAAGTAAGATGTGTACACTAAATAAAAGTTTATTGAAATGTTATCTATTGCCGTGTAGAGAAATTTTTTCAGAAGTTATTTTGTTAAAATTTAGGGGTTCATAGTAGAAATTTTTCGGTTATTGGGGGCGATTGATCTCACTTATGAGTTATTTAAAACATTTGACAATTTCTCCATAACTGAAAGACACATTTAGAAATAGAATAACATATTTTTTATTTTGATCAATCAGTTAGTTTTATCAAAATAAAATTCTAAAAATTTCAAAAAAAAAGTTTTTTCAACATTTATGCCAAAAATACTGTTTGATTGAGATGGAAAATATATCATTTCGTTCCCCAAAGTGTCTTCTACTTATAGAAATTTATCAAACGTTTGAAATAACTCAAAGGTTAGATCAATTGCCCACGAAACTCGAAACATTTCTACTTTAAATTTCCAAATTTGAGAAAATAATTGGTGAAATGTTTTACCCCTCTCAACTTTAATACCTTGATAACATCCAATACTTGAAAAGCTTATGACCAAAAACGCTGCGCACAGCCTTAAGTTAGAAACTACTTCATCAAATTCAAGGCCTGCATTTATAAGCATATTTTTCAATCCAAGGGTGACTCGAGAGACATTAATTCAAAATGGTTTCAACTGTAAAGGGGATCCTCTACTGTATAGAGCTGATCCATATTCTACTTGACTTGACTCATGAATCGTAGTATAAACATTTTGATAAAAGTTGTTATTCACTCTTTTGAAGCTGATCAAATACGCTTTCTGTATTTGTGCTTGCTTGCTAGTCACATAGCCAGAACTTGAACTGAAAGTGAACTTAAACTTAAACTATTTGAAATAGTTATGAGCAAATCATGTGGAATGGACATACTCTGATAATCTTTTATTGACTGTGAGAAAATTGGAAGAATATTTTTTATTTTCACTATCTACATAATTTGCGTCAAATACCTTTAAAATTTCTATTTATTTTTGTTGAATATTTCGTATTTTTCGTCAAGTGCTTCAATGAATTTCTATGGCCATTAAAATGTTCCTTATGACTTCTCGAACGCGCTGTTCAATAGTTCTTTAAACATAGTTAACCATGATTTTCATTTTAAATTCTGATACGCTTTGCCAAAAATTTCCAGGAATTAATTAGATTTTTTCCTTTTCAGATTCGACAGAAACATCGACTAACAACTAGGTGAGTGATTTATATAACAACATCATTAGTAAGAACTGTTTAGAAATTTACTGCTATAACTAGGTTATCACTATTTAAATATCCGCTAGGACATTATATTCAAGGTTGTTGAAAGTAATTAAAGTACTTGTAAATGGGTGATTCATGTTTTCAATCATCAAACGTTGGTGAGATTAAAGTTAATATTTTAAACTTTTTAAAAGTTCATCATAAAAAGAACTTTGGGAGATGTTATGAAATATTTTTCATTTTGATATCAGGTTTTCCAAAATATTTTTTATTTCAAAGTAATCCTAATTTTTTTTTAAATATATGCCAAAAAAACTAATTATTTGAAATAACTAAAAACCTGCAATTAACTTTTACCCTTATGTACAATGTGATGTTCACAATCCCTCTCATGAGGAATATCACTCCCATACAATATTCATAAATTTTAATTAATAAAGAAATAAATCTAGTCTTATTTAGTACGTTGACTAACATGGAAATTTTCAAAATTTTCAGTTCAACTCATTGATGAACTAAGTTTCATTAGTCAAAAGTGAGTATTGTATGATTTCTAGTGATTTTTGAGGCATCGGCCATAAAGACCGCGGCGGTAAACAAAAGAACTGTATAGGACAGTCTCTCTCCGGCCGATTGAATCATGTTTCCCATCATTAATAAATAAATAAAGCTTTATTGTCATTCTTCACAGAACAAAAGCCTCTCATATGAGGTTAAAAGTGTTGGCAACTTGAATATAAAATAATTAAATCCTTTAAATAAAATCTATTTACAAAAAAAACTCTTTTCTATTTCTCCTTTTTATAATTTTTCAACAATAATTTTGCTCCATCTTCTACTGTCTCTTGCTGTGGTAAACCAGACGTCTCCCACTCTCTGTGCCTTTACGTATCGCCATCGCAAAGCTGGAGGTCCCCTTCCTCTTGTCCTGTCACGTGGTATCCACTCGGTGCAGATCTTCGCCCATCTCTCGTCTGCCATCCTCGCCACGTGACCGGCCCATCTCCACTTCATCAGATGCGCTTCTTTCTGCAAATATTTAGCTTTCACAAATCTCAAAATTTCGTTCAGCATTTCTCTCAACTCATTGGTAGTTTTCGCTACTAGCATGACGTCATCTGCAAATCTGAGGTTTGTTAACTGATGTCCATTTATGCGTAAACCTCTATTCTCCCATCCTAGTCGACGAAACACATACTCCAGACAGGAATTAAAGATAATCGGGGATATTGGGCATCCCTGTTTGAGGCCTCTTCCCACTCTAATACTGCTACCTCTTCTCTCTAGCTCAATTATCTTAGACCTCATTATCTTCATATAATTTTCTTAATACTTCTATAAATTCTACTTCAACGCCCGAATCTTCCAAAGCTTTCCACATTTCGCTGTGCTTTATGCTGTCGAAAGCTTTGTGAAAATCCACGAACCCCAAGTACAAAGGAATTTTATACTCGGGGCTTTTCTCAATTATTTGATTGGCGGCTTGTAGTTGATCAGTTGTTGAGTATTCTGGTCCGAATCCGGCCTGTTCTGTGGGATGATTTTCATAAATTCTGTTTATCATTCTAGCTTTTATTATCGATGCAAAAACTTTGTAGATGGTGGAAGTCAAAGTGATAGGCCTATAATTTTTTATATTTGAACGTGCTTCTTTCTTGAATAAAATTATAATTTTAACTTTTTTCTAGCCTATAGGCACTTTTTTCTCTTTCATAATTCTATTAAGAAGCATTTTTAGTGGTTTAAGCAACAGATCTAAAGCGGAGATAATTGCCTTATTTGTTATTGCATCATCGCCAGGAGCTTTATTCTTCTTCAGGCGTTTAATAGCTTGTCTTACCTCGTCTTCCAATATTTCTGGAATTTGGTGTGGAAGTCAAATTTTGTCCTTAATGACTGACGCGGCGGTCAACGTATTAATTCTCACATACTTTAAGGCTGTGCTTAGGGTTTTTGGTCATATTTTTTCAAATTTTCTGTATTGGGTGATAAGGTATTGAAATCTTATCTATTGACATGGAAAAAACATTTTCTATTAATTATATTTTGCAATATAGTGGTTCAAAGTTGAAATGTAACCCATGAGTCATTTTTAACTTTTGATACATTTTCTCAACTGGAAGACACTTCGGAGAATGTAACGACCTATCTTTAATTTTGGTCAAACAATTTTGTTTTCAAAATAAATAAATCTCAAAAAAGTCCAATTTTTCTAAATGTATGAAACCAATCTGTTTGATAAAAAATATAAACATGCCATTTTGTTCCTCAAAAAGTCTCAGCTACAAAAAATATCAAAAGTTTGAGATCAATTGCATCCCCCCCCCCCCCCTAAACCCGAAAACTCCAACAGCCCCATAATTAACAAAATAATTAATGGAAATTTTTTTTAAGGTAATTAATAACATTACAATAACTTAATACCATCTAATACAAAAGTTTCAGAAACAAATTATGACCAAACCCCTTACACAGTCCTTATTATAATACTCTTTTCGCCAATAGCTGACAAGAACACTATTAAACCGTACCAGCTCTATGTTCGAGGTCACAGTACATTACACAGTGGCAAGGAATGGAAGCAAGAAATATGAGTAATGGCAACAACTATTAATGTAATAGTGAGAGCCTCCAGCCCCAAACCGACCAAATACTTGGATACCTTATCCGCTTCCAAATTCGCTGTTAGGGTCCCAAACTCCTTTTTCATCCACTTGACCCATTATTCTCCTCTGTTGCTTTGTTTTTGTCCTCCATCATACTCACTCTCACACTCACTCTCACTCATAAACAATCACCCCCACAACCACTCTCTTTCTCACTAACTCTCTTTCCCACACACTGTCTCACTAACTCTATCACTCTCCTTTACTCACTCCCACCTTCTCACCCATTCTCTTTCACACTTTTCCTTCATTTCTCTCACTCTCCTTATTCTTTTTCACTCTCACTTTATCTCATCCCCTCACTCACACCGTTTCGTTTTCTCACTGATCATTCTCTTTTTTTATCCTTCGCTTTCTTTCTCTCTAACTCACTCTCTCTCCCTTTGTTATCCTTCTCTTCCACTCTCTCACTCGATTTCTCATTCTTCTACTTTTTCTAGTTATCATTCATTGTTTTTCTTGCACTAGGTACAAGTACAGTATTTCAAGAGCTCCGGAACTTCGATTATGTTCAAACTTTGGTATATTTCTCGTTATTTGCTATCCACTCAATTTTTATTATTTTTTTTTTGTATTTTGCATGTATGGGTATGAAGTTATATTATATGTAAAAAAGTTATATGAAACAAAATCTCAAAGTACAAGATCAAAATACATGAACCGAGGAGACAATTGGTGAGTCCCAATAGTAACTTATTTGAACAAAATCTAATAATATTGTTGGGAAATTATATAGAAATATGCTAACACAGATTCTAAAGAGTTGGAAATATTGAAATATTTGGAAACATTTTTTTTTTTAATTTAGTTGATAAAGCTTTTTATAGTGTACAAGTGTTCCTTTCACATAAAAATTGAGACTCGCCTCAACTTATTTAAATTGTAATTGTGCTGAATATTGAATAAGATTGGTAATATTGTATTGTTATGGGTTCTATAACTAAACGTAAGACTGGCCACACTTGAAATTAACACTAGCACTTCATTGACACAAATTACTGTTATAGCCCGCTTTTATTACACATCAAACTAATAAGAAACAGTTCAATAAATGTTCAGCTGATAACAGATTTTCGGTATCTATGTACAAAAGTAATTAATTACTAATATGAATGGTTCGATCAATAATTACACGAACAACGGTTCAAGGTAGTGAGGGAAATAATGTAAAAAAAAAAACAGTTAAACACTTACAAAGCATCGCCTGTTACTGTATTTAATAATGCCAATAATAGCACTAGATGTGTGTAAACACAATGTCTTCGTACACTGTCAATCAGCTGGACAGGATAGTATTGTTACGGTTCAATAGTATTGTTATGGGTAAAGAAAGAACTAGACAAACTGAGATATCTCTATTGAATTCTAAATAAACCGATAAGACATTCTAAAAAGTTCGATAAAATTCCATGAGTTTCTAATTAAATACTCTACAGGTGTCTACAGGCGAGGAGGAGAGTAATCAATTGCTTCCAGAAATCAATATTGATACAGTTAACACTGAAAATCACTGTTCTTTCTTTCTTTGTCCACAACAGTATTCACTGTCACACGGTCTGCTACCGGGCATGTACATTGAGGAGCGAATGATAAAATGACTCAACACAGACAAAAAAAGCCTTTTTATTCTGTTTGGAAGTGGTCCCGTAAGTGCGGAAAGCCAGTAAAACAATGTAGATGATTCTGGAAGACTGTCGAAGGTCGGTAGAACAAATCTAGCTATAGTAGTGTGAGAGACATATTGGGAGGGAGACGTATACAAGGCTCAATATACAATCGATTTCAAGCATGTACATCAGTCAATGGAGCGATCTACACAAACGTGTGCGTAATGGTTGATTGTCTTGCATTCGTAACAGTATATAATTGTTGATCTTACTTGACTTGTCATTCTCCATTATCGGGGTCTTCAAGACGTTATCTTCAATGAAAAAATCAAATCTTCAATTCTTCACTCATTTCCTTATTGTATCCCGGTCACGATCTATAGAAATAGATTGGTCTCAATATCACAAATACTTTGGAAAATCTGCAACCGATATATTAGGTCTCCGTCATTCTCTTTCTTCCTCAGTCACTCAAACTCTTCTTTCTCTTACTCTAACTCACGATCTTTATCAATCTCTCTCTCGCTCTCTCATCCTCTATTACTTTCTTTCTCTTCTCTCCTCTTTCTTTCCCTTTCTTTCTCACTCTTCCTTAACCCAGAAAATTATTCAACCAGCCAACAAACCATTCTTTGATCGTGTACTGGAATCTATAAGAGAAGAAAAGCAATTTTTCCCATTTCCATTTGAATCCACATTCTCTTTGCCAACTCTTCTTTCTCTTTTTCTTTCCGACCAACCACAATCATCTCCTTCTAAAGCGGAACTGTTCCCTTAACTTTTGCCCTTTGTGTTTCTGACATCTTTTTCTTTGCAGCAGCAGCGTCAAGAATTTGTAAACGAACTCCGCGTTGACTACGAGAACACTGTTTTCTAATCAAGTGTCGGCCACAACCATTTTTCGATTGCATTTACTGTTGTTGAACTGTGAAATTTATTTAACTTCTACCTTCTTATTATTTTTCTTCTGCTGTTGCTGCTACTTCTTCTTCTGCTTCTTTTTCTTCTTCTGCTTCTTTTTCTTCTTCATCGTCATTTTATAGTGGGAGCCACAAAATTCAGAATAATTGTAATACTTTATATTAGATTTAAGACTTTATATATACAGTTATTCTGCAATACTAATTTTTTATTGTGAATAAACTCCTCTAGTGGTGCTGTACTCGCCACAGAAATCATTATTATCATAATTATTATAATAATAATAATAATTATTATAATATTATTATTATTATTATTATTATTATTATTATTACTATTATTATTATTATTATTATTATTATTATTATTATTATTATTATTATTATTATTATTATTATCACATTGCTCATTCATCGTTATTATTCCTCTTCTTCTTTTGATGCTTCTGCTCCTTCCGTTTCTCATCTTCCGCTTCTCTTCTTGCTTCAATTTCTTCTTCTGCTTCTTCTTCCACCGTACCCTTTCTCATTTTTGTCTTCATCTTCTACTTATTTTACTTCTATTTCTCCTTTGACTTCTTGCACTCCTTCTATTTCTCCTTTGACTTCTTGCAGTCCTTCTTCTTCCCTCACATCAACTTTCTTATTTCTCCTTCTCTTTCCTTTCTCCTTCTTCTTTTCCTTTTATTCCTTCTTCTTTTCTTTTACTTCTTCTTCCAAAGTCCTCTTTATTCCATTCTTCTCTTTCTCCTCCCTCTTTCACTTCTACTTGTTCTTCGTCGTTGCTTTCTTTTTCTACTCCCCCTTTTTCTCTTTCTTCCACAGTCATGCTTTTTCCTTTTCTTCTCTTTCCTCTTCTTCTTTCACTTCTACTTCTTCTTTGAAGTCGATTTTTTCTACTCCTTCTTCTTCCCTTTCTTCCACTGTCCTCTTTTTCTTCATTCGTCCTTTTCTGATGTCTTCTTTTTCTTTATACTCCTCATCCTTCTTTCACTCTACTCTTTCACTTTTGTCTTCTCTACCACCATTCTTTTCTTTTTTCTTCTTCTACTTCTCCCACTTCAATTCCTTCCCCTGCCTTCTCTTTCTTCATTTTGCTCTTCTAGTCTTCTCCATCTTCCTTTTTAGTCCGTCATTGTTGTGGAATTAATTCACCTCTTCTAGATTAAATTGTGGTCTGGACATCACGACAAAGTTCTTTGCAAAACTAATTTCAAAGTAATCTGATAGGATGGATTAGCCGTTTCGCCTCGGGGACTCGAGGATAAAATTCTGTTTTGATGCTCAGAGGTTTGAGGTGATGAAAAGCACCGTAAAGAATAATTATCTTTAGAGTTCGGTGACATATCAATTAAGTAGATTTACATCATTTATTTGGGTTGAAAGGTTGAAACACTAACACTGGAGAAATTTGTTCGCAAGTTGATAAGCTATCAATAAAATATAATAACACTCAATTTTTCTTAAAAATAGAGGGAGAAGTGAATTTTGAGATATTTCTTTCATGATGTAACTGGATTAATGAGTGGTTATAGTACATTGTTAACAAGTTTCGAGTTAAAAAATCTTAAGTAATTTTTCAATTATTTTAACAGTATGGTAACTTGCTGAAAAATCTCTTTTAATGATGTATTGCAATATGTTTGGTACACAAGAAAATCGATACTGGCATTTGGTTCCAGATTTGTCAGTGAAGGAGCTGCTATTTTGTTTGAGATATATTTTCACGGCCAGGAATTACTCTGCCTTTTCGAGCTCCTTCCTTCAACACCTTTTTTCTCACTCTTTCTCTTTCTTCTTCTAAACCACCTTCTTCTCATTCTCTGACACCTCCACTTCCTGCTCCTCGTCCTCCGCCACCACCTTTCCACCTCCTGATTCGTTTTCTCCTTTTCCTCCTCCTTCAACTTCTCTTGCTCCTTCATCTTCTTCCTCTTCTCCTTTTCCTCCTACTCATTCTCATTTTTATCCTCCACCACCTCCTCCTTCTTCTTGTTTCTCCCCTTCACATCCACCTCCTCTTCTTTTTTTTCTTCCCGTACTCCTCCTCCTCTTCCTCTCACGACTTTTCCTCTAACTCCTCTTATCTTTCTCCTTCATCACTTCCTCTTTCTTTTCTCCTTCACTTCCTCCTCCTTCCTTTCCTCTGCAGCCTATTTCTTGTTATCCAACAACTCTTCCATCTCCTTCTACTTTGCTCTCCACTACCTCTTCTTCTACCACATCCTCTTCCTCCTTCACCTTCTACTCTTGCTCCTTCTCCACCTTCTACTACTCTCCTACTTCTATTACTCCTACTCCTCCTTCTCTCTCTCCATCGTTTCCACCTTATCCTTTTTCTTCTTCACCTTCTTCTCTTCCTTTACCACCACCTCCTCTCATCTTCTTCTTCTCTCCATGTTGATATTTTTCTTCTTTTATTTCTTATTTCACGTCTTATTTCTCTTCTCTCACTTATTCTTATCGACTCCTTCGTTTACTTCATTCAACTCCTGCCTTTTTCTCCTCCTGCCTCCTCTACATTTTTTTCCTTACTCTACTCCTCTTTCTCACTCTCTACTTCTTTACTCTCTTCCTCATTTTTCCTTTACTTTCTTATTACTCCTTCTCCACTCTCTTTTTTGCTGTACCTTCCAGCTCTCTTGCTCCTCCCACCTACGTCATCCCTCATTCTGTTAGTGATTTTCACGGTCAGATGGCTGCTGACGTTGAACCTGCCAAAAGCACGTGTGACGTCAGAAGCCAGAGCAGCAAAAGTGAAACACAACATGTGACAGCAGCCGATCTATTATTATATGAGACGGCAGGCACAGGCGACAGCCGCCACTGACGCCTCCAAGATGAATACTCGCTCACACACAAACACGTGCGTGCTGGTAAAGAATGGGGGTGCATGATGGCTTTAAAACATGTAGGAAGGCTGTGAAGAAGGTGTTGAGGTAGTGAAGGAAAGGGTTAAGTAGAGAAGAAGAACGGAGGAAGGAGAACGATAAAAAGAAGAGAGAAAGAGTGTTAGTGGTAGTAGAAGAAAAGACAAGAAAAAAATAGAAAAGGAGATAGGTAGAAGAAAGAAGAAAGAGATGAGAGTGAGATAAAGGGTGAGAAGAAGAAGGAGTATAATAAGAGTGAGGAAGAAGATAAAGTGGATAAAAGGAGATAGAAGAAGATAAGAAGAAAAAGAGAAAAATAATATAAAAAGGAAGAAAATGAAGAAGTAGAAAAGGAAGATGATTGTGAAGATTATGATGAACAAGAAGAAGATGACGAGTAGGGGTGATGGCATAAGATGAGAAGGAGAAGCAGAAGTAGAAAGAATAGGAGGAGGAGGAAATGAAGCGGAAGTAGAAGGAATAGAAGGAGTAGGAGGAGGATGGAAAGGAGGAGAAGAAGAAGAAGAAGAAGGAGGTGATGGCGAAGAAAAAGAAGAGCAAGACGGTGAAGAATAAGAAAATGAAGGAAGAGTATAGGAGAACGAAGTAGAGAAAATAAGTAGTGGGGAAAAAGTTGGAAGAATTTTCACTAGGGTAGTAGTGCGTTGATAGAAGCAAGTATGGCGATGGAAAGAAGTTAAGAAAGAAGGGGGAAGAGGAGGAAATCTATGAGAGGGAAAAGGAAGAAGGAGAAAATAAATTAAATGTTGAGGAGTAATGAGGCAGTGAAAACAGAAGGTTGAGAAGGAAGAAAATGAAAGAGGGTGATCTAATGGAGGAAGAAATGAAAAAAAAACATAAAGTTTATGAATGGGAGGAGAAGCATGAAATTGAACAAAAAAGCCGAAGGAGAAAATTGAGAAAAATCACGAAAAAATCTTGATGATAAATCAAATAATAAGATAGAATGATTTAAATACCCGGGTATTCAAAACTCGTGGTAGATATCCTGGGTATTTACGTGGGTAAATACCCAAATTTATAAATACCCGGGTATTTTAGGTATTTGTGAAATCGAGCAAGATTAATAAATCATTGATATTCACCCCTGAATATACACCGTATATCAATCTAAGATATATTGAGTAAGTCTATAACAAATTATTCAACATTTTTTCAATGACTTGGTAATTATTTTTAAATATTACCCAAAGTTTGTAAGTAAAAGAGTTTTTCGTGTTTAAAATCGGTATAAAGAGAGAAACCAGGTAAATAAGAGTAATTCTACTGGTGAGACTGTGTCACACAAAAAAATACTTCTGGATTGGTAGAGCGGAGGGGTGGGGGAGGCAGGTGTGCAGTGAAGCAAGCCAGTGATTCAACCCTGGAATGCCTAAAACTATAAATTCTCTGTGATATGAAATCAAAACAGCACCACATAAGAAAAATAGTGCACATACTATCTTCTACTGTTATTAAGTTATGTTATGCTTTTCACTTAAGAAAATGCAGTGGAAGTAGGCCTAACTGGCATGTAGGGATGATATTAAAAGTAATAAAACTTTCAATGCAGATAAATATAGGTATTCAGTGTTGCCTTTTAGCTCCAGTCTGGATGAACCTATTTTTAATAAATCCTACAGACTGATTTTAATTATGTACTTGGGTTAGTTTACACATTCTAGGTCAAATTTCCCTCTCTTTAAATAATTATTATTACTTTTATAAACTCTTTTTGTAATTTTCAATAAAACCCCCAAAAAAACGAAGAAAATCATTAATACCCTGGACCTGGGTATATATTTCGGTCATGCTCAGAAGTAAAATGCTAGTGGGGACCATATGTAAAATTGTTAAGCACATTATTTTATCATCATTTTACTATCCTTGCAGGATAGTGCATGCAAAAAGACAACTCAATCTTCTCTAAACTCAATAAAATCTATGAATACCCAGATTTGGGTATTTACCCCAGGCTCGTGTAAATACAAAGTATAAATGCATACACACTGGGTATTTACCCGGCCCACATCACTAAAGAAGGATGTAGAATGTTAAATTATTATAACGAGGAGAATGGAGGAGAATAAGTAGAGGAATGACAAAAAAAAGTGGATCATAAAGAAGAAGAGAAATTGACACCTAAATTTAAAATAATTTGTAGGGATAAATGCAAGAATTTAAGGAGAATTTAGGAATTGGTGAAGAGAATAGTACGAAGATAGTGTGAAGTAGTAGTAGAAGGATCATGTCAAAGGCGAATGTGTAAAGAATAGGAAATTGTTGAAAGATGGTGTGCAACGAATGAAGCAGCCAATGTAGGTGGATGGTAAAGGGGGGGAGGCATTGATTGATGAATGCGAACAGATGCTTGACTGCTAACAGATTTCCTTGAAGGCGCTTGGAATTTTCAAGAAGTTTGATAGCACACTGTGTAAAAGAGGAGAGGACATGGATCAACAATGCATTCCGGATCGTTGCCTTACTGTAAGAGCCCCCTTGATCCCCCCCTTAGCATCCTTTGGTTTCTTCCTTTTTTCCCCTTAGCCCCCTCTTTACCTTTCTTGGTACCCCTTTCTTTACCCTTTGCCCCCTTTTGGTCCTCCTTCACCACCCTTGCTTGCTGAAGTCCCCCTTGGCCCCCTTTGTCCCTTCTTGGTCCCCCCTTGGCCTCCTTTGGCCCCCCTTTAGTCCCCCTTACCTCACCATTGTGCCCCCCTACAACCAAAGTCAGCTACGAGGACTTTAGCCAAACTTAAATTGATTTTTCCCGACATGAAAAGTTGATGTTATTTACTAAGCGTTGTGCCTTCAGCACAATGACTCCGATTGAAAATTGATTGTGGAATGGAGAAAAATGGCTTACAAGGTTGAAAAAATCACTTAGAAGATAACATGAGTACAACACGCTATGGGGATCTTCACACTATATACAGAGTGTTCCGTGAAAGCGTGATACCTATGTCATAACCATGGAGGTACAGGAAATTGGAAGAGCATAACGTATACTGCCCATGTTAAAAAAGTGTGACTAGGCAAACAAGATGGAGTTGGTATCATTGATATCAGTGACACTGAAGCCATCTTGTTTGGCTAATCTACAGCCTAGTAATCTCCACTTTCTCATAGCTCCTTGGACAAAACCGTATTTAAATGTATGGGCTAGGAATTGTGATCATAATTTTTTTTCAAGTATCTTGTATCCAAATATTTGTTGTGTACCATTTTTTTTCTTTTGTCAATTAGTTTATGAAATATAATCACTCAAGTTGGAGTGTTTTTGGACTTGGGAGCCATTATTATTTCCCCCTGCGAGTTGGAAAAAACTTTTGATATATTTTTTATAACTGAATCTCGCATTAGGAAATAAAATTGAAAATTTCATGAACTTTTGATATTTTGCTACAAATAATAGGAACTCACATTGGGAAATGGAGTCACATACGTATTTTATAATTCGATCACATATTGAGTTTCTGAGTAATAAATGTTCCAAAATATTAAGAAATTACAATTTTTTAAGAGTATTGTTAAAGAAAAACTAAGCCATGATTTGGAATAACGAATAAGAATGTGTCATTTCATTCCCAGAGCTGTGTTTCAATTATGAAAAAATACAGGATTTCTACTCTTCAAACCCCAACTCATAGGGCAGATCAATTTCCCCAAAAATCAAATCAATTAACTATCACTTCCACAAACTTGAAACATATTTGGCCAATTTCAATTTTTTATCACCGGTAATTGATAAGAGACAGTCTAACTTCAAGGGTAGAAAACTTTTTAAGCAATGTTCTCATGCAATTTAAAATTTAACCAAGTCTAACTTTGCAGAATTGTGGTCTGAAACAGTAGAGAACGCAGCGCATATTTTCGAGTTTTCTCCAAAGGTATGCCAATATTATACAAGTGATATAATACCAAGTAATATTTTATCAATACTTTCAATAATAATAATAATAATAATATAATAATAATAATAATAATAATATTAATAATAATAGTATCAATTATAGTAATATTGTGGTGCTTGTAATATAAGAGATCAACTTATATCACTAACTTATAACTTAAATTATATCACTATAGTTATATGCGATATAACTATTCACTTATTGTCAAATTCATCGTTTTTGTTCTTTCCAACTCTTCTTCTACTTCGGCTATTTTTATCTTGTTTCTCCTTCTCTGCATCTCTCTCACTAACACTCTCTCTCTCCCTGTCTCTCTCTCTCTCTCTCTCTCTCTCTCTCTCTCTCTCTCTCTCTCTCTCTCTCTCTCTCTCTCTCTCTCTCTCTCTCTCTCTCTCTCTCTCTCTCTCTCTCTCTCTCTCTCTCTCTCTCTCTCTCTCTCTCTCTCTCTCTCTAGGCACACCTAGACAAAAGGCTGCAAATAGACAACAGGCGCCCTCGACTCCCCTGCCTTCCTCACCACCATCGCCTTCGCCTTCGACTTCGAACACAACACTAGCCGACGAAATTCTACAAAGAATAAAATCTGAAGTTGGACTAGCTGTCTCAGAGGCTCTGCGCACGTTCCAAGAAGAATTGGAAAGGCTTCGTAACGAGAATAAGGATCTAAAAGAAAAAATGGCCATGATGGAACGGGAGTGTGAATTAAAAGTGGATGATCTGGAACAATATGGCCGCCGTAACTGCCTCCGTATTTTTGGAATTCCCGAAAAGGAGAGTGAATGCACGGACAGCATCGTTCTCAAAGTTTGCAAAGAGAAACTTAATATAAACTTGACGATCGATGACATCCAAAGGTCGCATCGTGTTGGTCGCCGCCATCAACCCGGCCAGGACAGCCCCAGAGACCGCCATCGCCCGATAATTGTGAGATTTGGCAGCTACCGGACCAGGCAGAGAGCCTTCTCAGCGAAGAAGCTTCTTAAAAACTCCGGGATCACAGTTAGAGAAGATCTCACGAAGCATCGATTGGCGCTTCTCAATGCAGCTGCAGAAAAATACGGTGTGAGGAACACATGGTCCGTCGACGGCAAAATCCGGTTCGTCATCGGCCAAGGAGCAGCAAGAAGGGTCCACACCGCGGAGCGACTATCTGATCTCTACTAGAGATCTAGAAAACCAATGCTGATCTTGCTGCCTCATATAACTAAAGGTGAGACTATAATCAATTGTATCAATTATTAGTTTGTACCAAACTAATTGGTTTGGACCAATACAACCAACAAGTAGTCATTATTGTTCAATCAGTCAGTTAATTTAAACTAGTCATTTAATTGCATATTTAAAAATAATTAAGTTAAAAATAATTATAATAGCATTGTTAGTGACAATTTTTCAAATGTTTAAGAATCAGCCTCGTAAATTCATTCAGCTCATTGAACCAGGTAATTTATTCGACTTCATCAACTAAATTCACATGAATTGACTGTGAAAATATTTGAAATATAGTCTATGTTCAGTTGTAATTCAACTTTACTTAAATTAAATAATGAGACAGTCTGCAGATTATATCAGAAACGCTTAATTTATATGAATAGAAGAGTATTTCCAATAAACTACTCGTACAATACAACTGTTGATCATAAATTTCTATCAATAATCTCTATCATTGAAATAACTGGTATAGTTCAAATAAAATTTATTCTTTCATATTTTTTACAATCTCTAGAATATTCCAATTCACATATAACTTGAGCACGGTTCGTAACAACTATTTTTGCTTTAGTAAAATTTCAAACTGTTGTAGAAACCTTTTAGATAAGTTCATATAGTTGCTTGGAAACAGATTCTCAAAGAAGAAACGTTCTTCATTATCATTTCCGGCGAAGCGCGAGCACAGGCGAGGCTAATTAAATTAGAACAGTATTTCTGGTAGGCCTACCTTACCTTATTTTATTCTGACTCTGTTTGATTGCTCATAATTGGAAAATAATTTCTGTCAAACATTACTTCCCAATACCAATTGATAACCAATTTGTCAATTGATTGTTAAGTTATTGTTTGGGCATTGTTAACTTTTTCACGGACATACAATAATGAACGGCTGATGACTGCTTAGGCACCAGTAGCTAATGCTAGCAAACTTATGTTTGAATGAATGGGCTGCATCGAGGAGGAGGGTAAATTATACAGTTATAAACCAAAAGAATGGAGTAGATAAAGATAGGCCTACTATTACTACATATTACATAATTATCTGTGGTATGAACTATTTTTCTTCATCCCCTAAAAGTTCTCACTCACTCACTCTCACTCACTCTCTCTCATCCTCTCTCATCCTCTCTCACTCGTCTCTCTCTGTCCACTATTTCTCTGCCTTTCTTTTTGAAAATAGCATCTTATCTGATCAAATAGGACAATCTACTGCTTTTACATAGATAATTATTTTCCTCACATATTACAATACAGAGAAAAACAAAGTAAACCACTTCTTCTGATGATTTATGTATCTTACCACAGGTTTCAAGTTTATTTTAAAACGAGCATGTCAGTTTCCAAGTTAATTAATTTATTATTCAACTTGAATGAAATATATATTTAAAATATAATATACTTTCTTAAATTCTTAGTTTCCATGTATGGAAGCCTAGCGAAACATGAACACTTCTATGAGAAAACAAGCAAGATATAAATACTTCTATACATAGAACACAAGAGAAAGTAATGATGATAAGTACTAATAAAAATTCGTATGAACTCTCCGGAATTGAATAGTAATGTTTTGATTGACTTTGAAATACATAAAGAATATATTTTGAGGGTCCCTAGTTGAGTGCATAATAAAAATAAAGTAAAAGAAGAATTCTATCAGCACAGATGAAGCTCAACATAAGAGGAGCTGCAATTTAAATATCGAATTGAAAGATAGCGGTAATATGGAGAAGTGCAGGCTCTGTGATTGAACTACGGCAAGGTCGCAATTTACTGATAATAACAATCAATCAAGCTGTCAAGTTCATTACCATAATATGAACACTATATGAAATCAGTCTAGACTAGACTACACTATTGTTCTTCATCCCCTAAACGTTCTCACACCAACTCCGTTGTCAATCATTCCCTTCCTCTCATCATATCTTCTTCACATGAATTGACTGTGAAAATATTTGAAATATAGTCTATGTTCAGTTGTAATTCAACTTTACTTAAATTAAATAATGAGACAGTCTGCAGATTATATCAGAAACGCTTAATTTATATGAATAGAAGAGTATTTCCAATAAACTACTCGTACAATACAACTGTTGATCATAAATTTCTATCAATAATCTCTATCATTGAAATAACTGGTATAGTTCAAATAAAATTTATTCTTTCATATTTTTTACAATCTCTAGAATATTCCAATTCACATATAACTTGAGCACGGTTCGTAACAACTATTTTTGCTTTAGTAAAATTTCAAACTGTTGTAGAAACCTTTTAGATAAGTTCATATAGTTGCTTGGAAACAGATTCTCAAAGAAGAAACGTTCTTCATTATCATTTCCGGCGAAGCGCGAGCACAGGCGAGGCTAATTAAATTAGAACAGTATTTCTGGTAGGCCTACCTTACCTTATTTTATTCTGACTCTGTTTGATTGCTCATAATTGGAAAATAATTTCTGTCAAACATTACTTCCCAATACCAATTGATAACCAATTTGTCAATTGATTGTTAAGTTATTGTTTGGGCATTGTTAACTTTTTCACGGACATACAATAATGAACGGCTGATGACTGCTTAGGCACCAGTAGCTAATGCTAGCAAACTTATGTTTGAATGAATGGGCTGCATCGAGGAGGAGGGTAAATTATACAGTTATAAACCAAAAGAATGGAGTAGATAAAGATAGGCCTACTATTACTACATATTACATAATTATCTGTGGTATGAACTATTTTTCTTCATCCCCTAAAAGTTCTCACTCACTCACTCTCACTCACTCTCTCTCATCCTCTCTCATCCTCTCTCACTCGTCTCTCTCTGTCCACTATTTCTCTGCCTTTCTTTTTGAAAATAGCATCTTATCTGATCAAATAGGACAATCTACTGCTTTTACATAGATAATTATTTTCCTCACATATTACAATACAGAGAAAAACAAAGTAAACCACTTCTTCTGATGATTTATGTATCTTACCACAGGTTTCAAGTTTATTTTAAAACGAGCATGTCAGTTTCCAAGTTAATTAATTTATTATTCAACTTGAATGAAATATATATTTAAAATATAATATACTTTCTTAAATTCTTAGTTTCCATGTATGGAAGCCTAGCGAAACATGAACACTTCTATGAGAAAACAAGCAAGATATAAATACTTCTATACATAGAACACAAGAGAAAGTAATGATGATAAGTACTAATAAAAATTCGTATGAACTCTCCGGAATTGAATAGTAATGTTTTGATTGACTTTGAAATACATAAAGAATATATTTTGAGGGTCCCTAGTTGAGTGCATAATAAAAATAAAGTAAAAGAAGAATTCTATCAGCACAGATGAAGCTCAACATAAGAGGAGCTGCAATTTAAATATCGAATTGAAAGATAGCGGTAATATGGAGAAGTGCAGGCTCTGTGATTGAACTACGGCAAGGTCGCAATTTACTGATAATAACAATCAATCAAGCTGTCAAGTTCATTACCATAATATGAACACTATATGAAATCAGTCTAGACTAGACTACACTATTGTTCTTCATCCCCTAAACGTTCTCACACCAACTCCGTTGTCAATCATTCCCTTCCTCTCATCATATCTTCTTCACATGAATTGACTGTGAAAATATTTGAAATATAGTCTATGTTCAGTTGTAATTCAACTTTACTTAAATTAAATAATGAGACAGTCTGCAGATTATATCAGAAACGCTTAATTTATATGAATAGAAGAGTATTTCCAATAAACTACTCGTACAATACAACTGTTGATCATAAATTTCTATCAATAATCTCTATCATTGAAATAACTGGTATAGTTCAAATAAAATTTATTCTTTCATATTTTTTACAATCTCTAGAATATTCCAATTCACATATAACTTGAGCACGGTTCGTAACAACTATTTTTGCTTTAGTAAAATTTCAAACTGTTGTAGAAACCTTTTAGATAAGTTCATATAGTTGCTTGGAAACAGATTCTCAAAGAAGAAACGTTCTTCATTATCATTTCCGGCGAAGCGCGAGCACAGGCGAGGCTAATTAAATTAGAACAGTATTTCTGGTAGGCCTACCTTACCTTATTTTATTCTGACTCTGTTTGATTGCTCATAATTGGAAAATAATTTCTGTCAAACATTACTTCCCAATACCAATTGATAACCAATTTGTCAATTGATTGTTAAGTTATTGTTTGGGCATTGTTAACTTTTTCACGGACATACAATAATGAACGGCTGATGACTGCTTAGGCACCAGTAGCTAATGCTAGCAAACTTATGTTTGAATGAATGGGCTGCATCGAGGAGGAGGGTAAATTATACAGTTATAAACCAAAAGAATGGAGTAGATAAAGATAGGCCTACTATTACTACATATTACATAATTATCTGTGGTATGAACTATTTTTCTTCATCCCCTAAAAGTTCTCACTCACTCACTCTCACTCACTCTCTCTCATCCTCTCTCATCCTCTCTCACTCGTCTCTCTCTGTCCACTATTTCTCTGCCTTTCTTTTTGAAAATAGCATCTTATCTGATCAAATAGGACAATCTACTGCTTTTACATAGATAATTATTTTCCTCACATATTACAATACAGAGAAAAACAAAGTAAACCACTTCTTCTGATGATTTATGTATCTTACCACAGGTTTCAAGTTTATTTTAAAACGAGCATGTCAGTTTCCAAGTTAATTAATTTATTATTCAACTTGAATGAAATATATATTTAAAATATAATATACTTTCTTAAATTCTTAGTTTCCATGTATGGAAGCCTAGCGAAACATGAACACTTCTATGAGAAAACAAGCAAGATATAAATACTTCTATACATAGAACACAAGAGAAAGTAATGATGATAAGTACTAATAAAAATTCGTATGAACTCTCCGGAATTGAATAGTAATGTTTTGATTGACTTTGAAATACATAAAGAATATATTTTGAGGGTCCCTAGTTGAGTGCATAATAAAAATAAAGTAAAAGAAGAATTCTATCAGCACAGATGAAGCTCAACATAAGAGGAGCTGCAATTTAAATATCGAATTGAAAGATAGCGGTAATATGGAGAAGTGCAGGCTCTGTGATTGAACTACGGCAAGGTCGCAATTTACTGATAATAACAATCAATCAAGCTGTCAAGTTCATTACCATAATATGAACACTATATGAAATCAGTCTAGACTAGACTACACTATTGTTCTTCATCCCCTAAACGTTCTCACACCAACTCCGTTGTCAATCATTCCCTTCCTCTCATCATATCTCACTCACACTCATATTCTCTTACTCATTCTCTTTCTCTTTCAACCATGATTCGTTTCACTTTGTCTTTATAATAGGCACTTACAGGTAGAAACTGAACAGAACCCAAGTTAATCCTTTTTCTCTTCTCTTATCTCCATTCTCTTTATTATTTCTATTTTCTTGTTCTCACAGACATACTCGCTATGGCAATCAGTTTATTCCTTTACTATACTTGAATAACCTATATTACCTCCCTCTCCTCACACTTTTCACTCACATGCACTTCCACCCCCAAACAATCAATTTTTCTCTCTCACACTATCACTCTCGCTCTCTCTCTTGTTATCTATTTCCCTCTCTTTCTTTTTGTTCTCTCACCTTCCTTTTCTGCTTCCGCGTTCCGCTCTCTCATAGTTCATAACAATTCATCATTAAAATGTTATTCGTTTCGCCGTTTCTGCCGTTTCTGCTCTCTGTTTCAGCCCATTCAGGAGCGGAGGATGCAGCTGCCCCGCAGCCAGTCAGTGCCTCAGTGGCTCATCCGAGGAGCTCTGTTGCGTGACGTCTTCCGACAACTTCTGCTGCCACCACGTATGGTACTTCGACTTCTACTTCGTTTCAGTTCCACATCTCATCTTGAGCTGCACAGTTGGTATTGCACAAAAACGGAGCCGACGTGATTTCCCGCGTCATTAATGGACTATCGAAGGGACTTTATTAGTTTAAATAGGTTAAGGTATGATTATTTTTGTAGTGTTTTGCCGGGATTTGCCATGCTTAGCTTGTGGGAGGGGCGATCGTTGACGTGCAGCCTAGTTGATGCCCGTCATTGATGATGCTGACGGTCCGGCCTCCAATAATTTTTCCAACTCTCTAGATTCTGGTGCTTACTTAAATAGGAAACTAAAAACACATAAGAAATGTTTTAAAGCATGTCACTTGAATACTCAGTCACTTAATTGTCACATCGATGAACTAAGAACGATTTTTAGATTTAAAAACTTTGACATCATTGGTATATGTGAGACTTTTTTGAAGCCATCGATCTCAAGTTCCCAAGTAGAAATACCAGGATATAATCTATTTCGCAATGATAGATTGAATAGAGCATGTGGAGGAGTAGCTATTTACGTAAAAGAAGGTTTAAAAGCCAAAGTTCTCACTCATTCCAAACAGGAAAATTCATTCCGACCTGAATTTATTCTTTTAGAAATATCCCTATCAGGATCAGATAAACTATTAATAGGGGTATGTTATCGCCCTCCAAAAATAGGTTACTTCACTGACTTTGAAGATGCTCTTTTAACGTTTATGCCGAATTACAGCCATGTATTAGTAATGGGTGACATGAATACTGACATGAATATGACAAATCCAAATTTTGATTATACTCAGTTAACAACAATATTTCAATGCCTGAACATGACTATATTACCACTTGATCCAACTCATCACACTGCTGAATCTGACACTTTTATAGATCTTATAATTGTTAGTGATCCAGATGAAGTCTTAGATAAAGGCCAAATCTCAGTACCAGCTATATCAGGACATGACTTAATTTACTGTGTTTTATCATATAAAACTCCAAAGCCAGAACAAAAATATATAACCTACAGAGATTTTAAGCAAATGGATGAAGCAGCATTTTTTGTGGACGTAGTACAAGCCCCATGGAGTCAAATTGAAGGTCTATCTTCAGTTGATGAGATGGTAGAGACTCTTGAGACTATGATACTTGACATCTACGACAGACATGCACCAGTTGTAACAAGAAGGGTAAACAGGAAACAGCCTGTTCCTTGGTTGACTCCAGAAATTATTAAGTTGATGGCTCTCAGGGACTCTGCTCACAGACGAGCTAAGAAAAGGAATGACTTGAATAGCCTCAATGAATACCGACATCTTCGGAATAAGGTCAAACAGCAGTTGACCAATTCTAAAATGAGATACCTGAACTCTTTACTGACTGACAACAAACAAAATACAGCTGGACTTTGGCAAGGGATTAAAAGACTAGGATTTGGTAAACAAAAATCACCCACACCTGTAGACCTACCATTAAATGACATAAATGAGTTTTTTGTTTCTCATTCTAGCTCTAATGTTGAGACTGTTGTTCAAAATCATCTAGACTCACTAAATGATCAAACTGTTAATGCACCTATCCCAGTCGACCAACAATTCACCTTTCAACAAATCTCTGATGCTGACACCCTTAAAGCTATCCATCATATCCAAACTAATGCTACAGGTTCTGACAAAATATCAATTCGAATGATAAAGAAAATTCTTTTTGCAGTATTGCCAATATTGACATTTATTTTTAATGCATCTCTTAATAGTGGTACCTTTCCTAAGAAGTGGAAGTATGCCCTAGTGCGTCCTTTAAACAAAATTCCATCACCAAGTAGAGTCCAAGACTATAGGCCAATCAGCATATTACCTGCTCTTTCTAAAGCACTTGAGAGAATAGTTCATTCACAAGTTACAAGCTTCATTGAAATTAATAACCTCCTCCATGATTTTCAATCCGGTTTCCACAAGCACCATTCAACAGAAACTGCATTATTACAAGTTACTGATGATATAAGACTGGCAATGGACCAGAAGAAATGTACTGTCCTATGTCTTTTTGATTTTTCCAAAGCTTTTGACACAGTCAATCATGATATACTATTTGCTAAGCTTCACCTTCTGGGATTTAGTCAAGAAGCAATCTTGTGGTTTTGTTCATACCTCAGTGATAGAGAACAATGCGTTGCAGTCGGGGAAATCAGGTCTGAATCAAGAAATGTTTTACAGGGAGTAACACAAGGTTCCATTCTAGGCCCACTTCTTTTTACTCTTTATGCAAATGACATCCCTTCCTCAATTCAGTCTTGCAAGTACCATACTTATGCTGATGATCTACAGATCTACCTTAGTTGCCCTGTTACTAAACTGAACGAGACTATAGGAATCATTAATGATGATGTTGCAAGAATAACTGAGTGGACAAAGAGGAATGGTCTGAAACTCAATCCTAATAAGACTCAAGCAATCATAGTAGGATATTCACGACTCATCAATCAAATTGACTTCAACTCAGTTCCTAAAATACATGTTGATGGACAGTTAGTGCCTTACTATGACTCTGTAAAAAACTTAGGTATAACCATGACAAACACTCTTGACTGGACAGAACATGTTAGTGGAACTTGTAAAAAGGTATTTGCTGCTATGCATTCTTTGAAAAAGATGCAAGATTCTCTTCCTAGACATATCCGACTTTTGTTGGTGAGATCTCTCATCTTTCCATACTTTTCATATTGCAATGCTGTTATCAATGACATGACTGTTTCTCTAAGTGAAAGATTACAACGCAGCTTAAATTACTGTTTTCGCTTTGTTTACTCACTTCAAAGACATGAGCATATAACTCATTATTATATACAAAGCTCTACCCTCAAACTACCGGAACAAAGACTTATTCGGATATCAAAACTGGTAAATGACATATTGAAATATGGTAATCCGAAATATTTCAAAAATAATTTTAAATTTGTAGCAGATGGAAGAGCCAATAGTGTAACAACCACAAGAGGAGGTGGTAGAACTTTAAGAATTCCAAACCACCGTACAGCAATTTACAACAAATCATTTGTTGTAAGTGGTTGTCGAATATGGAATTCACTCCCAACTGCAATAAGGAATTTGGAGAGCCGGACAGGTTTTGCTTCTTCACTGAGGAAGCATTTTCTTGAGCGGATGTCTATGGTTGTTCGGCCCTAGAGTGATGGCGCGGGAAATTTTGGCAAAACCCTGTTAGTTATAAGTTTTTTTTTTCCTTTATTAGTTCATTCTATTTTATTTTATTATTATTCTATTTTATTTTCTTTTTTTAATATTATTAAAATTTATTTAATTTCATAATGTGTAGACACTATCAGGTAGAATTTATAGGTTAAGTGTAAGAGAGGGACACCGTCCCTAACTTCGCCTTTTCATACAAATGTATCACCAAGCTTTTTTTCCTTTTTTTTCTGTATATCATATTAATATCATTTTCAGTAATAATTTCATGTTTGTATATAGTTAAAAGTTTATGTAATAAGTAACTGATAATGTTTTATGTAATAATACTTGGTGATGCCTATATATTGTATTTTATACTAGTAACTGTCCAACTATTATTTGCATGAATAAAGAAATCAATCAATCAATCAATCAATCTTAATTAATCAATCTCACTCACTCTCTCTTTCTCGCTCTACGGTCAAGTATTGATGAGAAGGATATCCTTGAATATCCACTTCCAAGAATGGAAATTTATAATTATGTTCAAACATCGCCGTTTCATATAGTCATATTATCATTATGAAATTGCAACTCATATGCATATCGTTTAATAATTCTTTAGTTTAGCTTTAAAAATTCATAGAACAATTACAGTACTTATACATGTTTAACTATCATAATCTAGAATCTAAGACTGTGCATTTGTAATCAATTAATTTATTTACAGAATCTACATTGATAAAGTAAAAAATATATCTAATTTAATCCAGCTCTCAACTCTTGCAATCAGTGTCGCTCTAACTCTCAACATTCACACAATTACATAGAGTTATAATACGTGTATAGAAAAGTAGAAGAGATAGACACAAAGAAAGGATAGAGAGAAATAGAAGAAAGAGTTAGTACGAAAATGTGAGAGAATGAAAATGAGTATGAGAACAAATGTGATTTCGCGTGAGGTAAAATTGGAAGGTCCAAAAAAGCGACCAGGTATGTTTCAAGTCCGGCACTTTGTTTTGCCCCTCTATATTCTCGATTAAGTTCGTTTGCCCTTGTCGGGTTTTCCTTTCAACTATGCATCGTTGTACCTATTATCGGCTCCTCGTTTTTCTTCTCGTTCGTTGTACATTGCTTCTACTCTCGACTGCATACGACACTTTGGTAGAACAAAACAAAAATAATGGGGGTTTGTTTGAAGGCAAGAAGTAGCACAATGTTTGTTTTACAATGCTAGCAATGACTTTTGGGTCGGTTGTGCGGGTTACCTATATGGCGCCGTTTCGGAGCGTATATTGAATAGGTTTCAACAAGTTTTGCCTGTCCGTTCGTACAATATTATAATTAGTTTTTTATTCTGTTTCATATTCCTTGATTTCCGCATCATATCTCTATTTATCTTAATTTTTCTCATTATATTTTATCCCCTTACTCTTTTTACACTTTCCTCTCATTCTACATTTTTTCTTCTGATTACTATTCTTCTTGCTCATTCCTCAATTTCCGCATCATGATCTTTATTTAACCGACTTCCAAAAACAACAAGGTTACTATATTCGACCTGTTTTTTTTTTTTATGTTTGTACATCAATCATTTGAACAATATTGAACCGATTTCGATGAATCTTTTTTTAAATGAAAGAGCATCGCTCAGCGGTGGTCCCATCCTAGTTTCGCAAGGATCGGCCCAATTCTTAGCCCAATATTAAACAAAAAGGAGCATTCTTCGATGTCTTCATTTCAATCAAGTTTGAATAGGATAGTTCCACACATAACCGCCAATCGGATAACCGGTGTCGTTTACCAGGCTGATCATTGTATCATATGGAGCGCTTTACATCTAGACGGTTTTCGAAATCATATGATGCAATGCAATTATGCCGGGTAAACGACATCGGTTACCCAAAGCTGGTTCAGTGTGAAAGAAGTCTTTAATGTTCCGTTTTGACCAATCACGTGAACTTAATTTGAATCGAGAATAAGAAGAACATAATATTTCTGTCCATATGTTCGTATGAAAATTGTAAATAATTTAGTTGATGTTATTGAGTCATAGGAATAAGGTTATTTAGTTTCAATCATAAGTTGGAGAATTTGGAAAAAACAGCTGATCTCAGAAGTATTTTTAGTTTCCCTGCTGTGATTGTTTAAGAATATTTATTCGCCATTATACATGTGCGTACAATAGGCTATTTTGAGGTTATTTTTAATGATCCTTTTGTACTAGCTCAAAGTTTATGTTTTTTATATTAAAAAAATATTATGTCTAATATCACAAAAAATATCGTACATAACTCATCCGGGAAGATGTTTACCATACTCGTATGATAATACCGCACTCAACTTCATCTCCTGCGTTCACTTATCATATTTTCAGTAAACACAATATTTTCCACACTTGTAACGTAATATAGGCCTACTATTTCAGTGTAGGTATATTCTGAAAGGGACCACATCAAAATGAATCAAAAGCCATTTCTCTTTTAAGAAGCCTTTCGCTATTATAATTTTCCTAAATACAATATTCCACATTAAATAAAACGTTGTAGAATTTTCCTTAGTTTATCTTTTCTTATAAGTGGATTTTTAGTTACTTAACTTTCGATGTTATAAATTAATTATTGGCTTCCTAATTCGATAAATATTTCATAATGTAGGCTTTAAGAAATTTCTCATGTTTTCAAAGTTTGAAAATTCAACTAAAAAGCTTAAAATAAAACATATTTTAAAACAAAAAAAGAAACCGACTTCAGTGAAATGATAAAATACTCACGTACTAAAAAGTTTAAAATAAAGTATTTACTTTAAACTGAGAAAATTTTAAATTTCATACAAGTAATCTTTTGAAGTCGGCGCCAAATTTCCCATGAACTTCTAAAATATAACAGAATTACTCTGTGATGTTTTCCATGACGAAATAATTGAACAATCTAATATCAAAACTGACACTGTATTTCAGTAAAAGTGAGTGTAAATCACATTTAATTGAAATAGAGTGTTAGTTTTGATATTAGATAGAATTTCTTATCAACTTATAAAATATTTGGCGCCGACTTCAAAAGATTACTTGTATGAAATTTAAAATTTTCTCAGTTTAAAGTAAATACTTTATTTTAAACTTTTTAGTACGTGAGTATTTTATCATTTCACTGAAGTCGGTTTCTTTTTTTGTTTTAAAATATGTTTTATTTTAAGCTTTTTAGTTGAATTTTCAAACTTTGAAAACATGAGAAATTTCTTAAAGCCTACATTATGAAATATTTATCGAATTAGGAAGCCAATAATTAATTTATAACATCGAAAGTTAAGTAACTAAAAATCCACTTATAAGAAAAGATAAACTAAGGAAAATTCTACAACGTTTTATTTAATGTGGAATATTGTATTTAGGAAAATTATAATAGCGAAAGGCTTCTTAAAAGTGAAATGGCTTTTGATTCATTTTGATGTGGTCCCTTTCATTTTTTCAACACTTTCTTTCACTCTTTCTTTTCATCTCTATTCCTCAATTTTCGCATAGACATTGTTATTCTACACGTTTCTTTCAACTTTTCCACTTTTGTATTATCTTCAATTTTCACGTCCTTTTTTTATTCTGTTTCACCTAATTCCCTTCATCCTTATTATTTTACACATTTCATTCATTCTTTCTTCTTATCATTTAAATCATTGTCAATTTCTGAACGAATATTGAATAAATTTCATCAGCATGTTTTCTTTTCTCTCTATAGCTGTTTTATTTTATGATAATTTTTTTATTCTGTTCCTTATTCCTAAATTTTTGCGGCATTATCTTTATTCTTCTCTATCATTATGTTATTATTTCTCCATTTCCTCATAATTTGACGTTTTTTCATATAATAATACATTATTATCATCATTATTTTATTCTGAGCAAATAAATAAATTCCCACGTTTATCCTTTTATTGATTCACTTAGCCAACACATAACCATTTTAATGTTTCATCTTCATTATAATTTTTTTAATTCTGTGACCTATTTCTTTATCTTTGCATTCTCTTTATTTTTCCATCATTCTTTAATTTTTTCCACCATTCATTACCTCTTCTCTATAAAGTCATTATAATAATTATGTGTTAATGAAAAAATTCCTGTAAGTTTTGTCTTTTTTTTCTTTCTTACAATTTTTACATTCCGTTTTCTATTCCTCAATTTCTCGTTTTACGTCAGTCTTCATTCTTTTTCATAATTTCTCATCATTTTTATTTATTTTTCTTTTCATAATTATTATCAACACTATTTCCATTATGGATATTTCTTGAAGGCTGTTTTAAACACCTTGGAAAAAATATTTCCAAATCAATTACTTTTTCCTTTGAAATTTCTCTCTCACTACCACCTGCACTCACACTTCATCTAGTCTTTTAGTTCGTCTTTCTCTCTTTCTTTCTCTCTCTAATACCCTGTCCTTCTCTCTCTAGAGACACACAACAATACACAACAAATACTCGCACAATAATAATTGAACAAGCTCGATGCACCTCAATTATAATTTATTCAATATGCTTGTCATGTAATTGACTACACACTACACAGTGATTCACATGAATAGCAGCAACCTGAATAATAGCGCACTATTATTGTTTGGCCCGCTTTATTGTCATGTATTTTGCGGACAAGTTGACTTGTTTGCTGAGTATACTGATTTCTATTCTGCTTATCTCGTTGTAGGTTATATTGATTTGTTGTCTATAGTATGTTTTATCCTGTTCTGTTCATTACATACCTGTAACCCCATATAATATCGTGAAATATGATACTGAGATTAAAGGTTCAGTTCTTGGGAGCCTTTTTTTCACTATAGGTAAATATCAGAATTAGAGTTCATAGACGTTCTAAAATTTGAATAGACCAACCAGATGCAACCGGTATCATTTACCGGTAAATGAGAAGGTTCCCATGAACTTGAACATGAAGGCTTCCGATGGTTTGCAACCCACCTAAAACTGTAGTCTTACTCCTCAATCACCACTCTCCAACTCATTATCTACGCACAGGTCTCAGACCTATGTGTGCTTCATCCTTCGAAAGGAAAAAAAACCATTGATTCCACGTTCAAATTAAAAATTTGTATTTCATACCTAAATAATAGTGAGCGCATGGCTTTTATTTGTGGGGAGATCCTTACGGGTAGTAAACTTTTTGTTTGGGTCATGTTACGGAGAACACGGTGGAACTACAATTTTATGTGAGATCCGAACCGCCAGGTAAATTATAATAATGCTTATAACATCAATGTGCTTATATTTCATCACTAATTTGTATGGTTGCCAGATATCATGGAAATTTATAATGAGATTCTACATGAAAATTGGAATATTTGTATTAATGTAATTTTTGAGATGTTGTGGAATATAAATATTGAGGACAGTATGGTATAGTGTTCGGTTTGTCTGGGAATGACTATGACTGGCATAAAATAACATGATATCTGCTTAATTATCACTCGTCTGGCGGTCCGTAATCCACCTGAAACTGTACGTAAATTCCTAACATCGATGAATGGTGTGGATAAAGTTGAGTGAGTCGACTCTGTTGAGTGACTGGAGTCGACTATTGAGTCGATAGGGAGGCGTGAGAAACAGCTGTGAACCTGTGATTGACTCAGTTTACCACCTCAAATAACAAGAATCCCTAGTGCCGAGTCAAAAATATAGAGATACTCAGTTGACTCAACTTTATTCTCACCACTGATTCCATGTTTACATTGTTTTATTACAAACATTTTAAAGCATATTGAAGCATTATTGGAAGCATATTGGAAGTAATAGCCGTGAGCCGTAGCAGGTATCTGTTCAATCAGATAGAAACGCTGCGTTCTCCTGGGCACTCTTTGTAAGGGTGACCGATTAAATTGGCCAGCAAATAAGACATTGTTCTCTGCTGTAAAATCGCATCCTAGTGGTTCAGAACCCACTTAAAACTTAAGGTTTAGCTCATCAATCACCATCCATTACCCACGCACTGGTCTCAGACCTATGTGAGCCTTATCCTCTAAAATAAAAATTGTTCCACAACTTTTTTTAAGATGTAAAAATATAAACATTTAGGATACTAAAGGATAGTAAAGGATAGTTTTCAATTTGATCTGGGAGTGATAATGACTGGCATAAAGCAGACGTTATCTGGTCTATTTTCACTCACCTGATTGTTCGGAATCTACCTAAAACTGTAGATCATTCCATTACATCATTACCATCCATCACCCACGCACAAGTTACTTGTGTGGGCATCATCAGCAAGAACTGCATAATATTCTTTTATTGTTGGAGAGTTTGAACAAATCGCTGCTAATTTCCACATACTGCTCCAACGCTAGGTAAATACGCTATCAATGAGACAAAAGAGCCAAGTCCATTCTGACTCATGGTTCATGAAAATGCTTCCTGCGTCATTTACCAGGAGCTGTGCCAAATCTGCATTAACTGGAAGCTCTCTTATCGAACAAAAATCTGAAATATCATCAAGAATGTGTGATTTGTGTATCTTCACTAAAAACACAATAAAATGAGAACTGAAGTTTCCTTACCAAAAATCTTTTATAACACTAAGAACACAAGTGAATAATGAACACCAAAAACACAAGTGAGCTTTTATAGAATTTGTGTACCTCTACCAATACACAATGGAATAAAAACCAGATTTACTGAAAACTGTTTTCTTAGAAGAATTTAGGCTATTTAAATTATATTAAGAATTGATTTACTCATGATTTTGATAAATTTAGTAAAAATCATTCATTTCTCCGCAGCTACTATTTATATATCACTCTTTCTCTCCTCAATAAACGTTTGATTATCATTTTTATATTATTTCAAAAATTCACAATATGTTTGAATAATGTTAACTATTGTGTGGTATTTCGAATTCATATTCAACTTCTTAACTTGACACAAGTTTATACTTAAGTCAATGATAATTTATACGGATAAAGCTTTAAAAATCATAATCTGTTGTACTTGTTCACAATTAAAACGAAAACCTTTCAGGTGTGAAGCTAGTTTGCCCCCCTGGGTTCACCATGTGGAATTTAACGCTAAATTAAAAAGCAAATATGGCTGTGAAACAATCCAATGGCTCTCCTGGTCCCACAAATCACTATTAGGTTTTTGAATGTGACTTGTTGCTGTACGATAAATAAATAATTCAACCTTCTAAATCAACTTGAAACTTTTCATTCTTTTCCCCTAAAAATGTTTCTCATGTAAAGTGGAAAAGAGAGCCAGCTGCACCCTAGCTTCGCTCTCTCAGTTAGTAAAGGCAGAAATAAAATTCAATTCCCACTTGAAATTTCTAGAGAAAATGTGAATGAATCTCAAAGAAAATTAATAAATTAAATCCTAAAAGGTACCAGCATTGGGAAAAGCATTGCTTTGAAAATTATATCTCGAGGGTTAAAAAATACTTCAACAGCCAGAAATCAAGCCCATAACCTACAACCTCAGTTCTATTGACAAAAATCAACAAATTTATATCAGGAAAGTCAACAAAATTATCTTCAGTTTCAGAGTAAAGTGATCGAGGTAGCAGAGATCTACTTGAATAAAGGCATACCAATAAGATTTTACAAAAATTATCCTAAGTACCAGTTCGAAGTTATCGAAGTAAGAGATGAACTGTAATAGATGAACACATACATAACAAATCTATAGACAAAAGTGCAATCTATAATACCAGGAAAATCAACAAAATTATCTTCGGTATCAAAGGAATTATCTAAAGGAATCAAAGACCTACTTCAATGAAGGCGATCCAATAAGATTCAACAACAAAATTATGTATAGTACCAGCCCATGGCCGAAAATTAACAAATTTATATAAGATTCATCAACAACATTATCTATAGTACCAGCCCATGACGAAAGATTAACAAATTCATTTCAGGAAAATCAACAATGTTCACCAATGTATCTGTAGATTATCATCAATGTAACGTTAACCAAGGTAGCAGAGACCTAATTCAACGAAGGCGAACCAATAGAATTAACAACAAAATTGTCTAGAGTAAAGTTATCGAGGTAGGAGAGACCCCCTTTAATGGAGTCGAATCCAAGGAGATAATAAAGCGTTAAGGGTTTGATGGACATATCTAGCTAATTGTCACCCTAATCCTTGTCCCTTGTCAATGGAACCCTCTCGATCTGACCAGAAACTGACCCTAGAGAGGGTATTCATGATACACACTTGGGTATCTTTTATAATAATTGATAGGTATTATAATAATGGGCGGGTATGATAAGGTCTCCTTTCAGAGGCCAAAGTGAGATTTACCTTACCACAATAATTCATTATTGACTGTCAACAGAATCTGGGGTTTCCATCACTGGGAGGGAAGGGAAGGGATGAATGGTGGATTGGGCTAGATAGGGATGATAAAAGGAATACTCAATTCAGGAGGGATTAAAGCTGCCTACAAAGCTGAATTCCCAATCAGATCAAGCGAGGATCAGAGTAATGGTTGCAAGGATCAAAGCGGCTAGTGGGTCAACGAGAACTTTTGTAGGTGAAATAGGGAATAGTATTGGGGTATAAGAAATAGTGACTTTATTGGAAAAATTTATAAGGACAATAATTTCTGCAGGTGGAATTGAGAATTGTATTGTGAGGCATGAGAAAACGGTTCTTTATCAGAAAATACATTGTCCTAGCGAATCGGACCTTCCTTTTGGAAAGGGAGATTGAGTTGAAGTAAAAAATAGACTATGAGTACAGTAAAACATCGATTATCCGTCACTTTCTGTTACCCGTCATTGTAAAAGTAAGTATGTTACGAAAAAATATAAGTACAATAAAATCCTGATATCCTGAAAATATGAGTACAATCGATTATCCGTCACTCTTCTAACGGTCACTTTCTGTAATCCGTCTTTTTTAAAGTAAGAATGTTACGTCGTATTAGAATATTATACAACAGTTTTATATTCTGTAGCTTAATTCTGATGACATGAATATCAAGCATATTGGTAATTTGTATGATCCTAGTTTTCCTAGCTTTCCCTAGATTTCTCCGAACCATTTTAAATTTAGAGACTGTTCTGTGCACGTTTATATGATGGCATTTCTATTATCCGCTTATTCAGTTATCCGTCACGGTCCCGAAGGTGACGGTTAATAGAGGTTCGACTGTAATGGGAACAAGTCGGATACTGACAAGAGCAGGAGGGAGTTGAAGAAAAAGATGAACAGTTGAAGAAAAGATGAAAAAGATGAGGAGGAGGAGAAGCTGGAGGAAAGGGAGGAGAATGAGGAGAAGGAGGAGGAAGATAAGAATGAGGACGATGAGGAGAAGTAGAAAGAGATTTAGGAAAAGGAAGAGAAGAAGTGGAAGAGGTGATGAAGGAGGGAAAGGACAGAAGAATTAAGAAGAGGATGGGGAAAAAGAGTAGAGATGAACTAGAGGAGGCGTAGGAGGGGATGCAGAATAAAAAGAAGAAGAAAATGGAGAAAAATAGATAAGTCAGATAAAAGTATCAAAATAGAAGAACCCCAACTGGGTTCCAATGACAAAAAAATATTTCCTCTCTTGGAAACAGAATTTAACGTGAAGAAAAAGATAAAGATGGAAGAGATTTCCAGGAAAAGATAAGAAGAAGAATAGAAAGTAAGAAGAATAGGAAGAAGAAGTAGAAAAAAATGAGAGAAAAAGAAAATATTCTGAGAGAAGTATCAGAATGGAAGAACCACAACTGAGTTCGAATGACAGAAAAATATTTCATTTCTTGGAAACAAGATTTACGTTGGTGATGAAGAAGAAGAAGAATAAAATGAAGACAAAAAAGAGTCAGAAGTATTGGAATAAAAGAACCTCAACTGAATTTCGAAAAAAAGAAAATTAGGAAGATAAAGATAAAGAAGAAGAGAGGGAGGGATATATATCAGAATGAAGAAGAAAAAGAAGTGGAAAATGAAGAGGAAGAAGTGGGAGAAGGGGATGAAGAGAAAAATGATGAGAAAGAGGAAGAAGAGGAAGAGAAGGAGGAGGAGGAGGAGGAGGAGGAAGAGGTTGAAGAGGAGGAGAAAGTGAAGGGGGAATGTTAGAGGAGGAGGAAGAGGAAGATGAAAAAGAGAAAGATGAAGAAGAGGGTCAAAGAGCGGTATCAGGTCAAAGGCTATCAGAAAAATAATTTTTCTGCTTGGGATGTGCAGAAAAATGAAGAAAAACAGAGGAAGAAGAAGGAGAAAGATAACAAAAAGGAAATGGCAGGAAGAGAATGAATGAGAGGGAGCAGTATAAAAAATGGGAAAATGAAAATAACAAGAGACTGAAGCTACTTTAGAAAGAAAAGGAATTTCTCCGAAAATGATTAAAATTGAATAATGAACCAATAATAATAAGAATTCCCTATTAATCAAGGTTATAAAACTCATCTTTCAAAAAAAATAATAAATAGCTGATGAGGTTAATATGAGAGGCCAAACAGTTTTTCCAGGCATTGGCTCACGAACAAATTCGATAAAATCATAATCAACATTGAGCTCTTCTTGGGTTTCCACGAAGATTTTCCACGGAAAATCATCACAAAAAAAGAAATGAGAGTGAAAATGAGTTGGAATACATTTTTCCGCCATGGAAAACAATATGGGGGCTCGAAAACCCCTTGGGAGGGGGGGGGTGCAAGTGAAATAACGTCCCTGCAGCTTGCCAAGTCCTTAGCCGTTAGGTAAAAGGAATTCGACGAGTTATGCAAAACAGGTAGAATGAAATTAGGAGAAACCATGATATGAAGGTGGTGAGGAGGGAGGAGATTAGGAGGGAATGATTGGGAAGGGTGGAAGATTAGGATAGGAGGGAGAGGAAATGGATGAAAGAGGGTGAGCAAGTAGGTGAGAATAAATATTATTGTTGGACGTTAAACCGAGATAAGGTTCACAGGCAGGCCGTAATTTGAATAAGTAGAATAGTCGGTGGTGAGATTTGATTCTTGAAGTTTTCAAAGGTAATAAGGAATCTAGATTTTTGGAGATAACGGAGAGATTTTATTTAGAATGAAGGTAATCGAAGGATGCTATTTCTCTAAAGAAAATTATTCAATTTATGTTGCTATTAATGATCAATCTATGTTGCTATTATTTACATATGTTATTAAGGACCCGACAGGGCCTTATTGTTGTTGCCCGTCCGTCTGTGTCCTAGCGCTTGAAAATAATATTACTTTCTCTTAAAACTTGCTAGCTTCCTCATAGTGAGATCGATATTGATTTTGGAGTTTGGGGGTCGAATATGAAAATAATGACGATGTAGAACAGATTTCCAGTATGGGCTCTAGATTACTTTAGGCAAGTGAAAATCAAAACATTGACAGATGTTGCTGTTTACATTTGAAAATCAAAACATTGGAATTACGAAGGGTGATGGACAATTATTCACTTCATTGTTTTACAGTGACGTTGACGTTTTCATTTTTTATTGTGTTGAAATCTTTTTAAATTATTAAGTGAGCAATGTTGATTTTCTGCTTCAAGTCGACCGTTTTGCATTTGTCTGTATGTAACGCATTTATGGCTATACGCGTGGTCCGAATTCTATTAAATTTTGTATGTATCTTCCTTCAAGGAATGTCCACTGTCCAATGATGTATGTGTGAGGATTTTCAAAATTTTCTTGCATTGAAAGATGAAAAAGGAAAGGCACTGAAGCCTTCTTCTATGGAAAGCATATTATTTTTTAAATGAGCATCATGCAATTTGATTCAGTTTTCAAAGTAGTCCTCGGGCCCTCTTATTCATTTGGTTGAGCCTTCATATGAATTGAGTTATTATTCATAAGAAAAACAAATGATTTCTAATATTTTGATTAAGTATAACAAGAGATTACTAAATATATGAGAACTATACAAATTGAATTGCTAGTGTTTCAAAAATGTATTTATTAGACATGCGAAATCTGATCTGATTTGAACAATCAACTATCAGGAAAATAAAAAACACCCTTGGTGGAGTGATACATAGTTTTTCACCTTTTGTGAAAAAATGACATGAAATAGACTATAATCAAGGGTTGGGTGTGATGAGTGTGTTAATTCTGCAGTAGTAATGAATATTGAGTACATTGAGTATGTTCCTCTGTGCAAGCAACCTTATTTTTGAGCTTGAGTTCTTCTGTTCACAGATCTACTAGTCACTTCTTGTTTATCATAGTTATTTCCTGTTAGAAGGTTATTTCTAGTATCAACCAATGACAGGCCTCCAGTGTGGAAATCGACCTATGAGAGGCCCCCGTTTGTAACCAATAGTTTGATGTTCCAGTTCCATGTTAATTTTTCACTCGATACTAGAACATAAATATTGGAAAAAACTTCACTTGGTTATTCAACACTCACTTATTTGTGTAATGACCATTTCGCATTGATTGAATGCTTCCTCAGACATGGCTGGAAAGCATGTCAATCAATTATAACCCCAGTTTACATACCATATTCAGTAGGTCTCCAACTGTGTCTCAGGAAGCATTGAATCAATGCGAAACGTTCATCACACAAATAGGTGAGTGTTTAATCCATTTGTAGAGCTTATTTTCAATATTTATGTTCAAATAAATAGTATTGTCCAAACAGGGTATTATTATATTATTGACCATCTCAGTATTTAGTTATAGTTTGATTGAGATTGATAATAACGTGACAATCAAAACTATCTCATGTGTTACTCAATGGAAGTGGTTGAGACTACATCAGAATAGATATCTACCACGATATCAGTATCACCAATACTATACAATACTATACGCGGTGGCTCAAGCACTAGTATAGATAGAATTTACTTAGACGCATAATGTGCATTAAAGCTGAAGGATTTAACGTATAATATAATGGGATTTAATGTATAGGATTATGTTTAGGGATTTAATTCTACATTATTTTATGTATACAAACGCACAAAAAACAGTTCTAGAGAGTTTATTTGTCAAATTTCTTTCTTTATAGGGAAGGACCCCCGAAAGTTTTCAAGGGTCTCACATATTTTGTTAAAATTCATGAAAGGCTTTGAGGCATGATTCACCTATAACATTTAAGCATATTCTTATCAGGACCTGTCACTTAGTTGGTACTGTATTTATTTGAATCTGTTTCATTCCTCTTTTGTTAAATGCATGCACGAGGTAATAATAATTTACTTATTACAGTATACCGTGTAATGAAGATTATATAAATTATTGTTTAAGTTCACAGAAAGCATGTCATAAAATTATTAATATTTCAAGACATTATATTGTAACCGGACTACTTCTCTGCCCTTAAATCTCAAACCATATATGTAGCCGGAAATCTTCTACCTCTACACACCTGAACACCCTTTATGTAACAATGAAGTACCTTCCTTCACCCACACATATGACACCATTTTTGTCCGGAAATTTCATCTCTTTACTAAACTGTATATGCATTCAATAATTCCAAATCTATGATTGGGAGCTTTAGGTTCGTTTACTCAAATGCAAAGATAATTTTATATATTTCTTGTCTTTCACCTGTTTAGCAACTGAACTAACAAGAGAGCAAGGAACGAACTGATTTTTTTGGAAATAAAAGAGTTGGTGCTATTTAACCCATATTTATTATACGATCCTAAAATTATTTTCAACATAAAGAAATCACACAATTTTCATTTAAACTACTTCCTTAATTTTCTACAAGATTTTGCTAACTTATGTCTTTTGCTAACATGTAAATTAATGAATTGAGGGCCTCGGTCAATCAATAGGGTCTTAATTTGAGCTTTATACTAAAGATTAGGCACTCACCAGTGTTTTTTCATCTGTCCATGTTCTACGAATTTTATTTCAAACGCCCGCCATAACATCACGTACAACAAACTTTCGAATTTCCTTCAAACTGAACCCGCGATTTTGACTTAATATACTTTATCAAAATTTTGACCGAATAAATTCACAACTAAGTTCACCGACTTGATCGCTCGCCCCTCCTAAATGGGCCGCAGCCACACTTAGAAGGCCCGAGGCTCCTTCACAATTTTTCTGCTCTTCTCGCGGCCACGTCTCGATTCGAACTCTCTCTTTTCCACTCCAATTATGACCCCCTCCAGGCGACAAATTGGCCGAACCACGTGGAGTACTGAACATAATTTTAGTGGAGTCGCCAAAATTTCAAGAGAGGTCATTGCACGTTCCAAGCATTCCAAATAAATTTGTAATTTCATCACAGATGAAAGTTCAGTACCGTGGAAATGCTTGAAACCTGCAATAATTTTAACTACTTCAATGCAAGTTAGCAAAACCTTATATGCAAAAAATAGGTAATTGTGAGACAGCCATTTCTTTAAAAAATTAACTTTCTCACAATTACGACAACATAGCAATCCAAAGTTCACTTGAGTCCATATTTGAAAATTTGTCAGCTTAATTCTAATCAGTTCAATGCACCTGGAAAAAACACTAAATCACTAATAAATTTCAATAATATAACATTCTCAATATTCCCCATATTACATTACCCCCTCCTCTAAAAAAGGGCGATATTACTTCATTTTTCTTTGACACTGTACACTAAGCAATTTTCTGTACACTGGACACTTGACACTCCATCTCTCCACTCGGTCTCGACGTGGAATGGGCAGCATCAGCTATGCCAGGGCTGGACCCTGTCGTCCCATCAGGATACATCTCCTGGACAGGCATCAGATGTCGGTTGAGGAAGGGCACCCGGCACTTGCCTCTCAGATAGCGTGATGGTAGATCTTAGTTTAACCGTTTTTACAGCTGTAGGTCGGATCTGGCAGTTGGAAACCAGTCAGCTAGTTGAACTCCGGCCTCAGCACGAGGAAAATCAGCATCCAAAAGAGTGCTAGTCTCGATGAACCCCCCCAGGGGAGACAAACTGTTTACCTGGTCCCGATGACACAGGAAGGGTTTTGACTCAACTCAAGTCACCTTACTCCTGGTAACTTGTATAACACTCACAATTCACTCAATATTGTCACAGGAATCACATTGGGATGTGCCAGTCCCAAAAAAATTAACTCTAGCTCATGAAATAGAATTGACCGAGACCATCACAAAATCAATTCAACCTACTGTATCCATTGATTAAACAATCATTAACAATATCTAGGTATTCAAAAACAATTTTCAATAGCCACATCATTCTTCAAATTTTCAAGTACAGTAGACCTATCAATAATTTCATAACCCTAGAAGACTATCTTAATCTCAAAATCTTGTAGTCATAGTAATCTAATTATTATTTATCAATTCAGAAACGAAATGAAATTGATCAGTACTATTTATTATTATCCATGCAAAATCAAAATAATCATGAATATCCTATCTCTTGATAAAAACTATAGAACAATAAAAATTTAGCTTGCAACGTTGCATTATTCTCAATTCTAGCATTCTACTAATACGGCTAGATTCATTTAATAATAATCAATCAGAATGAATCATCGGTATAGGAGTTTCAATGTTATTTTCATTCAAGTTCAAGGCCATCAATTTCCATTGTATTATTATATTTTCAACTATTTTTCAGATCGCTTTTCCATAGCCTCTTTGCCACTATGATTTTGTCTCTCCCATAATTTATTGTTCTCTCCTATTTCACCATCCACTTTCACAACAAAACATAATAATATTCACCAGTATCTACACTGTTTACGTTAATTTCCATTGTTTTCACTGTGCCTACTCAGCTGTGCAGTCCAAGGATTATCCATCTCAACCTTCTCTCTCTATTCATCACATATTTTCTCTCACTTTCTTATTTTGTTGGTCATTACACAATTACACAGTTCTTCTCTCTTATTTTCAACACACACTTCTAAATCAGCTATATCCTACTTATTCCAGGTTCGTTCACTATTGCCGCCTTAGCCGCTATATAAAATAGTAGAACTCATCTTGGAAAAGAATTTTCTAAACTACCCATATGGATACCCGATCCATACTCTCGATAACACCAGTACGCTCACTGTGTTATCCCACTGAAATACCCGATTTCAGTGCAATCACAATTCCCTCAGTTCCGCTGAGTGATATAATCCAAAACTCGGTAATACCAGTACGCCCACTGTACTACCCCACTGAAATTCCCGATTCCAGTACAAATCGTGATTTTCTCAGCCCCGCTGAGTACACTATTTAAATGATTCACATCTGAATCCATTTTACCTTATTACCTTTTTCTGTCCCAACTGATCCAACTTCCCAATAAATACAACCTACTCGATCCAGCCGCAATATTGAGTCATCAGAAACAGTAGGACAGACTCTTATCATCCCTTTATCATAATCATCTTTTCTTATCGAATCTTAACTACTCATACAATGTTACTTCTAACAACTGAGATCATCAAACTCAAAACATCCTTGGACTTCCTTTCTATCACAAAGCTTAATTTATCAATATGCACAAACATTTCCTTTGAAATAAAATTAATCAATCGTTTATTATTTATTGAAGCAATGCACTCTATATTATTTTGTCATTCTGATGCATAGTTGCCAGTTTTTGCGGTCATTGAACGCCTCATAACACGGCGTTATATTTCAATGCCGGCGCCTATTTCCATTTAAAGCTAAAATATATTTTTCTCACTTTAACTAATAATTTTTTTTTATTTTTCACTCTAATAAAAATTGCAACGTCTAACCAAATTAAATTTCTTACAACAATCCTTGAACAATACAATTCATTTTTCAGTTTTAACTCGTCACTGATTTTTTTTATAACATTCAACTACTGAATCAAATTTATTTAACTTTCAAAATTACCTCAAAATTAACATTATTCAATTTGAAATAGATATACGTTTTCTAATTGCTCAGGCCATTGAATCACCAACTCAATTTCATTTTCATATTCTAAAAAGTAATTTACTATTTCATATGTGCAATCCTATTTTTTTTATTATTATTTGAAAACTTAGCTCCAACCAAGACTTCATCAAGTTTTCACAATCAAAGTTCGTTCCATGTTCCTGCTCATGTTTCTACAAGATTCATCTATTGGTGTTAAACAACCGGTGGCTCTCAACTTATTCTCGTTCAATATGTTGGTTATTCTTAATCTATGAAATCATTCTCATTCTCAATACTACAGATCGATCTTGCATTTGAATATTTGTCATTTTTGCAGACAAACCCCACACCTGACACCATTTATGTAACCGGACTACTTCTCTACCCTTAAATCTCAAACCATATATGTAGCCGGAAATCTTCTACCTCTACACACCTGAACACCCTTTATGTAACAATGAAGTACCTTCCTTCACCCACACATATGACACCATTTTTGTCCGGAAATTTCATCTCTTTACTAAACTGTATATGCATTCAATAATTCCAAATCTATGATTGGGAGCTTTAGGTTCGTTTACTCAAATGCAAAGATAATTTTATATATTTCTTGTCTTTCACCTGTTTAGCAACTGAACTAACAAGAGAGCAAGGAACGAACTGATTTTTTTGGAAATAAAAGAGTTGGTGCTATTTAACCCATATTTATTATACGATCCTAAAATTATTTTCAACATAAAGAAATCACACAATTTTTATTTAAACTACTTCCTTAATTTTCTACAAGATTTTGCTAACTTATGTCTTTTGCTAACATGTAAATTAATGAATTGAGGGCCTCGGTCAATCAATAGGGTCTTAATTTGAGCTTTATACTAAAGATTAGGCACTCACCAGTGTTTTTTTATCTGTCCATGTTCTACGAATTATATTTCAAACGCCCGCCATAACATCACGTACAACAAACTTTCGAATTTCCTTCAAACTGAACCCGCGATTTTGACTTAATATACTTTATCAAAATTTTGACCGAATAAATTCACAACTAAGTTCACCGACTTGATCGCTCGCCCCTCCTAAATGGGCCGCAGCCACACTTAGAAGGCCCGAGGCTCCTTCACATTTTTCTGCTCTTCTCGCGGCCACGTCTCGATTCGAACTCTCTCTTTTCCACTCCAATTATGACCCCCTCCAGGCGACAAATTGGCCGAACCACGTGGAGTACTGAACATAATTTTAGTGGAGTCGCCAAAATTTCAAGAGAGGTCATTGCACGTTCCAAGCATTCCAAATAAATTTGTAATTTCATCACAGATGAAAGTTCAGTACCGTGGAAATGCTTGAAACCTGCAATAATTTTAACTACTTCAATGCAAGTTAGCAAAACCTTATATGCAAAAAATAGGTAATTGTGAGACAGCCATTTCTTTAAAAAATTAACTTTCTCACAATTACGACAACATAGCAATCCAAAGTTCACTTGAGTCCATATTTGAAAATTTGTCAGCTTAATTCTAATCAGTTCAATGCACCTGGAAAAAACACTAAATCACTAATAAATTTCAATAATATAACATTCTCAATATTCCCCATATTACAATATTATTCCAGTAATAAAAAAGTTTATCACATTTTTCAAAACTTTCTTTGTAGTGGCGAAGGTGATATTGTGGAAGATATCCATAACAAATAAGAGGACGTGAAGTTGTCACAACCACATTTATTAAAAAACTGTAAGATACTAATTTCGGATGTTAGACCATTAACAATGTCCGACAAACTAAAACTAGAGTAAAGAGTAGCTATAAATACTAAACACAGAATGATACTATTTGCTGAGGGAGAAGTTTCCTCTAACAGGCTAACCTTCATTGAAGGTCTGTGATTGGCTGAAGGCGAAAACAACACACGCCCTTCAGCCAAGACACGGTGGGAAGAGCAGCAAGCGAATGTAAGTGTCAAAATCAAGAACCAAAAACCGTGAACACATAGAAAGCAATTAACAAAAACAATATACAAGTAGGCTAGAATTGAAAAAAAAATTGAAAATCAAAAAACTTAAGCTTACTGAAATGCAGTCAAGGTCACCAGAGTTACTATCTTGTTTTTCTATGTTGAACTTGACTACATTTCAGTGAGTTTCAGTTTTTCAATTTTTTTTTAATTCTAGCCTACTTGTTTATTATTCTTGTTTATTGCTTTCTATGTGTTCGCGGTTTTTGCTCTTGATTTTGACACTTTTTGCTAGTTGCTCCTCCCATCAGTGGGCATGTCTTGTTTTGGCCTTCAGCCAATCACAGACCTTCAATGCAGGTCAGTCTATCAGAGGCAATTTCTCCTTCTAATGATACAGCTAATAGTATAATTCTGTGTTTAGTATATTAAGCTACTCTGTACTTTAATTTTGGTTTGTTTGAGATTGATAATGGGGTAACAACCGAAACTAGTATCTCACTGTTTTTCAATGAATGTGGTTGTGACAACTACAAGTCTTATTTTTCATTAGAATGTCTCACAATTACTTTCAATGGAGGGGGTGTAATGTAGTCAAGGATCAAGGATAGTACATGAGGTACTAAATTGAATTTCATTTTCGTTTGGGAATGGGGATTGTCTGGCTGACGGACCTCTCCCCTTGAGAAATTTCCTGCTAGGAAGAACTATTTTTTTATTTCATCTCGAAAACGGTTATTTTATTTTAATTTTCCAGGAAAACTTAATCGTATTTTCAATCACATCAACGTATTTCCAAAACTCCCAAGATAATTTAGGGCTTCATCCTCCAATAAAAAAAAAGATTAAAACTTTGATGGAGATTGAGGTGATAGTCGAAGCATTAGTATAACTATCGTTAATCGAAGTGGTAGAGACAAAATCAGAATTAATTATTACAGATATCTACTACAATACCACTTTCACCAATACTATTTTTATACTTAGGAGGATCTTCTTTTTTATTTTATCTTTGAACGGTGATTTGATTTTGATTTTTCAGGAAAGCTTGATCGTATACATCTAATTCATCTACATATTTCCAAAATGCCCATGAGGCTCTATTATTTTTTCAATTGGAAACAACATGAAACAGGAAAAATTTGTAGAGGATGGTAAGCTCTAAACATTCCAACCTTCAAAAACATTCGTATTTATTCATATTTTGTGCGGAATATTTAGTTCCTGTGGTACATCAGAGCTTTTTGTGAGTACGTTGGTGGGTTCAGAGGCTAAAATTTGATTCCCAGGTGATTGTGGATTTATTTTCATTGCAAAAAGCTTTAATCTTCTAATGAGTAAACGTTACAATGAGCGCAGTTTCCCAGGGGATCAGCAGTAATGTGAATTTGTCAAGGCAATGCGCGGTTTTCTATCAACAGAAGCCTGCTTATTCATTAGGCCCGTGGTTTGTATTTTGCCCAATGGTAGCAGCTCGTTACTAAAAATTGTTTTCTGCTTTCAAAATTACCGTAATGCTCTCTGTGAAATTATACCTTCTTCTAATAGACTGGAAATGGTTTGAAGTTTCATTGGAATGATTGGAAATAAGCCTAGATTACATTGGGCTAGTTTACTAGGTTGCAAGAGTAAATGAAGTAGACGGGCTTTCAAGTTTTCCGTAGAAAGGGTGAGTTTGCAATTATCTCTTTCATTGGTTGAAAAATATTTTAGGTTCCATTAAGGTGATTGAAACTGCTTACTAGCTAACAATCCAGCGAGTAGCTAGTGGACACGATGAGAATGGGAGAGTCCACAATTATCTCTCTCAATAGATAAAAAAAAGTTTATAAGGTTCCATTGAGATAATTAAAGTTTAGTCTCGATTACAATTATAATTATTCTCGTATTGGGCTAGTAACAGACTGGAGAGTAGCGAGTATAGTAGCCGATATGTTATTTTTTTGTCGATGATCAGTGATTACGATTATACTGGGCGACTTGACAATTATCTCTTTTAATTAAAGATGAAAGGTTTGTACCTTGAATTGAAACTATCACTTCCACGAGAGGCATGATATTATAAGGACTATTTTTTGCAATTTTCTTCTAGATTTTACTCATTTTTCTCTTATTTCACTGCTTTTCTCTGTTTCTTTTTTGGACATTCTCAGTCTGTTATTATTTACTTATTCTTCTTTCATTTTTCTTTCTCACTCCCAATTTCATTTTTCTGTTCCCTTGTGTATTACTCATTTATTTTGTCTTGTTATTTTTTTCCTTTTCTATTTTTTATTTCTTTTCATCCTTCACTTCCTTCTCTTTCTCGTCTTTTTTCTCTCTTTCTTCTCTGCCCTTCCTTCTCTTCATTTCCTTGCTTATCTCGCTCAATTTTTTCTTGTTCTCTTTCTGAAAAAAAATAAACTTCTCCCAAATCCAATTTCTCTATTTCTCTTCTTTGAATTCTCACACATCAATTTTCCCCTATTGCATTTCATGAATCAATCCATACTTCCTTATCCTCACCTCCATTAATTTTCATCTCCACCAATAAAAACCTTGAAATGTCAAAGAAAAACTCCCACCCAAGTACACCCACCCACTTCGTATCAAGTCTGGTATTAAGATAAGTCTATTATGGCCCCACAAACTCTGACTTGATTAGTTTCACTCAACTGAATATCATAATCATGTCAAGCGGGGAAATCTTGTCACTTTCCCCCACACAGGAAATAGGGTGGGGGTTAATATGTCAGTAAAATATCTAATAAAGCATGCAAGGTGTCTGCAACGAAGGATTATAACGAGAAGGTGCTGATAGCGCAGTTCCAACAATCTTGTGTGATTTGGAGGGGGGAAATAGTGGTAGTTAAGGGGTATGGGGGCCCCCATGTGGGGGTGGTAAAGGGGGTTAAACCCTAGCTTGCACTTTGGTGTGTTGCTAAGCCTCATAAGGTTTGCACCCACCTTCTCGGCTAAGTATTAAAACAGACCATTACTGTTCAAGCCACTTATGTCTGGGCTTGGGAAACTTGGCTTTTCTACTACGTGTGTGTGTGCGCGCGCACGCGCGCGCGTGTGTGTGTGTGTGTGTGTGTGTGTGTGTGTGTGTGTGTGTTTGTGTGTGTGTGTGTGTGTGTGTGTGTGTTTGTTCACCGGTGTTTGAAGGCAGATTGAGGCAGGTTTTCTGGGCGAAGAAAACTGTAAGCTTTAATCGATAAAGGTGAGGCGTAATTTAGGTTAGATTATTGTGGTTGATTTCATAACGGTAGAACCTGGGGGTGTTTCTGAAATCAGTGCTTCTTAAAGAGAATAGTGTTTATTGCAGTGTATAAAAGTATAATAGTGTAAAAAGAAGTATAGAAGTAAAAAGTATAATAGTGTAAAAAGAAGTAAAGAAGTAAAAAGAGTATATTACGTGAGTCGTTCAATAGTTGAAGCTGTGTCAGGGTTTTTGGTTGAAATTTGTTCATTTTATTGGCTATTTGACACCATATTAAAATTTTATCTATTGCCATTAGAAAAATCGGTTTATCAAAATTCATTTTATCAATTATTTTGTGAAGTACAAGGATTCAAAGTTTCTCTTTAAGGCTGTGCGCAGAGTTTTGGATCATAATTTTTTTCAAAGTATTTGATATTTGACACCTTTTTGAGATTTCATTTATTGCCGTAGATTTTTTTTTCATTATTTATTTTGTGAAATACAAGAGTTTAAAGTTGTAATTAATTGGTTTTGGGGGCGATTGATCTCACCTACGAACTATTTTCAAGTCTAGAAATTTTCTTATAACTAGAAAATACCATATTGATATGTTATCTATTGTCATTGGAAACATTTTTTACATTAATTATTTTGTGAAATATGAAGGTTTCAAGTTCAATATTTTTGGGTTTTGAGGGGCGATTGATCTACCCCACAAGTTATCCTATTTCTTGATAATTTCTTTGTAACTAAAAGGCTCATTGAGGAATGAAATGACGTATATTTTATTTCAATCAAACAGTTAGTTCATTCTAAACATTTTTTTTATCTGTAAAAAATTAAATTTTTTAAACTTATCAAACAATAATTGGAATAAAAAGTAGTCATTTCATTTCTCGACATGTATTTTACTTATAAAAAATATCAAAAGTTTTAAATAACTCAAAGGTGAAGAAATCAACTACCCCAAAAACAAAAGAATTTCAGCTTGAACTCCCATTATGTCATTACGTCTTAAATGTCAAAGTCAAAGTGAGCTATTGAAGGAATGATACATGCAGTTATCTTGAAGAACGGCGTATAATTAACACCCAATAATACTGAAATGAGAGATCTAAATAAATAAATAAATCAGAAATAAGAGAAAAACATCATAGATCTCAAACAAGAGTCGTGATTCTCCAGCAAATCAACGCGATCTTCAAGCACGCAAATTAACCCATAAACAATGGAAAAATAGGCTAGTTCGTACCTCCTTTTTCTTCTTAAAGTCTTGCTTTAGGATCCATAAATTTCAATTTGTTTGGTTCACTGAAAGAAGCATTGCATGAGATGAAATTTTGGGATAAGGAAAATTTCAAGAAAATTTGTAGGAAATTGTCTCTGACACCAAGGCAAACAGTTCTTCATCTAAGTCTACGTTATCAAGCAGACATAATAGGTTAGAAAGTGATGTCAATACAGCTTCCTTTATTCCATGGATTATCAAACTAGTTGTATAATGGAGCTATTTTAACACTAATGTCACTTTTCAGTACTTTTCTAGACCAACCAGAATTCAGCATTTCTCCAAAACAGTGTGAAAATGTATGTTTTGCAATAGTCAAATCGGCTGATTTAATAATTTCGAAATAGAACTGGATTTCAAATCGGAGCTGTCGAAAACAATCACGCATGTAGGTTATGTTATATTTTGAACAAGCTGTCTAAAGCAATGGTAAAGGGTCGTTTACATTGGGCGAGTTAGTAGCTAAGAGAGTAGGGAGTAGAAACGTTACAGTCTGACCTTGCTACAGCAGCTCGGCATGCCAAGCCGAATTATAGAGAATGAAACTTCCAGAATCACCCCCATACTATGGAATTTCAAAGACAATATAATATTGCAACACAAAATTAAAATATGGAGTTGACCAACAATTATTTAATAAAATTTCATCAAAACAGTTGATTAGTGTTATCACAGAAAATTAAAAATATCTCATCTGAAGTGTTATGTTGGCAGCCTGCGCGGTTGAATGTCGGCTTTGACCACAATAACACTGTATTTTGGTGTTGACTACACTGCCAGCGAGTAGCAAAAAACGTACACAGGCTTTCAACTTTTGTTTGCAAACCTAAACTAACCTAACCTAACATTGTTGAGCTCGGTCAAACGCTCAGCTAGTGTGATTAATTTAGTTATATGTCGATGTCGCGCGCGACGGCGACTAAAATGGCTATATATAATACGGCTCTAAGAATAAACTGGTTTCCTTCTGGCCAATTACTGAATAAAGTTGTATAGAGTGTTTGAAAAAGAACTCCCTAGTTTTAATAGGATCTGTACGGGCACATTAATTTATTAAGAAATGTTGACAGAGTATGTTTTTCCCCAATTGAAAGATATTGAGGCGGAAAAAGGGCTTGTGTTTTTCCAACAAGATGGCACCCCACCTCATTACAGAAACCATACTTGTGCTGATATGTTAGTGAATAAGTGGCGAGAAGTGGAATATCGTCTCTACGTGTACATGCAACAAATGGATCCCACGTTGAAGTCTACTAACATATTACAAAACTTAAAGATACTCTCTTTTATTGTATGTAACCATTGATGTAGTTGTTCATTATTTTGACCAATTCATTTATACTCAAACTAGGGAGTTATTTTTCAAGCACCCTGTATAATGCGATATGCAGTATCAGAACGTGGACTGATAAGGTATAATGAAGATTCCTTATAGACCCCAAGATTAAGTGAAAATCTTGGAACGTTATTCTCTAATACAACTTCAATAACAAAATTAATCAATTCTGGTCAAATCCTAGTATTGCAGTCCAAAGCTATTCATTATTCAATGTTGACTAGATTTGGATAATCCGTTCGGTTATGGATTCAATTTCAGTTAATCGAGAGGCTTCACTATTACTAGGTCCCCAATATTCGATAACTTTCAAGGCATTGTAGATTCAATTCTCTTAGCTGAAATCAAATATCCAGTCTAATTGTGCAAGTTGAGATCAGCATTTCTGTTGATTTGAGTTTGATTGGTCTCTGTCTCTGTCTCGGGGGGGCTCTTGGGAGTACTACAGCAGGCAAACTTATCTCCCTTCTCTCTTCCCCCTGAGGTATTGTTGGTAAGAATATGCCTACAGCTATTTGCTAGACGGCTCACAAATACAGAGTTCTCTAACGTCATCTTCTTCTTCTTCTTCTACCTCTTCTTCTTTTTCTTCTTCTTCCTCTTCTTCTTCTTCTTCCTCTTCCTCTTCTTCTTCTTCTTCTTCTTCTTCTTCTTCTTCTTCTTCTTCTTCTTCTTCTTCTTCTTCTTCTTCTTCTTCTTCTTCTTCTTCTTCTTCTTCTTCTTCTATTTCTTCTTCTTCATCTTCTTCTTCTACTTCTTCTTCTTCTTTTTTCTTCTTCTTCATTTCTTCTTCTTTTTTTTCTTTTTTTTCCTTCTCTTTTACTTTTTATTTTTCTTCTTCTTCTTATTCTTCTTTCTATTCATCTTCACATCCTCGTATTCCTCCTCCTCCGTCTCGTCATCCTCCTACTCTTCGTTCACCTTCTCCTTATCTTCCTACTCTTTTTTCTCCTTCACTTCTTCCCTTTACTCCTTCTCCTCCTCTTCCTTGTACACCTCTTCCTCCACCTCTTACTCCTCCTCTTCCTCATAATCCTTCTCCTCCTTCCCCTACACCTCTTTCCTCTCTTCTTCCTTTTCTTCTCTTGTTTCTCCATTCTCCTTTATCTCCCTCCTACTTTCCCTTCTTTTACTTTCTCCTCTTCTTCTTCATCTCCTCCTTCTTTTCCTTCTACTTCCTTCTCTTTCTATGTCGATAGTTTTGATTTTAACCATTTAATAATGGTAAATTTGTAAATTAACATGAACAAAGAAAGATAATCTAATCTTATCTCCTCCTTCTTCTCCTTCTCCTCCTTAATCCTCTTCTATTACTTCCTCTTCTTGCCCGTCAGGCTTTTATTCTTCCTTCTTCTCCTTCTTCATGTTCTCTTGTTCTGTTTTTTCTTTTCTAACTTCTACTTCTCATTTTTCTTCTTCTTGGTCTTCTCGCTTCTTATTTTTCTTTCTCTTCTCCTTCTTCTCCTCGTTCAAACTCTTGTTCTCCTTGCTTCTACTTCTTTGTTCGCTTCTTCTTCTCCTCCTCCTTTTTCTTCTTTTCCTCCTCCTTCCAATCCTCCCACTACTCCCACTACTTCCACTCGTTTCAAAAGGCGACCATCTTCGTTACTAACCACTTATCTCTGAAACTTTCCAACATTCTTGGCCCACTAAAGTTTAATAGAAAATGTTCCATGGTTTGTTCAAGAATGTTCTCCGAGTACTAAATACTCTGAATTCAATTCAATTCAATTTCAATCCATCACATCATTCTTGACTATTCATTGTTCGTTTCCTCAATTCAACTTCCATAATCTGTATAAAGAAGTGGTTTATTTCCCAAATAGCATGACACTAACCCTACCTTAGAAGAGACTCAGAAAGCATTCGAAAAGAAGATGTTAACCAGAACGAGATGACAAGAAAAAGAGAGAGATAGATTGATAGAGAGCAGAGAAAGAGTGGGTGGGACGGAAGGAGGAAGAATGTGGGAGAGAGTATTGAAAGAGCTTCCGCCAATATTTGCGCGGTAAAAGTCGAAATGGAAATTGCCAACTGAAGAAAAGGGGCCTGGGAAATCGCGCGCTCAGGTTGAAAAGCGATGCATCAACAACAGAACGAGTTTTCCGAGGTTTTCCAGACGTTTTTCATGCACGTTCTGTAAACACGGACTCCTCGTTCGCTATGATGGACATTTCCATCTTTGCTCGACCTTTCCCACAATTCCAAAGATGCTGCTCCTTGGAATTATTGGTGATGCCCGTTCGATATATAGATGTTAGTTCGATATCTCGATGTCAGTTTGATATATCGATGTCAGTCCACCAAGTGGAAATGATCTTCAACTCGTGACATTGTATACTGGGTTTATATTTACTCTGATCCTTATGATAATAGATCGTTATTTTGTTCCTGATGTTACTGAAACTACCCGACCAATATTTTATACCAAACAGAGCTGTAACCTTACCACCATTGAATGGTTATGATTTTAAGATGAAATAAATTGACCGAACAAAGAAAGGTCTCTGTTTCAAATCTGCTGTTATGCATTTGTTTGTTTGTAACGCATTTACGGCAAAACGCATGAACCAAATTCAATTAAATTTAGCATGGATCTTCCTTCAAGGATTTCCCAGCGATTTATGTATAAGGTTTTTCCTAAAAATGCCCCCATGAGGAGGAAGAGGAAGAAGAGGAAGAAAAGAAGGAATAAGAAAAAGAAGGAGGAGAGGGAGGAAGAGTGGTTGGTGATTGGGTGGAGGGGAAAGAAGGAGAGTGAAATGGTTGAGAAGGAGGAGGAGAAAAGAAGAACAAAAAGAATGAGAACGAAAAAACAAGAAGAAAAAGAAGGAGGGAGGCATGAAATTGAAAGAGGACAAAAAAGAAGAAGAAGAAGCAAACGGAGAAGATAAAATTGGAGATGGATAATAAGAAGATTAATAAGAGGAGGTAGAGGAAGAAGTGGAAGAAGAGGCGTAAGAGGCGTAAGAGGAAGAAAAAGAAGAGGAGGAAGAGGAATAAAAAGAAGAGGAAGAAGATGAAGAAGAGGAGGTAGATGAAGAGGATGAAAACAAAGAACAAGAACGAGAAGATGAAGAACAGGAGGTAGATGAAGGAGGGGAGGAAGAGGTAGAGGATGAAAAACAAGAAGAAAAAAGAGAAAAGGAAATGTAGGTAATGTAGGACGAATGAGGAAGTGTTTCATCTCAATTTCTTGAATTTAGAATGTAGTCGAAGCAGCAGCTATCAAACAGTAATTTGATTCCCCATCTAGTTAACGGGAACTGGTGGAGCAGTAGTTTACTACTGCTACGAACAGAAAGAGAGAGAGAGAGTGAGTGAGTGAGAGAAAAAAAAAATTGGGAAAAGAAAAGGCAAGTGAAATGGAAAGAACGAACGGGCACTGGCCTCTGGTCTTTTAATCATCAGGCAAGTAAAGTGGCAACGATATCGAATTTCTGAGGGGTTGCTAGTAATATTCGCTTTGATCTTCTCTTCAATCATTTTCTTTTTCATCTTATTTCTTTTCTTCTGCTTCATCTCCTTCTCCTTCTTCTTCTTTTACTTTTTCTTATCCTTTTTCAGTCCTCAACCTTCAAACTGTCCCCTCTGCTTTGTGCTAATTTCTTCTTCTCATTACTGGAGTAAAAGCTTCGGCCTTTTCCTAAGTGATGTCACAAATTTCTGTTTTCCTTCTTTTTTTTACTAATTACCTGACGCTTTTCAAAAATTACCTTCTGCATTTGCTGTAAAAGATTTTTAACCTGATTGTACTTTTCCAGTACTGCGTTTCCTACTTATGATAGCATTATTTTTGTATTGGTTCATTCATGAATCCAATTAGCCTAATATTTGTTTATAATGAATGATTGTCTGATGATCAGTCATTAGCGACTTCGAATTCAAAGACATAGACTTTCCAATCTGGGAGTTCCAAAGGAGACTGGAAAATGAAATTATATGAACATTAATAACGTGGTAACGATTAAACATTCTTTATACTGCAAAGTAATATTACGCCCTTCAATAATTAATTGAAGAGACAAATTGACCTTTAGAAAAACAGTTCAATTTCTCAATACAATTATTCTATGACTTTTTGGGATAATCTCTTTTGTGTTAAAACGGACTACTAGCCCGTTCGCAGAGAATTTTTTTTTGAAGATTGCATTTTAAACACTTCGGTTATGGAGTATAAGACAAGTCAATTCAGATAATAATTATATACTATATTACTAATCTTATCCACTAGTTGACACCATTACGATATTTCAATTAATTGAGGTGAGGCTCAATTTTTATCTGAAAGGAACTCTATAAAACTATACATTTACACTATAAAAAGTTTTATCAATCAAGTATTTTCTCAATTTTTTCTATATTTCTAAATTTTGAAGACTCTTTAAAAACGGTGGTAGCTTGTTATAAAATTTCCTACCAACATAGCAAGTTTTTTGTTCTAAAACTACTATTGTGACACACCAGTAATATTGTCTTCAATTATTGATTGACCCTCAAACAAAAATAAACAATTACCAAAAAGTAATTGAAAAATAGGATGTTGATATAATGAGTGTACTAATATAACTTTGAATTACTCCTCACTTTGATCAAGTGTGTTCTGGTAACCCTCACACCAGACCTGAACCAGCCAAAATACATGATATAATTATTACTCCTCACTCATTGTTAGCTTTAAATTGGTATTCCACAACTTGTGAATAATCTGTAAATCATCAATTACACTGGGCGAGTTTACTAGCTGGAAAGCGAGCGAGTGTCAGATCTGCAAGTCGTCCTAGCTCTATATTTTGTTGAGTCAAGAAGCTTTACGAGTCAAAAATATGAGTTACTTAACAGAATTCAATTTTATTCACTCCACCCACTAATATTATTTTGATTTAAAATATGTGTTTGTAAAATACAGTATTTGCATTATATAGCATTTATATTATGTATTAGTATTAGACGAATACAAGGTCCACTAGGAAAAATATTTAGAATTTTATAATGATTATTATTTTTATATATATTATTGATAATGAATTATATATTTACCACCCATTGAATATAAATTAGATTAATCAAGTTCGCTGTATCATTTTTCGAATCATTGGGTAATGTAGCGGTGATTGAGTACAGAGGACATTAGGAACGCAACAAGAAAGTGGGAAATAGCAAAACAAGGACTTGAGAAACTGTTGAACAATTATTTCAGGGTTCACCTGTGTGTTTTGCTCTGAGAGAGAGAAGAAACAGTGGCGAGATAAGGCTGAAAGTTGGCGAATGATAATTAGAGGAAGATCACCGCTGGTTTCCCCTCCTATGGTCACCCGGCTCACCTATCTCAACTACCTGAAACCCCCCCACCCTTCCACCAAACACTAACACTGATTAATAAGCGTGAGCTTAATCCAGTAAGAAACTGCAACCACCTAGCACAGGTAAGAAGAAGAGAGCAAAGAAGTAGAAGAAGAAGAAGAAGATGAAGATAAAGAAGGAAGATAAGATGGGGATAAAGAAGGTGAAAAAGAGGAGATGGTTCACGGGGAGGAAAAAAGGAGAAGATGAAGAAGAAGGAGGAGTAGGAGACAATTTGAGGAAGAAAGAGGAAGAGAGCGAGGAGGAGGAGGAGAAGAAGACAGGTGGTGAGGAAGAAAAAGTAAGAGGAGAAAGAGATGGGAAAGAAGATGAAGAACAAGAAGGTGAAGAAGCAATAGGTGGAGGAGAAAGGAAACGGAGAGAAAAGGAAATAGCAAGAGACTAAGAAGAGATGGGACAATAAGGAAGGAGAAGAAGAATAAGAATTAGAACAAGACGAAAAAGAAGAGGAGTAGGAGACCACGGAAAATAACCAGAAGTAAAAGAGTAAAAAGGAAAAGAAGAAGATGGAGGTGGATAAAGTAGAGACTAAGGTGAAGAAGAAGTATAAGAAGAAGGAGAAGAAGGAGAAAGGTGTAGTGTTGATTTAATTGCTTAGAACAGAATTGTTGTGGGATAGACTTGGAGGTTGGTTTCTTGCTACCCCAACTGATTTCTTGCAGTTGAATAACGTTGGGGATAATATGAAGAAGAAGGGGAAGGATGAAAAGGAGGAGGTGGGAAAGAGGGAGAAAGATGTAGAGGGGGAAAAGGAAGAACAAGAAGAAAAATAATAAGTTTTGAGGATAGTGGAAAGTGACAAAGAAGATGAAAAGAAATAGAGAAAACGGAATCAGGAAAGCGAATAGGGAGAGAAAAATAAGATAAGTTCGTTTAGAGCAAGAAAGCAAGTGAATAAGAGGATGGAAAAGAAGGAAAATAAAAATGGAAAATATCATTAAAGAAAATGAAAACGGTTAGTAGTCCACTTCAATCAACCGATACGATATCATTAAATTGAGATAGCTGAAAAAGTAGCCGGGGAGAAAGGATGAAATTGATTGAAATTATGAATTGATAGAATTAGAATGAGGAGGAAAAGAAGAATAAGAATTTTGAACTGGAGTAGAAAAAGAAGAATATGAAAAATAAAATAAAAAGAAGAGTAGGAAGAAGAAGAAGAAAAAGAAGAAGAAGAAGAAGAAGAAGAAGAAGAAGAAGAGGACAATTAAAGGAACACAAAGAAGAAGAGAAAAATAAAATGTAGGAGATGAAAAAGATTAAGGGGAAGAAGAAGGTCAAGAAGAAAATGAAGGAGGCAGGAGAAGAAAAAGAGAAACAAGAAGAAGTGAGGAAGTGAAAAAGAAGACGAAAACCGGAGATAAAGATGGCAGGAGAAGGTGAAGAAGAGGGAAAGAAGGTGATGACAGGGGTAGAAGAAGGCGGGAGATGTTGGAGAAAAGGAATACAGGAAAAGAAGAGGAAGAAGAAAAAGCAGAGGAATAAGGAAAGAAAGAAGAAGAAGAAAAGGAAGAAAAACAAGAAGAAGGACAAAAGAAGAATAAGAAGATGAAGTTAATAGAGGAATAGAGAGCCCGGTGGGGATGTGTATAAAGTGAAGGTACACTAAGAACTGTGTGATAATGTCACAAGTAATGCGAGAACTTGTGTGTGGATGTGGCAGGGGTAAACTTATGAATTAGGGAGGGGGCATGGGAGGGTAAGTGACGGTGTTTGCTGAAGTAAGCCAGGTCCGGATATGACGCAGGAGGCAGGAGCAGAGACCTAGTTTAAACTAATCCCGGTTGACTACAGTGCAACAGATTGGGGACCGGGAATCAGTTTAATATGGGAGTGAGGAGAGTAAAGAGGTTGAAGGTCAAAGGTGCATGTTGATTATGAGAAGATGGGGGGAAAAGAGAAGGAGAATAATTCGAGAGGTGAGGGAATAGGTGTAAGAGATAATGGATTGAAGTATTTTGAAAATAAGATCGAAGGAGTTGAAAAAAGAAGATAGTGAATAGGTAGAAAGAAGGTGATGGAAGATGGTAGAGTGGTTTGAGTTAGAGGTCAAAAGTGGACATTAGAAAAAAGACCGACGAGGAGATGGGGGTGAGTGTAAGGAGGAGAGGTACTGTAGACAAAGCATTAGAGGAGTTGAAACAGAAGAAATTTTGGTGAGAGGGGAAAGAAAGAGAGGATAGAAGAAACTTACGTTATATCAGGTGGAGAAATAGAATGAGAGAATATAAGAAATAAAATAAGGAGACATAGATGTGATGGGCTACATTTTTAGCAGCGATAACGAAAAGCGAATGAGGCGATGATGAAAATTATTAGAGAAATTGAAAAACGATGAAGGAGGAGAAAAAGAAAAAAGGGATCAGGAAAGAAGGGAGATGAAAAACGTGAATAAGGAAGTCAGAAGGACCAGTTGTAATATGGAGATGATTTAGTAGAGAAATGAGGGGACAAAATGGTGGACTTAACAAACTATATAAGATGGAGAAAGAAACTATGAGGTGGAATACCAAGACAAGATAAAAGACTATGTCCAGTTGCACAAAAGAAAATTAAATATACTACTGTGAGATGACGTCATCTTACGGAGCTCAATAGCGAAGTCGTTGCACTGGCTCCGTTAAATGACGTCATCTTACAGTGGTCAAATTTCATTTTCTTTCGTGCAACTAGCCTAGTGACAATATTATGAAGGAATACTATGAATACCATGAACAGTGTAGGAGACAATTAATGGAAGACAATACAGAATTGAATTCCTGGATTTCATGATCCATAACGATTTGCGTTGTTAATTTTAACTTTTTATTGTAAATTCAACGACATGCAGTCACTTTTAATCGAGAATAAATAATATTTTTACTCACTTTTGGCTTTTTACTCACTCTAGATGAGTCTCCATGAGTCGAAAACGTTTTGCCAAAATTGAGTGAAAATATTATTTATTTTCGATTAAAAGTGAAAGCAAGTCGTTGAACTAAACATAAAAAGTTAACCATAAAGGAGTTGAAAGAGGAAATTCCCATGGAATAAAGAAAGTCAGAAATTACAAGAACCACAAAAAAACTATTATTCAAGTATTATGGAATAACGATTCAAGTAAGACGGTAGTAACAAATCTGTAGGAAAGAGGACGGATTATTAGATGACAGAAAAAAGACGCATGCAACAGAAAGCAAGGGTTTAAAAAGAACTAAATCTATAAAGAAATTACGAAAAAGATTTTTTAGGAAACTGAATTTATTGGAAATTAGTAGAATACTTTTGTCAAAGTTGGAAAATGGATGTCAAAGGAAACATAATAAATAAAGACTTGAAGTTGTCACAGCCACATATATTGAAAACAGTGAGATACTAGTTTCGGTTGTTACACCATTATCAATCTCAAACAAACTAAAACTAAACTACAGAGTAGCTCAATATATACGAGACACAGAATTATACTATTGACTGAGGGAGAAAGTGCCTCTAACAGGCTGACGTTAATTGAAGGTCTAAGGTCTTTGATTGGTTGAAGGCCAAAACAAGACAAGCCCTCTGGTGGGAGAAGCAGCAAGCAATAAGACGTGTTAAAATTAAGAACCAAATACAGGGAACACATAGAAAGTAACAAACAAGAACTAAACACAAGTAGGCTGAAATTACATAACTTTAAATTGTAAAATTGAAGATCATTGTTGCTTTCTATGTGTTCCCGGTGTTTAGTACTTGACTAACACTTATTTTTGCTTGTTACTTTTTAAGGGCTCTAATCTTAGAACTGGGATACTTACATCTTACAAGACTTTTTGATCATTCATATGGAGAAGGAAATTTTGAACTTTTATAATTAAAACTTTGTATAAATGCGAATGTAACCGCATCCAGAAGCCTAAACGATATTTATGCAGTATTTGATTTCTTCCCACACTCATAGCATCATGTCTGATGTCTGGCTTCCTATGTGTTTCCGGTTTTTGGTTCTTGATTTTGACACTTATATTTTGCTTGTTGCTCCTCCCACCAGTGGGCAGGTCTTGTTTTTGCCTTCAGCCAATCACAGACCTTCAATGAACGTCAGCCTATTAGAGGCACTTTCTCCCTTAGTCAATAGTATCATTCCGTGTTTAGTATATATTTAGCTACTCTGTACTTTGGTTTTAGTTTGATTGAGATTTGTAATGGTGTAACAACCGAAACTAGTATCTCACTGTTTTCAATAAATGTGATTGTGACAATTTCAAGTCTTATTATTCATCATGGATATTTCCCACAATATCACCTATGCCACTACAAAGAAAGTTAAAACAAACATACATTTTATTAACAGCTGTTGTAAGGAATAGAATGAGTTATAAAAATAGATGAAGTTCATTTTTATCTTGATTCATTTTCCATTTCTTTCAAATCATTTGATATCTTACTTGTTTACAAGGTCCTTGAACGGCCAGCCAACTGTATCAATGATTCATGGTACAAATTATTCATAATAATTCAAAAAAAATGGAAAAATTTTAAGAAAATTAAATTTTTTTGTTCCAGATAACTCAACAATGAGACGCCTAGGACCAACCTGATCTGCCAGCCCAAAATGGACACCTTCAAGAAAAACACAAGCAGTCTTCCAACTGGTTCCACACCAGCTGCGCAGTTGACCAGTTCAGTGAGTTCTGCGCAGGTGACCAGCAGTGCTGCTGTGAAAAACACAAATGGTGGGGGAATGTTGTATGGGACAGTTGGCAACACTGTCAATGAAGTGGCGCCAAATTCAAGTGTAGACAAGGAGAGTCAAAACTGTTTCTGTTTTGAGAGTGATGATGATAGTGCTGAACGGATTAGGATAAAAAATACGAAGAAAAGAATAGCGAGGAATTGTGTGGGTAACATTGCTATTAGTATATTATTAATTTTTTATACATTGATTGGTGCCATAATTTTTTTGATTGTTGAAGGTGGTTCAGGTATGAATGTTAGACGTTCTGAATCAAGAAATAAAATAAGTAACAGTGACAATACGAATAACAGTTCCAGTAATGGTTATTTAGCTATGAGTACTAAGAATATTAACAGTAGTGTTGATAATCACACCGCAGAACTGTTATCAGTGATAGGTGATGGGCCCAGGACTCATACTGTGGAAAATATTTGGGACATAACAGTTAGTTTGAATATTCTCTACCGTGAAAATTGGACAAGATTGGCGGGCCAGGAGTTAAATTCCTTCCAGGAAATGATTGTCCAGAGAATTCTCCAAGAAATGCACACTCCTGGAGGGTCTACAGCTGCTGCTATTCATGGAGGTGATCAGAGGTCTGGAGATGGCCAAAATATTATTGAGTGGAACCTGGCCAAGTCGTTCCTGTACGCTCTCACTGTTTTGACAACTATCGGTGAGTCCATTCTTATTCTATCATCATCTTTCAGTAATTTTGTATATTTTTATTGATTTTATTATCATTAGTTTCAGTGATTTTGTGTATCATCATAACAAATGTTCATCAAGGCAATCGAGTCATTCGAATTCATCCAACAACAACCCAACAAGTCAAGATAAATATAAAAAATCCATCTATTTCCTACATATAATTGACATTTCAGGTGTGTAATTAGCTCATTATCTCGCTCTAATCGAAATTCAATCTGAAATGAATGAACGAGAGAACGAAAAAACTCAAAAGAGCGTGCCGTAATCAAGACGTTCATACATTTTGAATTTATCAAAATAGTGAACTATCAAGTCAAAGTATCAGAAAATATTAATACTCTACAAACTATTTACCATTCTCTAGCTAGTAGGATTCAATCAAAGAAAGTCAAAACTGTGACATAACCCCTTTTTACATAATACTTCAAAAAGAATGCATTGCGAATTCATAGACTCCACTCCCAACGTCGTAATCTATTGATAATTTGAATTTATAAAAAAAAATTGTACACTAGTCGAATAATCTAAAGAATCACTATTATGATGTTGAAGATCCATCTTGTTTCCACTAATATGTAATATAAACTTAATAAAACAACTTTTGAATGGAAATTAACTCACGTTATGGCGTGACGGCCGTTTCGCTCTGTTGTCTAGAGCATCGTCAGACGACCCACAGTACACAGATGACCCGAGTGTACTGTGGGTCGTCTGACGATGCTCTAGACAACAGAGCGAAACGGCCGTCACGCCATAACGTGAGTTAATTTCCATTCAAAAGTTGTTTTATTAAGTTCATATTGAATCACTATTATTGAGTTTAAAATGCTTCTTGTTGCTTGAAATGTAGCATAGAGAGCTTTGCAACTTCGTTCACTTATAACAATAATTTTACAATCATCATTTTTTATAATAAGCATAAAAATAATACAAGATTGCTGTTTAACTTGTTATCTGAGTATTTTGTTAGAAAAATTACATCCAGCATGAATAGAAATCATTCATAATTTAAAAGTATCACAGAATTTATTTAAAAAAAATCAAGTCAATCAGTTATGTGGGCATAATATTTCATTTTTTACCGTTTTCTCAATTTCTTCTAATCTACTCTTGTACAACATGTTCTCTCAAAAACAGTTTGATTTCAAACATTCATTCAAGCATTCGATTAAAAGTTGGTCCTTCAATTTATATTTATTTAAATTCTAGACGTTAATCAGTGTTTTAATATCATAGTTTGTTGTCAAAATACTCTAATATAATTATTATGTCATGTGACACAGATGAAGTATTCTGCAAACTATTCGACTAAAGTCTCATAACAATTCAATTCAAAATGAACAATCTGAACCCCGCTTTACACTCGAAGATCGCCAACTTTCACAATATCTGATTCGTGAAATTTAAATTTCAACAGAAAATGCAAACGAGCCGCGCCATAGGTTTGTCACCCGCTATTTTGCTGCCCCGCGTTCCCGCGCGCGGGAAAACTAATTTCAACTTTGCTGAAGCGCGGGAAAATTAGAATTCAAATAACAGTTGCAGGCTGAATAACAGTGTTATGGCGACTGGGTTCGAATGAAACTCGAAGGTGGGGTGCTTCAAGCCTCGTTTTGCCTCTTCAAATAATTACTGAATCTCCACTGTACGGCACTGCAATGCGGGTTGGCCTGTAGGATAGGATGCAAATCTGCCGATTGGTCAGTAGAAATAGATTTACGCTCGGCTGGTCCCGTTTGAAATATTTAGTGCACTTTGTTTAGAGCTTCTTCTGGCTCATGAGACACTGACCGTTCTATTCATAGTTTCTAGTTCGCTCTATAGATGTACAGAGCTCATCCAGCGTGTTTTTACTACATATCAGTCCCTACATGCTTGTTTTGTGATAATTATAAATGTCCAGGTAGTTTTCCACCAGTTAGCACAAGTCTCAGATACTTGAATAGTGTAGATTTTGCGTGATTAAGACTGTGTGATGTTCGTAGAATGGAATACTTTGGGATACAATGGAATAGATAGAAAGATGCGTGGGAAAATGAAGAAGTGAAAAGTTGGAAAGCAACAGATCAATTGTTGTCAATTTGAATTTGTTGATGTCATTTATTTATTTAATTGTGGAGAGGGTGCAGAGAGGTGTGGGAATAAGGAGGAAGATCGTAAGAGAATGGGAAAATTGGAGGAGAATAAAGGATAATCATGTTGGAAGTGAAAAAATGGGTGAGAATCAGAGTTTAATCACAAAAATAAAAAATTAAGTGCATTCAGGAAAGAATCATGAAGAAGAGAATAAATTCAATGAAAAGAATGAGAAGAAACATAGAAATAATATAGGAAGAGTAGAAAAGATTAGAGAACTACCATCAGAAAAAAGTCTCTCAGTCAGAAAGAGTGAATTACCACGAAAGAAGAAAGTGGAAATTAGAGAAAATCATGAGGGGAAAAAGGAACCACAATGAAAGAAAGAGCAGGCTTGGAGAGAAATCGTAGAAAAGGCGAAGAAGGGATCAAAATGAAGAATGTAATAAAATGATTAATGAAGGAAGAATAATCACATAAAAGGGAACAAAATGAGTGAAAAAATTGTTAGAAACGAGAAGAAATTGTATGGGAAGGATGACATTTTAGAAGGGCGAAAAATGTTAAAAAGTGCCGAAAAGCTAAAAAGAGGAGAAGTGTTGAAAAGCCCGGGAAAATGAAATTTGGTGAGAAAGGAAGGAGAATCAGAAAGAGAGAAAATAAGAGGAATGTGTTAAAAGAACGGGACAAGCTTAAAAAGAACGGGAAATTGTTATAAAAGAAAAGGAAAGGAAATAGTTCAAAAGAGCGGGACAAGCTCAAAAAGAGCGGGAAAGGGTCGAAAAGCCTGGGAAAATGAAATAAATATGCTGAAAAAGAAAGGATAATCAAAAGAGAAAAAATGAGAAGAATGTGTTAAAAGAACGGGATAAGCTGAAAAAGAAGGGGAAATTGTTAGAAAATGGGGGAAAAGAGTTGAAAAGAGCGAGACGAGCTAAGAAAGAGCGAAAAAGAGTAGAAAAGAGCGGGAAAAGATCCTCGCATGTGTTCATTTTTCATGCGGACCCGTAACGAACGAACAGAGACTAGAACAGGATGTATTGTGTACACATACTGAGCGCTAATCCTTTCCCAGCGGCGGCTGTGAGCCTTAAAACTGGAACAAAAGATAGAAAAATTTTAAAAATACAGCTCATGAACGCGTTTTACACCGAGGCCTCATCTTTTAGGAAGGACAGCGAGGTCCACCATTGTTCAAGCCGGCAACATTGCATCAACACTGCCAAGGGATTGCGAATTCAAGCGTTAAAAACAGGCTTTTCAGGAGAGGGATGCTTTTGATGATCTATGGACGAAAACAGATGGTAGAGGGGGTGTATTTGTGAAAGGGTGGAGGTGTACAGTGGTCCACTCATCAACCCCCCTCCAAAAATTCTTATGGAAAGCAGATGTTTGAAGGGGTATTTGGGAAGGGAAGGTGCATAGTGCGGGAGGAGTTGTATTTGCATGGAGGTGTATATATAGTTAATAGGTGAATTTGGGAGGGGAAGGTGAACAGAGTGAGAGGGGGTGTACTTTTGGGGGAGTTGGATAGTGAGGGAGTGTATTTGTAGGAAGGTGTGTAGAGGGAGGTATTTTGGTGTGAGTGTTTAGAGGGAAGTGTATTTTGGTGAAAATTGAGTTGTGTGTGTGTGTGTGTGTGTGTGTGTGTGTGTGTGTGTGTGGGGGGGGGGGGACTTTATTTTGAGTGGGGTGGGTTGATGAGTGAAAGCTCTGAAAAACTGCTAAAATCCTTCATTGCTTTAGAAGTATTGTAGCTTGAGATATTATGACGTTGTAGTAATTTTGATGAGTGTCTAACATGCATTGTTAAATTGTTATTCATATACTTTAGTTGATTCATGTGAGACATACGCTTAACTCGACCATTTTCTATTAGACAATAGGCGGGAAAAGGATGATGACGTGAAGGCTCTAAAGAACAGCTAAAATCCGTCATTACTCCAGAAGTATTAAAGCATGGAGCTTCATGACGTTGTTCTTATGTTAATAGATATCTGACATGCTTTATCATTACTATTGAGGTATTTGAGTCGATAACACAACACGATCGTTTTATAATAGACACTGCATTGTGTTCAATATCAGTATTCGCTCCAATATTGTAATTCTCAATACACTCTGTTCAATCTTAAACGTGTTATTTTCTAACTTAAGGAACATATTAAGGACTAGAAATTTTGTATTCATTTTTCCACATCTAGTCTGGTTGGTAATTGAATTATTAAAATATGAGTATATTCTGTTGAAAATATCAGTGGTTCACGATTCAAGAGGTATTGGTTGAAATGTAGAAATATCAAGCTTTTAATTCTATCCAAGTCATCCTTGGACACTCGATACAATACTTGGTAGGAGAGTGATAGCCGTGAGCCGTAGCAGGAAGATCAAATTAGATAAGCAACGTTCTCTTGGGCTCTCTCAGTAAGGGTGACCGATTGGATTAAGCAGCAAAAAAAAATTTTTCTCTGCTGTAAAATAACTTCCTGGTGGTTTAGAATCCATCTAAAATTTTAGATCCAACATGTTTCCAATAACTTGGCTCAAGCGGTGAGTAGGAACTACCCTTAAGCGTCTGCCCACCAATAAAAGAGATATGCATTTACGTGCCATTTTTGGTACACTGAAAATTGTATTTTGCACACTATAATTTCATTTTCAGTCCTCACATTGTCCCTATTATCCACCTCAGCCATAGATCAATTCAAAGTTCGAGCCTAAATCACTGCTTTAACTTGATTCAAGACTCCATTTCAAGCTCAATAAGCTTGTGAAGCTTCAATTGAGAACAAAGCCATGTATTTCATATTCAGATGACTTTATTGGTGCAAATTTACAAGAAATATGGCTGATTATAGTGTTACCAACTTCATTTGTTCAAAATTACTATGAAGTCGTATAGTCTGATAACAGTGTTATCAAGACTAACAACTTTTAAATCCAAGATTGATAGTGAGATACAAAAATGTCAGTACTGAAAATTCAACTTCATGTTTCAAATGGTTGATGTATGCAAGTTGATAAATGATATTCAATAATGGATATTTACCGAATTGTATCACAGAAATAATGTTGATGCGTTAGGTGATGAATAATAACCTGGGTCCGAGTGATGAATTACACAAAATGCTGAAGTCTTTGCCGTTGTTAAGAGACCAGAAGAACCATTCTTAACAATTAACTCTCAAAGAGTTTAATCTCATTCAGTATTTCAGAACAATTGTGTACAAGACACAAAAGCTAAAATTGAATACCGTGGAACCGCTTAAGAGTGCAAATAGCGTTCAAGCGTATTTTTTATACTAATGTTAAGCCTCCCAATATAATAAGCGTTCATATAATATTATGACATAATAAAAATATAGCTAAATAATTATAAACTGCGTATTTAAAAAAATTCTTATTAAAATTCTATTTTTAATCGGTTAATATCTATCTTCTAAGAGTTCTAAGAGGACAACGAACCGTTGTCGTCCGTTGACGCTGGTCAAAAATAGACTTGATTAATCGATCCCTAGTTGACTTGTTGGTTGGGGGAATAATATTATTTGCAGTTAATAATGGGAAAAACGCCAAGTCAACGATAAATTTGGCATAGAAATTGGTAAAAATTTCATAAACTATTGGCATTAAAAACAACAATACGTCATCGTTCGGTTAGTCGGAACCTAGAATTTTTCAGAAGAACAGTCGCTCCCTGAACATAGTTTTCAACACGAATCTCCACACTGAGCTTTTCTTGACGATGTTACTTGGAAAACTGTGTTGGGTGGCTTTTGGAGAACCAATAGATCGTGTGCAGCCAATCACACTGATCAGTGAGAAATGATGCGCTATTGAGTGAGGTGCGCGTGAGCACGCGTGTGAGCAACTCACGTGCTCGTTCAATCCAATAAGATAATACACTTGAAAAAATTGAGACGTCGCTTCTACAAAGTAGCTATCTCTTTCTCATTTTGTTTCTCTCCACACCTTCTTTTCTCTCTTCCATACTTCAAAAATACTCTCAATATAATTTTTTCTCTCTTTCTTGATATCGCTATAACTATCCTCTACACTCTCTCTTACACGTTATTTCTTTCTTCTTCCCCTTCTGATTTCTTCTCCATCACCTGCCTTCTTCTTCATACTCTTCGTTTTCTTCTTCTGTTTATTTTTTTCTCCTTCTCCCTCCTCAGCCATCTTCTTCTTCTTCTCCACTCTCTCTGTCTCTCTCTCTCTCTCTCACACTCTCTCTCTCCCAATATATTTTTCTCTCTCGTATCACACCAACTTTTTTCTCTCTCTAAATTCTACTCTTCCTTCCATCAATACTCTATCTCTTATTTCTTACACCGAGCTTCTCTGCCATCCTAGTTTTCGATATATCTATACCTCGACATTGAAGACGTATAATTCAATAATTCATGTCGATATATTCTAAATGTGTAATACATTATACATGAAACACAAAAATCTGACCGTGATCTATAGATACAGAGTGTCACATAAAAGTGTGACTCCAGTATCACCACTGTATAAGCAATTCTGAACTCTTCTGTAAAATCACTTCTCAGTGGTTTGGAACCCACTTAAAATTGTTGTTTCAACTCATAAATCATCATCATGACATCTGCAGAGCATTGCCATAGCATTACTGTTTAGATAATGTAAAACTCATAGAGGACGTCTAATACGGCCCTTATAAGTTTCACATCTGAACAACACTATTATGTCAATGTTCTGCAGATGTTACGCTCTTTACACATTCAACTCTAAAACCTAGGTAGCTAATCTGGTGGGCTGAGAGATGTGTTATGAATGCCATCCATGCAGTGCAAGCATTAATAAAAGATTTAGTGTCTTGAGCCGTGTGCTAACCCTGATGATAACCTCTGACCATCTCTGAGCGCGGTTTGGATTCTGACCTCTAGGTTGTTTGGGGGGGAGCCAAGGAGGGTCAGAAAGGTAGGGGGGTTGGTTTTACGCTACAAACATGGCCTGATTTCAAGCTCCGCACCCCCGAGGGAGTTTCAGCGCTTGTCCATAAATTGCTACCTGGTTTTCACAACATTATGTTCGAACAGAAAATGCAACACGGGACCGGCGATTAGGTTTTAGGGGTGAACCCGAGTCTGAGACTTAGGCTCTGAATAGACACCTTTGCTATCTTCCCTTGGATTTTGTTAATTATGGTTGGAGATTCTATGTTGGGTGTTCGAAAGAAAGAAAGTTTGAAAGAAATTTATTTCTGGTTGTTTTATTTCACAGTATCATTATTCATTCATTGTTTTGTTGATAATGTCCAAATGAGTCTGAGATTAATATGGTAATGATGACACGAAAGAATGGAGGTTTCATCGGATATTGAAATATACTTCATTTTAAATTACAATAAAGCTACAATTTAATCGTATATTTCCAGAATGGCCACCTGGATTTTAGGAATGAGGTCCAATTTGTTGGCGCTCAATCAAATTTTGAAATTTACCATTTTGCATTTACTGATAGGCAGCTTGGAGGTTTTATCGGATATTGGAATCGACTTAATTTTAAATTCAAATGAAGCCACAACTGTGGACTTTTCCCTGTTATAAACGGCTCATTTTTGTTTTACTTGTACATGGAAAATGAAAGTATGAATGAAATCAATCAAAGAAAAAATCTGTCTGTCAATGTCAAGAAACGAGAAAAAATGTCTAATATTCTTATTTTAATTCATCAATCAACATCATGATAAACTGATGAAACGGAGTATCCACGGACCCGACGAATCAAATTATTATCATTAACATTATCATCAATTGTGCTGATGCACCAAACCAAGATGCATACTAATCTCTCTACTGTAAAGATATTACACAATTACATTTATCACCTAAGAAAAAATTTCAACACAGTCAAAAAAAAGTTTGCAATGTAAAAATAAAATGGATATTTTGAACCATCAGGCTTCGTAGTGCTCTTCAAATTCCTTTGCATTCGAAATGAACCAACTTTGCAGTGTTTTGAATTTTACTACTCAAAACTAGCCTAGAGACTATAGTGGCGATCTGTTTTGCATCATAATTATTTTAATATTCTACCTCGAAACTCCAAAATCAATAGCGATCTCACTTGGATTATGAGGAAGCTATATACCAAGTTTCAAAAGACGTCAATCTTTCTTTCAAGCGCTAGAGCATGGACTAACGGACGGACGGACAACGGAAAGATTTCAATAAGACCCTCTCGGATCCTTAAAATCTTGGAATACCTGTACAAGTTCAGATTTAACACATAACTGATCTACAGTCTCCTACATACACAATACGATCAAACTTACGTCCTCTTTGCAGAGTTTTACACTACGAATCATAAAATGCAAAACGTGTAAAATCTTTCAGCTCTGCAGGCGTGAAATTGTAGGTTTTATTCGGTTCACACTGTTCTGTTTTTTATCTTCTATGCACTCACATTTTATGGGTATATGCAACACATTTGCACGAAAAACTGCAGAAATACTCGAAGCGAAATGCAATATCAAACAGAGTGTGAACTGAGTAAGCTCTTTGACTCGATTTGGAACCATAAACAGTTGAATTTCATGAAACAAAACAATCAAATACACACTACAGCCCCAGCTATATATCACATGAGCTTCAAACTCAGTAACTCTGGAGAGTTCGTTTTATAGGCAGGGTTTAGTGTAGCTTTCGACTTTATTACGGAATTTTTCATTTTGTGTGAAAATTTCATGCCATACGGATTTAAATGATTACCGACTTGAGCAGGATTATATGTGAGTTTTATACATTACATACTGTTGAGTTCTTTGGCGAGTTTTTCGAGTTCATTTCATACTAAAGCCGTTCAAGTATTCAAGCTGAGCTGAATCAATAGTATTTTCAATAGAATAATGATACTTCCAGAATTTATTAACAAGTCACTCGAGGATCACTTAATCAACTTACTATTCAGTTTATAATTCATTTGTAAATATCTTTTTGTTTGAGTCCACAAAGTTCAGTTCGTTCCAATAGATTCAATATGTCATCATCCAACTCATTACCGACGCACAGGTCTCAGACCTACGTGGGCTTCTTCCTCCAAAAAGAAATTTACTTGTATGTTTCAAGCAGCGTAGTTAAGTGACAATTATCAGTTAATCATTGTAGATCATACATTTGTAGATCATAATGCAAAAAGGAAAATCATTTCTTTTGCAAATTTTTTTTAAAGTGACATGGAGGTTTTTCAGCATTAGGGGAGTGTTTTTTCATCAATCTATAAACGAACAATTTGTATGATAATTATCCCTCATCCCCATAACATGGCTCAAAGGGCGAGGTAGAAGGGTCTTCCCTTCAATAAAAGATAAGCTTATTGCTATTAATAATTATCATTTATTTGGATTGTAAGGACAAGGAAGAGGAGACGAAAGAGAGAGTAGCCCTTATGAATTACCCTCATTAAGGGTGAAGTTGAAACTCAGTACTCCAAGAAAAATCTCTGAGAAGGAGGAGAAGGAAAAGAAGACGACTCTGAGGATAAGGTGAAGAAGACTTCAATGAGAAGGAGGAGAAGAAGAAGGTAAAAAGAAGATTGAGAAGAAGTAAAAACAGAGAAAGAAAAGGAAAAGAAAAATAGGAAGAAAGCTGACTAAAATTATTGACGAATGAGGAGGAAACGATTGAGAAGATGGCCCGTAGTTCAGTAAACAGTGAGGGAATCAAGTCAGGCCAAATAAACTTGAAGCATAAGAAGGAGACAGATGAAAATATTGCCATGCATCACCAGACCAGACCACCAGACATCATTACACACACATACAGTGGTGGAGACAGCACGAAATCGAGGCAGGCAGACACGATGACGGCAGGCCGTGTTTTAACCTAGCAAATACGTGATGAAAATGTAGCATTGTTTATTTCGAGTGGAGAAAAAGGTGAGAGAAAATGAAGAAGAGAAAAAGAGGTAGAAGAAAAAGCAGGATTGGTAGAGAGAGGTAGGAGAAGAAGTAGAAGGAGAGAAAAAGAAAAAGAAGGAGATGATGATGAAAGAGAAGTGGAATGAGTGAAGAAGGAGAAGAAGATGAAGGAGGAGAAGAAGAAGTATGAGAAAAATAAGGAGCATGGGAGAAAAATAATAGAAAGAAGGACTATAAGAACAATAAGGAGAAAAAGAAAAAGCAGAAGATGAAGAAATAGAAGAGTGTGAAAGAAGAAGAAGTAGAGAAAGAGAAAGACAAAGGAGAAGAAGAAGAAAATGGAAGAGATAAAGAAGGAGAAGAAGGAGTGAGAAGAACAAGAAGAAGAAAGAGAGAAGAAGAAGAAGAAGGAGAAAAAAGAATTTGTGAGAATAAGAAGAAGAATAGAGAGAAAAGAAGATGAAAGAAAAATAAGAAGATTTAAAAAGAAGACGGAGATGATGAAAGAAAAAAAGAAGAAGGAAAAGAAGAAGGTGAAGAGGGAAAACAAGAAGAAGAGGAAGAACAAGATAAAGAGGAAGATCAAGAAGAATTATGTGAAAAAGAGAAAGAAAATGATGAAGAAGAGGGAAAAGAAGAAGATAAAGAAAAAGAAGAATGATTATAAGAAGGCAAAATAAAAGAAAGAAGCGAAGTAAAAGAAGTAGAATGAGATGTGAGAAAGAAGAAGAATAAAAGAGGGTGGAGAAGAAGACAAAGAGAAAGCAGAAAAAGAAGAATGAGAGGAAGTGCGAAGAAGAAGAAGAAAAAAATATATATATAAAGAGGGAGAAAGAAGAAGGAGGAGGAGAAAAATAGAAGAGGATGAAGGAGAAGAGCTATCTGTGCTGAGGTGCTGAGTGTTAGTCCCCAGAGATGCTGAGGAGAAGTAGTGTAGTGAGGCTGGTGTGGAAAGAGTTGCTCTGAATTTAGATCACACCCTCAGACGTGTGTCCCTTCCTCATTTCCTTATTTTTTGTTTCTTCCTCCCACCATCTTTGTTTCTTGTCGCAGCTTGTGACACACATTCTCTCCGAATTATAAGACTCTGCATTCAGGAGTGTCGTATCTGTGGACTGCTTTCTGTTTACATGCAATTAGTCCAAACTCTGTCTATATGGAGTAATTATTCAATTATTTATTGATAACAAATCAATGCAATGGAGTATCAAAGGATCTTTTTCTGAAATAAAATACTAAATATGTAGATATTATCACGAACACTATATACTTGTCTAGTTCTAGCAGTGTATTTTAGTCACAATATTTTTTAGAAGAGATTTTTCAGCCAGATTATGGCCTTGTCATCAACTAGACACAATTTCGTATTTATAATATACAAATACAAATAATGTAAAAGAAACAACAGGCTTTCAGCCCAAAACTGTCTCTATTACTAAATTTTCACAAGAGTCAAAATATTTGTAAGCATAGATTATGTTTACGATTTGATTAAAATATAACTTGAATCTCCTGGAAAATACAATTACTAAGTTCAATTTAAACGATGGAGCACTTAGATGCTATTCAATATTTCCAAGATATTTCTGAATTTGTTTAACTGAATCACTGAAATTTATACATTACTAGCCGGCAGACTCGCTTCGCTCGCCTTAACCGTCTAGCCAGGGGGCTCCGCCCCCTGGACCCCCGGGGGGTCCAACTAATTTCCATTGTGATTAGATAAATTTACAGAAATAGGTGATTTTGGGGAGAATTTTGAAACCATTACTTAGTATGCATCTAGGGTCTTAATCAAACAGTGGTATTTCGATTATATAGATATAGATTTCACTCCATGTGGCCTTGAGGTTCTTGAGAAATTGTGATCAACTAAATTCTAAAAATCCTAAATTTTGAGATGAATCATGTAACCCTATTTTTTACGTGTTTAGCACCCCAGCTGAAAATTTGAACTTTTTTGGCCTTGTGGTTCTTGAGAAATTATAATCACCTAAATTTTCAAAATCGTTAATCTATGGAAAATTAATTTCACAACTAATTTTTTGTTGATTTTCTGATGAATACCTATTTTCACAAAAATTCTCAGGCTCATGTACTGCTACAAATAGTATTTGATTAATTCCTCAATACTTCTTTGTAAACCTAAGTATTGATAGGTAAGAGTTCTTATAATAACTGATATTTATTTGATTTGAGCGTTGGTTGAAATTCACAAATACTCGGAGAACGATGTTAGCAGTCTGATGTGCAACTGCAAACTGATCTGATCGTGAAAGTGAGTGATCGTTTGAGGTAGTAGGCTACGCAATTGAAGTGGGAAGGGGTCAGCCTACCGGCAGTACAGTCAGGTTCGGAACGGAATATGCAACTACAATGAGCATTCTTCATAGGAGAAAGAGACAGCATTCTTCTAGAAAGAGACAGCAACGTCGAGAATACGACTATACACTATGCGGATGGGAGTCGAAATGCATAATACGCATGCGCGATTAATCGGCTCCAGCAAAGTTGTACCGAGCAATATTGTACTAATATTAAAAATGATTGTACTTGACCTAACAGACAGCTCGGCTACTTTTTTACTTTTCATAAACGTTGGCTTTTAGCTATTGAAATTAATTTGTTAGCTCGGGATAAGTTTGCTTTGTTTGAAACAAATTATTATTCATTAATAGACCTAACCTACTGAACTTGCCAGCCAAACAGCTTAAAGGAACAGCTGATAGAAGTCAACCGTTTTTAATCATATGGCAGACCCCTTAGCAGCGTTATTTACACTGTCTTTGAACAGCAAAAGACTTTGCACTTTGCATGTAGGCTACCATACAATCGGAGCCTTGCAATATGTGGGAAACATATGACTGGGTATGATGAAATGTTATTATGCCAGGTTGATGACATCTGTTGAGTGCAAATTTCAAAATATTTGGCTGTTTATCACCAAACTTTTCAAAAATCGTCGATTTTGGGCCCATTTTGGGGCTAATTTTGAAACTTTTTTCCAAGGTACATCTAAGGCCGATACTTAACATGAATACCAAATTTTATCTGATTTGACCTTATGGTTCTCTAGAAATTGTTGTCACCTAAATTTTCAAAAATCTTCAATTTTGGGCCCATTTTGGGGTAAATTTTGAAACCCTTTTTTAGCACGCGTCTAGTCCCCCTACTGAATACGTGTACCAAATTTTATCGTTTTTGGTCGAGTGGTTCCTGAGAAACTGTGATGAATGAGTCAGTCAGTGGTATTTCGATTATATATATATAGATAGATTAGAAAAGTTATACTATATGACACTATTAATAGTGCTAAATGAACATTATTGCTAAAATCATCATATGATTATCAATTGCATCAAAAAGTATTTGCACCATAATATTTCTATAAACATTGAAGTAGTTAATCCAGAAACTTTTATTCCGGGGGAACGTAATCTGGAAAAAAAACGATAGAACGGAGTATCCGTTGACTGGATCCTAAAATAAAACAATTATTATCAATCTTACGAATCTATGCACCATCAAACTTCCATGATTTCTTTAAACATCATATGATTTTCTATTCACAAAAATATTCTTACAATAAATTACGTTTAGGTTTTTCTTCTCAATTCACAAATATTCCATGATTCCCCATTTTTTTCCTTTTCTTATTTGAAATTCAAGAAAATATTTCAACGCAGAACAAAAATATTAACAGCCACGCTTGCACTGTGAAAATAAAAGGTGAATAATTGTGGTGTACAACCTTCTAATTTTTGCTTGCATTTTAGATAAGCTAGCGGGCCATATTGTAATTAGAGCTAGTCTCAACTAAGTGCCTATCTATTTTCCATCAAAATTAAATTAACCTCAATGTTTTGGACAATATGATGAAGTGAAAATTTATCAAGAGTATAGTTTTCGACTTAGTCTGAGGCATCTACACATTCATTGTTATTCTGTCTATGAATAAAAATAGAGAATCATTTTTATGTAATATAAACTTAATAAAACAACTTTTGAATGGAAATTAACTCACGTTATGGCGTGACGGCCGTTTCGCTCTGTTGTCTAGAGCATCGTCAGACGACCCACAGTACACTGACTTAAGGTATGAGTTTGAGGGTTATGTATGTTGGAATGGTGATGCGGTGTGGGGATGAGTAGGCGGGAGGTTTGAAATTGGGATTATTTTGTCAAATAGAGTATGTGAGAAGAAGTTAAGTTGATCATTTAAAATGTTGTCAGGTTCCTGCTTTGCATGCTTGTAAATCTCATATTGTTCTAAAACATTGAGTTTCTGGCTTTTGTGAGTGAAGTGTAGTGTGTCTAAATTAGTGTCAATGTCTGTATAACTGTGGCCTGTTGAAATTATGTGTTCAGCAAAAGTGGAATGTGTGTTTGGGTGTGAGATGGCTCTTGTGTGTTCTTTGAATCTAGTGGTGAATGTCCTGCCAGTTTGTCCTATATAGAACTTGTTGCAGTCATCACATTTCAATTTGTAAATTCCAGATATGTTGTACTTGTTTTGAGATGTTGTCTGAGAATGCAGGTGTTTTTTGAGTGAATTAGTTGTTCTGTAAGCTATTTTATATTTCAGTTTCCTGAATGAAGCTGCTATTTTATGAGTTTTGTTGTTGAGGTAGGTAAGTGTGATGAATGTATGGGGGTTGTCATTCTGTTTGTTGCTGGTGTGAGTGATTGGTTTTGTTGCTATTCTGTGCAGTAGTTTGTCTATTAGTGTGTGTTTGTAACCATTCTGTTGTGCTATGTATTTTATAGTATTCAATTCTATATTGTAATCTTCTTGTGACATAGGAATGTTTGTTAGTCGGTGAAGCATGTGATTGAAAGCGGCATGTTTATGTTGGGTTGGGTGATTTGATATGTTATGTATTACTGTATCAGTTGTTGTGGGATTCCTGTAAATTCTAAATGTTTTGAATGCATGTTCCTGCTTTGTTATAGTGATGTCCAAGAAGTTGATACTATTATTGTGTTCAAGTTCTAAGGTGAATTTTAAATTGGGATGGATTCTATTGAGATTGGTGTGGAATATTTCAGTTTGTCTTTTATTGTATTTGTATAGAATTAGAATGTCATCAACATATCGGTGCCAGCTAATGATTTTGTCTGTATTATGTAGGATATGTTTTTGTTCTATATTGTGGACAAAGATTTCAGCTAGGATGCAAGAAATTGGGGAACCCATAGGAAGGCCATGAGGTTGTGAATAGAATTTATTATTGTATGTGAAGTAATTTTGTGAGGTAACTAGTGTTGTGAGGTCTAAAATTTCTTGGAGCTGTTCAGGTGGTGTGTTGTTTTGGATGAGCATTTGTTTAAGGTGAAGAAGTGTTTCATGTATGGGTACATTGGTGTACATCAGTCATTGGAGTCTATACATTGATGGATCTTCAACATCATCATTTTTATATTCAACCTACAAACTCCAAAATCATTAGGGACCTCTCACTGGTAGCATACAGAAGCTTGAAGAGTCTAGAATCATCCTTTCATAAGAAAATCCTGAATAAAAATATTTGTCAATGTCAAGTCCATTGAGCCAGTAAAAGTAAATATTTGTTGAGCTACAAAACATTTTACTGAAAATACCTCTCGCCAAGATAAATGCATCTTTCATGCGCCCTTGATAGCCAGGATAATAGAATTCTAGAAATAGAATAGAATAGGAATATGAGAACAGAATAGAATAGAAATAAAAGAACCGAATAGAATTCTTTCACTAATAATCTGCATAAAAGAAATGTGATCAATTTTTCTATCCTGCGCCTTGAATAGTAAAATATTTGAATAATTCAATACGCACTGGTTGAACTTTGGGAGCCTTATCGTGTACCGGTGAATGGAATTTCACTAGGAACTAGGGCATCTGATTGGTCTATTCAAACTTTTGGTCGTCTATTAACTTGAATAGACTAATCAGACACCTTAGATTCCGGTAGAATTCCATTTACCGGTAAACAATAAGGCTCCTATGAACTCAACCATTCACAATTCTGACTGCAGCAGACCAATATAAACTATGGCCCAAAGACCTGCAGTGTGACATGACTCAAACATGTGACCTCTAGTCTGACCTTTACTGCCTTCACAATCTATACTTGGCCAACCTATTGTAAGCACGATAATGTTCACAATATAAACAGGGATAGCCAATCATGACTGTCATCAGTACAAATATCGAATATCATGATTTAAAGCCCCTGAAATTCAAAATTTCGCTTGTGTAACGTTCTACGCAACGAATGGGTTGTGATTTGAAGCATTGTCACTGAAATGTTGATCACAATCCTACTCTGTCATCTATTTTACTACGTCTTTATTTGTTTTCCTCTTTCTCTCTCACGTACTCAAAATCTCTCTCGTTCTTTCTCTCTTTCTCTTTCTTACTCCTCTTTCTCTCACTGTTTTTCCCCTCTCCATCGCTTTGACTACCGTTCTCCTTCATTCTTCAATCATTTTTCTTTTTTACTTATTTTTTTTGCTTCATAAATTTCATGAGTTATGACAACATTAACAAATCTTTTTTCCTTTAATTAATCTTTGTCGTTTATTACAATTATTATTACTTTTAATATAGTGTAATTTATTTTTTTGTTTATATTTATTAGTGTTTGCCATAGGTCGTGCTAGACTGGCAACGTAAGATGTCATAAATAAATAAATATCAAATATCTCCCATGCTTCTTCGCTATCTCTTCCTGTATCACAGTCACTCTTCCAGGCACACTCATTCATTCTCACTCTATTGTTTCTTTTTGCACCTTATTTTTCACCACCACCTTCTCTTTTTTCTTCTTCTTCTTCTCCTTCTCCTCCCACCCTTCCTTCCCCTCCTCTTCAGAAACCTCATTCTCTTTCTCTTCTTACATTATCCTACTGGTCTCATTTCTCTCCCTCATTATCCCTCTCGTCCTGTCTCACTCCCTCTCACTGTATCTCTTTCTGTCTGTCATTCCCTCATCCTCTCTTTCACTCTCTCCTTGTTTTTCTCTCATCCTTAATTTTTCTCTCTTTCTCATCACCACTTACTCACTCACTCTTCCTCTCTCTCCCTCACACTCACTCGCTTTCTCTCGTTCTCTGTTCGTATTGTTTCTTTTCTCCACCTTCTTTTTTCCACTTTTTTCCTCCTCCTTCTCTTTCTTCACCTCCTCCTACTCCTCCACCTTCTTTTTCTACTTCTACTCTTTCTTTTCCTCTTCCTTCTTCTCCCACTCTTCCTCCTCCTCCTCTACCTCTACTTACTCATCCATTCCCTCCACTTTTTCCTCTCCCTCCTCCTCCTGCTTCTTCTGCTCATCTTCCTTCCTTACACCCCTCCTCATCAATTCCTATCCTTTTCTCATTTCTCTCCCTCATTTTTTCTCTTTTTTATCATTCTTCCTCACTCTTTCTCTGTTCCTGTTTGTCCCTCACACTCACTCACTCTCTCACACTCGCCCTCATTCCCGCACTCTCTCTCGCCTTCTCTGTCTCTCTCTTTCTCTCTCTCTTCCTCTCTCTCTCTCTCCCTCTCCCTCTCTACCGACCTCTATCCATCAGATTTAACTTGAAAGTCACGTAGTATATATCCAGCTCATCAAGCGTGCAGATTATGAAGCATAAGCTCTCTTCCACATTGGACTGTGTGTGTGTGTGTGTGTGTATGTGTCTCCCCATTTATCTCAGTTTCGAAGTACAGTTGAATATGAAGTGGAATATACTGAGTACGTGACTAGAAACCCCAATTGCCACAAAAAATCTCAGCGCAATTTTTTGTTCCATCGAGCAAACGCTTTTTTTGTTTACAACATAAACGTTGAGTTGCTTTGTGAATTTGGGGAGAAATGAAAGGAATTCATTCAGATCTCGAAGTTTGAATATGGAGTTTGAAAGGAAGGGCTATTTTCCAAATATGAAAATTTAGAAGGTTGCAAATTTGGAAAATGGGGTGTTTTTGTAAATTTTTGAAGAGCTCAGTGAAATTATTGGTATAATTTGTAACTTTATTGGAATCTCACATCTCAAGTTTAACCTTCAAATGTATGCGAAATGTAGCTAACCAGTTCGATAAAAAACTGTTTGCCTTTGTGTCAGAGACAATTTCCCACAAATTTTCTTGAAATTATCGTTATCCTAAAATTTCTTTTCATGTAATACCTCTTTCAATGAGCCAAACAAATTGAAATCGATGGATCCTAAAGCAAGGTTATAAGAAGAAAAAGGAGGTAAGCCCTACGTACTAGCCTATTTTATCTACTGTTTCACGGGTTAATTTGCCTACTTAAAGACACGCGTTGTTTTGCTGGATTTCAGACTGCCAAAGCATATCATTTTAGTATTATTGGGTGTAAATTATATGCCGTTCTTCAAGGTACTTGCAATGATCAATATATCACTTTGACTTTAACATTTATGACATAATGGCAGTTCAAAGGTGGAATTTTTTGGTTTTTGGAGCAGTTGATCTCACCATTGTCATTTAAATCTTTTGATATTTTTTCATAAGTAAAAGACATCTCGAGAAATGAAATGACTATTTTTTATTTCAATTAAACAATAAGTTTGGAAAAAAAATGATTTTTTACAGATTAAAAAAATTGTTTGGAATAAACTAATTGTTTGATGGAAATAAAAATAATAATTATTCACCTCTTGTCACTTCATCATATTGTTTCTCATCAATTTTCTCACTTCAATTGCGTTTTTAAAAAATAATATTAATTTTTTACTGTTTTTACTATTAAACAGATTATATTTATGTTTATCAAAAAAATCTACCCCGCATAGGTTTCTCAGGGGTGGCGTTAAATTTGGTTTTTCATACTAGCTTGAAATTATTTTGTTTTATGATTGTGATGTTTCTTTCTCTCTTTTTTCTTTCCTTCTTTATTTCTTTCTTCCTTTCTTCCTATCTTTCTTTTTACTTTCTCTTCACACTCACTCATCACAATTTACTGTACGCATATTGAGTACTTTGGAGTACTAGTACTGGCCACTACGTTACTCTTAATGAAGGATCAAACATTAATCGAATAACATTTTTCCCAGGTAGGAAATGTCACACTCTCTTAGAACGTGTGATTTTTATTTTACCACACGATTGTTAGTTGTGGGGAGGCACAGGTAATAATTTGAGACCTGTGTCGAAGGAAAGAGAAAAAACGTGGGGAACGTTTGAGAAGGGTCAGAACTCATTAGGGACGGCCAGAGCCTACTGCCTGTCCCTTTGTCGGTCCTCTCTCCCCCTTCAGCCCTTTGGCCCTTCATAGGGAAAGCAAGTGCCTGCCACATACCACCACTTGAAGACTGGCCCTTTTTTACCCCTACTTTCCCCGGGAATCGAACCCCAGACCACCACCATCTGCACTCACTATTGGATTCCGTTGAGAATGGGGTCTCGATTGTGGGAGAGCTTTTCCAAGCTTTCCCGAGAGGTTTTTCACAGCGACCGTCTATTTTTCGCCGAGACAGCTAATGGAAAATTAATCGGTTCCATTCGGTATTGCTCCACACTTCAATTATCCAGTTCTTCACACTCGAACATACTTATCGAAGCATTATTTTGGTCTACTTGTTGTTTCCAGCTGTGCTCGGAGTGTTTTTCAAAGCTGATCGGATTGTAATCAATGTTAAATGGATTTAATTGTTAGTTTTCCAAGAATTACGGAATTGTGTGTAGTTTTCAATGATGAAAACAAGAAATTAGTTCGAGAAGAATGTATAATAGTGAATTTGTAATACTCAATATATTGTTAGGAAATTCAAAAAAGAAGAAAAAATAATTCTACGCTACACATTGTGTCAACTGGGCTTCCGGTTTCACTGATAACAAGTACTTGTTTTTCTGTCTTCATTTCGTCTCCTCTCTCTATCACTTCTATTCGTCATATGCGTTTCTAGGACATTTGAGCATATTAGAGAATCTTCTGGATCATGTTTTCTGTGTAAATAGAAACATTGAAAAGCGTCTGGAAATTACTAGTATAAACAAAAATCATATAAAAGCGGGTTTAACTCAGCAGGAAGTTCAGTTGTTCATTTTTTCAGTTAATTTCTCTCAGTTGTTAACTTCAAAACGTTCGCATCCAGTGACAGTTTGTGACAGTATAGACATTCGCGTCTGCGCGAATTATGAATTGGATTAGTGGGATTTATTTGCATTGCTTTTGTTTCGTAAAAATTCCGTCATGGCGTGTCTGTGCTGGGACCGTCACGCTTATCAAGTGCTCGTGATAGGTTTATGTGGTTAACTCTTTGACATTAGACATTCTTCTTCGTGGTAAAATACTCAGTGCAATTATTTTTTATTATCAAATACCTTAAAAGATACAGTTCAGTTATTTATTGAATTATTGATCGGCCTATTGTCAATTAATGTGGCATAACTGATTGGTGCGTGCTGTAAGTGATTTATGTTAATGAAGTTCGAGTGTTAATTTCAAGTGCTGCCAGCATTATTTTAGTCATAGAACCCATAACAATATTGAAGTTCAAAACTATAACATGATCGACAATGAAATTGTTTGAGCCATTAGCTTTAAATCTAGCAGCTAGCTTTTGTAATTTTTTTATTCCACTCCCGTCTGCTGCTGCAATCTGGTAGCCAGTTTGTAAACCTTCAACCAGTTTATCTTTACTGTTCTATTGCGTCTGCGCGAATTATGAATTGGATTAGTGGGATTTATTTGCATTGCTTTTGTGTCGTAAAAATCCGTCATGGCGTGTCTGTGCTGGGACCGATCGAGTTCAGTATTATTTTCATTATTCGTTTAAATACTTATGCATATGTATGAAGTTGAGCTGAGTGAAAATAGGTTAAGTTGTTCCATCAATTATTTTAGTGAAAAAGAGATAAACATACATAGTACCGGTACTAATAGTTTGAGATCATATATGTGCGGCGTGGGAAATTCTTCAGAGCAAGCATCTACCACATGGATGAATTATTATCACCTATCTATTCCTCTTGAAATATTCCTTTCCAACACCTCACACCTAAAATTCATTCCATCATCACGAGCTGGATTACACAATCACATTTGGGTGAGTCTTTTTTTCAAGATTACTTTGTATGTGAAATTCTCTATGCGGCATCGACCCTCGTTAGTCGCTTTTGTCAAATTTTGCAAATTCGAAAATACAGTCCACTTAATTACCAAACAGAAATATTAGGTTATCTGCGGATACGTTATAAATTAGACAAAAAGCGATGTAAATAAAGGTTACTTTACTCCATAAATTTCATTTTAGTGTTAAAATGAAGCTATTTTAACGCTGCTGCCACTTTCAATATCAGTCTAGAGGTATCACTCGTGTCCTAATTTATACATCTCGGCTTGAAAGCAGTCGAAAGCCGATCAATTAGACTAGACCGATACTAGAAAATGACAGTAGTGTTGGAATAGCTGCATTATAACACTACTTTTATTAGACGTGAAATAGAGTGAGCTATATTGGCATTACTTTCTAACATCTTTAATCTACTTCATAACTGAGCCGTAGATAAACGAGAAATTAGTTCGAAAAAAATGTATAATAATCAATAACGATTCCATAATATGTTCTTTATTAATATGCATCTTTCTTGTATTACTGAACTGTTTCAATGTTTCGTTTTCAATGCGAACGTCTAAATCAATATTCTTGTTTTAAAAAAATTGGTGATGGTACTAAAAAGTGATATTTCTAGTTGAACTTGGATATTTCAATTTTTTTCAATCTCAATTCAATTCATTTAACAAACAAAAGTCATTCACAAAAATAAAATAATAAAGCAAAAATAGAAATAACAAACAGACAATTAAAAATAGGTGGCTCCATTGTATAATACCTATATAACCTAGAAATATGATATTTTAGTTATAAAAATTTGTGAAGAAATCAGTTGTGGGCAATAATGTGTTGCATCTTTGCTTGTTTCTGTTTTTGTAATGAGTAAACAAATAAATAAAGCAATAAAATAAAGAACGACACATTAAAATGAATTAGTGAAATTTCATTTGGCACAAGTTATTGCCAAACTATGAGACCTGGCAAGGTGAATAACCCAGCCCTATTACCGTTTAAAAGAATATCAATATTTTTAGGCACGCACAGGGTGGGGCCAAGTCCGCCCTGGCCAACTGTCAACTGAATAAGGTTGGAGACCTCAACATGTTGGAAAAGACTGCTATGGGGTGCGGTATGGAGGAAAGGGACGTTGTAAGGAAGAGAAAGGTGAGGAATTGAGGCAAAAGAAAAGTGGTGAAACAGAGAAAGGTCAAATAAATGGTGAGGTGGAATGGTGTAGGAGAAAGAGGAGTAGAAAGTGAAGAAAACGAAAAAAGGAGCAATAGAAGAAAAGAGAGTGAAAAAAGATGAAAAATATGAAGAGAGAGAAGAACAACAATAAAAAGAAGATGAGTAGAAGTGAGAAGAAAATTGGTGACGAAGAAATTGAGGGGGCGGAAGAGGTGAAGTTGATGGAGGATGATGAGGAAGAGGAGGAGGAGGAGGAGTAGAAAGAGGACGATTAGGAGATGTAGGAGAAGGAGCAGATAGGGGTGGGGGTTGAGGTGGAAAAGGAGGATGGGGAGGATAAGGAGAAGGAGGAGGAGGAGGAGTTGAAGGAGGAACAAGAGGTGAAGAAGCAGGAGGTGAAGGAGCGAGAAGAGGAAGAGAAGGTAGAGAAGGAGGGAGAATAGGGGGATCAGAAGGAAGTGGAGAAGGAATAGGAAGGAGAAGACGGTAGTGGAGGAAAAGAGTTGGACGAGATGGAGTAGTTAATGGTGGAAGAGGAGAAGGATAAGGTGTTGAAGGAGGAGAGGGAGGAATAGGAGGAGGAGAAAGAAGATGAGGATCAGAAGGAGGAGAAGGAGCAGGTAGAGGAGGCGGAGGATGAGGGATTGGCGAGGAATGAAGAAATGGAGTAAAACCAAAAAAAGGACAAGGTATAAAAGGTGGAAATGATAGAAAGAGATGAGGGGATGGAGGAGGATGAGGAGTAAGAAAATGAGGAGGGGAAGGAGGATTAGGAATGAACGAGGATGAAAAAATGCAGTAGAAACCAAAAAAAGGGCAAAAAATATGGAGCAAGAAACAAGGACAAACGAGATGTCCGCCAATTTTGGGGCACGCCTTTTTGAGTGAGGGTGGTGAGGCAGGCGGTTTATGGTGTTGAGGGAGCTGAGGGGGGACCTCAATTGGTCGCTGAGGCAATCGATGCCAGCTTGTCTATATAGTGAGTGAGGAGGCTCCTGTGGTGAGGAAGGGGCAGTGAGGTACGTGAGACCTCTATTCCCTTACACCGTTCATTCATTTCGAATAAAACACAGACATAGATCTTGTGTCAGTGCATTAGATGTGTCTGTAGCCGTCACTGTATATATTTTATGACTCTAAGGTTTCTATTCGTACGCATGCTTGCACAGTGGAGCATTCAGACTTCAAGCCGTATTTACGAACGTAACTCGAGCGTTCTTATCTAAGCACGACTTGGAAAGGCCCTATTACATCGAAGGTGGTCACAAGCTGATCTAACCTCGAAACGTAATTTCAAACACTAACAAACATAATTTAGCAATGATGAAAAAATAAAGATAATACTCCGAATGTAAATTCACAGTTACCGTTATGTAATATTTACTATGTCACATTCCTTTATATTTCACTTTCGATTTTTTGCATGATGAAATATTGATGTAGAGTAGAATTGAATGGCTACCTTTTTATAAGTTACCTGGAAGGGTGAAGTTAGAGCGCTATAGCGAATGGCGATTTAGCGTAGAAAGTACCAAAGATCTTAAAGAACTTCCTCTTTTCTTCAGTTCAAAATGTATGGGTTAGAATTCAGAGGAGGGATAATGAAGTTTTAAGAATTGAATGTTTGATGCTCAACATATTTACTTGTATTCAAACATGGGTTGAAATTCGTGTTTTATCTGTTCAATCTTATAACAGTATAAGATATATATATATAAATATTTTTTTTTTTTTTTTTTGAGGATGAAGACCACATAGGTCTGAGACCTGTGCGTGGGTAATGAGTTGAATGATGGTGATTTATGAGTTATGATTAAAACAGTATAGAATTCGTATCGAAGGGCTTGGCATACTGATATAAAACTGTAAGCTCAGTTAGAAAAGTAATCACAAACTTTCACTTCTCGTTTGTGTAGTACGCTCTTTGGACTACAACACAACGTTGAGGTCTGAAGAGTCACCTACGATATTGTAATCGGCTATGGTACTATGTACATTCATAATATAAATTTTAAAATCTTATAGATGAAGTAGCAAATATTCGTAGATAATAATAATACAGTAATAGAAGTAAAGCAGCAATGTATTCTATGTAAATATATAAGAAAGGTAACCAGCTTGAGATTAGTAAGAAACAAGAAAGTACATTCTCTATTTGTTTTACGTGAACTACTACGTTATATCCTATATAAATTGACGTCTACACGCTACGTGATCACTTATAACTATTTTAGTTGACGTTGACCGAAATGGGAAATTCATGGTATTTAGCAATGTAACAATAGCACACAAAACAGAAATCAACATCTGTTGATTTTATCAGCCTGTTCTTATTGAAGATCAATGGTAATATCATCAACGAGTACCACGATTGATCACCGAGTGAAATTATGTTAGCCCCCTCCTTACACACTACTACATCCCCTTTACTTCCTCTCACACTTTTTGCCCTTGACCTCCCTTCGCCGATCCCCCTCCTCTGAACCCCTCCCCCCCACCCCCCGATCCTCTTTTAAACCCCTCCTTGAGAGGAAATTAATCCTAATCGGAATTTGCAGTCCTCCAAAAAAAGCCCCGACTAACGTGACACCACTAGGCCATGGTAATTACCCGAAAACCATGGAAAACAGGGCAACGATCTTTGAATTCACCCTGTTGTTTGTGCTGCAAACTGGAGCGGACATTCCTGACCCCAAATTCGGAAACAATTCCGTTAACCCCACGCAACATGTATTCCTGTCTTTGTCCCTCCAATTTCCGGGCTCGGTTTGAGTTTGGGTTCCACTGCGATGTTATCTACTGCGAATTACTACAAACTCTGATTCGTCTGTCGGTTTGGTAAGAGAGAGAGTGTGTGTTAGAGAGGAGGGTGAAGAGAAAGAAAGTGATGAGGGTGATTGAGGGAAGAGAGGGAAGAGTGTGGGGAAGAGATGGGAAGAGTGAGACAGATAGAAAATGAAAGAGAGTGTATGAGAGGAATCTGAGTGAGAGGTTATGATTTAGGAAGAGAAAGACAGACTGACGAGAGAGTGTAAATGGGAAGGGGAGTGTGTTACAATATCGCTTTGAGAATAATGTGATTGAGAGCTCTCCGATTTTATAAGTTTTGGACGAATAAAATATAGACTATCGGAGAAATGATTTAGATTAAATCAACTTTATACATATGAAAAATAGCAATTCTATTGTTTTTATACTCTTCTTTTTTCTCTACTTCTTCTCGTTGAAAAAATCATCGAATAAATAAACAGTAATTGATTACAAGTGATCCTCCCATCTATTTTTATTTTCTTTGAGGATGCATTCCACATAATATCGTATTCGCGCACAGATGTTTTTCTTTGCGGGTACATTTTTTCAAATATGATTTTTGATTTTATTACTGTTAAATTAATGTTCAAAGTGTTCGGAACCCACAGGTCTCAGACCTATGTGAGCTTCATCCTCAAAAAAAAAAAAAAAAAAAAAAAGAGATAAATTTGAACTTTAAAATGGGTCTGAGACCTGTGCATAAGTATGGTATGTTATTTGTGGACTACCATTTATATCTGTGCTTCACATAGATGAACTCAGTGTCTTAAAGAGGAAAACTGCGATCTATTTGCGCCAGGCCTTATTCGATATACGATTATTAACAAGCAATAGCACCGTAACAGTGAACATTGGACTGTTTGAACGCTCTCAGATGTAATGAAAGCACTCGTTGCCATGTAAAGCAGTCAGTCAACGAAATTAATACTTCAAAGATGTAGTGGGTTCCTGGTGGAAAGGGGATGAGTAGGAGGACGAGGTGGAAGAGAAGGTAGATGGGAAAGAAGAGTAGGGGAGGAAGAGGAGCAGAAGAAGAAGGAGAAAGTGGAAGAGAAGGATGAGGAAGAGGAGGAGGAGGAGGAGGAGGAGGAGGAAGAAATAAGAAGAAAGAGGAGGGAAAGAAGGAGAAAGAGTAGGGAGAGAAAGAGGAATAGAAAGAGCTGGAGGAGAAGGAGAACAAGGAGGAGAAGTAAGAGGAGTAGGGGGAGAAAGAGAAGAAGGAGGAGAAGGTGGAGGACATGGATAAGGAGGAGGAAGAGAAAAAGGCAGAGAAAGAGGAAGTGATAGAGGGGAGGGGAAGGGAGAGGAGAAGAATAAGGAAGAGGCGAGAAGTAAGAGGACTAGAGAGAGAAAAAGAAAAAAGAGATAATGACAGGTTGAGGATGAAGAGAAAAAAGTGAAGGAGAAGAGGAAGAGTGTGAGGAAAACGAAGAGGAGGAGGACATAAAGGGGAAAAAGAGGAAGAGGAGGAAGATGAAGAGAAAGAGGGTGATGAGGAGAAGGAGGAGGAGAAGAAGAAGGAGGAAGTGGCGTCGCGGGAGGTGGAGAAAAATGAGAAGGAAGAGAAGGTGGTGTAGGAGGAAGAGGTGAAAAGGGCGGAGTAGAGGAAGAAGGATAAGAAGCAGTGGAGATGATGAAGAGGATAAGATAGGGGATTTGGAAGAGGTGGATGGAGAAGGAGGATGAGGAAGAGCAGGAGCCATGGAGGAAGAGATGTTGAAGGGGAAGTATAGGGAAAAGGAGAAGAATAAAAATATAGAGAAAGTAAAAGCGAAGGAGAATGAAAGAAAAAAAGAAGGAAAACTACAAAAGAGGAAGAGAAAGGAGAAGAAGAAGTGAGATGAAGTGAGGAGTAAGAGAAAGAAGAACATCAACTGAGTTCCAATGACAGGCAAATATTTCATTTCCAGAAAACGGGATTTACAGAGAGCTATTGCTCTTTGAAAATGTGTTTCCCGGTGCTGAGTTATAAGCGGAGGCCAGCTCTAGAGAGAGCGAGAGAGAGAGTAAGAGAGTGAGTGAGATGGCCACTAGGATGAAATAAATCAGAAAGCTTATAACGCAATAAGGGAAACTCTTTATCTTGTGTTCTGAGCGCCGACTTTAGTTGCTCTTGCGGGGATTCGGGTGATGGAAATTGCCCTCAAAACTGAAAGCCACAGATGAGCTTCAATCCTTTCACTTTCCTCTCCTCCCCACTTCTCTTCTCACAACTTGTAAGAGAACCCAACTGAATAACCTCCCTCCACCACCCACTCCTTCTAAACCACCGCCCACACCTTCTATTACTCCTCCTCCTCCTTCTTCTGCACCTTCTCCTCCTCCTCCACCTTCTCCTCATCCTTCTCCTCCTTCTCCTACTCCTCCTTCTTCTCCTCAGTCTCCTTCTCCTCCTCCTCCTACTCATCCTTCTTCTCCTCCTCCTCCTACTCATCCTTCTTCTCCTCATCCTCCTTCTCCTACTCCTCCTTCTTCTCTTCAGTCTCCTTCTCCTCCTCCTACTCATCCTTCTTCTCCTCATCCTCCTTCTCCTCCTCCTCCTACTCCTCCTTATCCCCCTAATCCTCATCCTCCGTACCTTTCTCCTCCTCTTTCGTCTCCTCCTTCTCCACCTACTATTCCTTCTCCTCCTCATCTTTCTTATCCTTCTCCTCCTCCTCTTCCTCCTCCACCTCATCCTTCTTTTCTGTTTCCTTCTCCTTATCTTCCTCTTCCTTCTCCTCCTCATCCACGTTATCTTTCCCATACCTCACCACCCCCTCTTCATTCCTCTCTCTTTATTCCTTCTGCTACGTCTGTTCTATGCTACTCACTGTCCTTTTCTTTGTTATTTACCTCCAGTCACTTCATCGTTTTTTCTCTCATCTCTTTTCTTAATTTCTCTTTACACTCACTTATTACATTCCCGCTTGTTTTTCTATTGTAGCTAACTGCATCTTGCACACTCTTTCTATTACCTATTTTTTATTCCTTGCTCATTCTTTAGTCAACATTCTTGTCTTCTTTCCTCAGCACTTGTTTACTTCATATCTTTTCTCCTGTTGTCATAACTCTTTCTCTCACTGAATACATTTTTTCTTCTCCTCTTTTACAAGTCTCTTCCTTCATTAGCTTTCCACGATACTTATTATCCTATTATACATATCCATTTTTTTTGCCATTCCTATCCCGTGCCAAAGTTTTAAATTCACACAAATTTTGAACCGATTTCTCAATCAAATCAAATCAAAATTCATTTATTTTGCACACAAGACAGTACAAAAAAATGGTTGAAACTAGAACATCATAAGATAATCTTTATTATCAAGATACAAAAAGTAAAAAACATCCGAAATTTTACAAAATAAAATAATTATACAGTGCAAAATGAAATACGCACCCCTAGGCCCAAGCCCGAGAGGGGTGTACTACACAAATTAATTTTTTTTTATGAAACTCAGAGAGTAGAACTTTTTAAAAAAGAATAATTCAAATCTGGTGAATATTGAAAGACAAAAAATTACAGAGAAGTAGGGTTGTAACTTCAAGTCCATCACTCTACATCCCTGTATCGTCATTCATCTCATTACCAACGCACAAGCCTCAAACTCTTGTGAGTTTCATCAGCAAGAAAAAGAACTGCAGCACAAGAAGTAAATTAGTCATGTTTACATGGAATTTAAGTATTTTATATGTTTTCAACTATGCTCAAATCTTTTTCTGTTCTAAATTTTACTCAAGAATTTTTAAAACACAAGACTCATACATTACTAAAGAGCACTATTTATTTGTCAGTAAGTGATTTCGTCCTTTGTGAGAGACTTCATCAGTTGGTCATCACAGTTAACTCTATTTTATTCATTTATCCCATGAAAATATCAACCAATGTATGAATTGTAAGTTTTTTTTTAGTTTTTTTGTAGATCTCATGCACTAGTTACCATAATTGCTATATCAATTAATTGAGGAGAGACTTAACTTCGATGTGAAAGGAACTCTTGTATACTGGGAAACGCTTTATCGACTAAATAATTTTTCAATTGGTCGTTTCAAAATATTTCTATATTTTGAAGACTCTTTAAAAACAAAGGTAGCTTGTTGTAGAGTTTCCTACCGATATAACTAGGTTTTTGTTTGAATAAGCTGCTATTGTGACTTACCAAGTGATAATCTTTTCGGCTTCTTGAATTATAATCATGTACGTCAAGATTTCGATTAATATCACTCCTTTTTACATATAAAGTGGCGTTATACACATATAAGCCGGGTACAGTTAGGGACGAAGTCTCTTGAACAACGGCCCACATCAATCTAATCTATTTACTCTTTCCATACACCTAATAGCATTCGTTTGGATCTTAAACACCCTATCAAGGTTTTGTTTTGATGAATTACCCCATACTAAGATAGCATACCTAATATGTGACAGTAAGAGCCCATGGTATGCTGTAAAAAGTAAATAGCTCTTTGTTATTTAATTTAGCAAGCTGTCGCGGTACAAATACCCCAGATGAGATTTTACATCATATTTTCTCATAATACATAATAATACATAACGGCTGACGGCCTTAGTTCAAGCCATATGATGTATTCTGGATATTTTGTTTTACATTTATTGTTGATGTATAAAGCACCTTTAAATTCTATATTCTATTCTATTCGAATAATACATAAGCATAAAACACATAGAAAACATGGTTCTATTGAAGGTTAAGCAGACATTAAATTAAAAAACTATGTTTGGGTTTGTTGATTATGTTGACCTTTTTTGTCATGGAAAGTAACCACAAAATTTCTGGAAATCATGGAATTGAGTTTTGAGATCATCGAGAAAATTAGTTGATAAAAACTAAATTCAATGTGATTCCAAGAATTCGTTATTTCTAACAGTGCGAATTTAATCCTTGATCCCAAATATTCAACAACGTTTTCCAATTTAGCTGACGTTGCTATTTGCAGGAAATTGAAATTCTCAACAACCAAGAATATTTCTCAGCTGAAGATTCCCTGAGCAAAGTGTACAACAGACTCAACAAATTGAAATTCATTAAATTACCGAAGGGCTCACAGGTCTCGACAATCCTTTCATTCAGTTAGAATAATGAGTCAAACAAATCCTCGCACTAAGTGGATCTGCCTCATTGGCGGATTTGAATAATTTTCGTAATGGAGTTCGGAGAAACTCAACGTTGGGTTGGGAATATTATTTGGGGCCAAGCCACAGCATAACTTGGGAATTACTTATAGGACTACATCATCTGCCGTAAACACCGCAGCGGTTGCATTTCCTGCTGAGTTGCGAAGAAATCCAATTCAACTTTCTATTAATCTTTTTCATGCTTCAACTCCATTCATTTATTTCAAACTGAATAAGAATTGCTGTCCACTTATCAATTCACAACTTCTTTTGACCAATAATATGCTCTTTCTTTTATTTATTCTTCTCCACCTCCTCCTGCTGCTCCTTTCACTCCTCTTCCTCCTTCTTGACATCCTCATTCCCATCCTCCTCCTCATTCACCTCATTCTCCTCCTCCTCCTCCTCCTCCTCCTACTACGCCTCCTCATTCTTCTCCTACTCATTCTCCTGTTCCTTCTCGTCCTCCTTCTATCCTCCTTTTTCATTTCTTCATCTTTTTCTTCTTCTTCTTCTCATTTTCTTTTTCTTTTACTTCTACTTCTTCTTTTTCTTCTTCCTTTTCATGTTTCTCTTTTACGTCTCATGTCGCCTCTCCTTCTCCTCATTCCTCTTCGTTTTCTATTTTTTTAATTCTACTTTTTTCTCTTACTTTTAGTTTTTCTATTCCTTCTCTCTCATACACCTTCTGTTCCTTGTGTTGCACCTTCTCCGTCTTGTAGTTTCTTAGTTTTTCTTCTTTTCATACTTCTTCTTCTTCTCCTACGTCTCCTTCTCCGCCTACTTGTATTCCTCCTCCTGCTCTTCTTCTTCTCCTCCTGCTTCTTCTTTTTCTTCATCACCTCCATTTCCTTCAACTCATCCTCCTCCTACTAATCCTCCTTCTCCTCTTCCACCTACTTATTCTCCTCCTCCTCCTCCTTATTCTTCTCCTCCTTATCCTCCTTGCCTTTTTTTATTTTTTCATCTATTTTTCTCTTCTATTCTTCTTCTTTTTTTCATGTTCTTCTTTCTCTTCTCATCCCTCCTCTTCTTCGTCTTCTTCTCCTAATTCCTCTTCTTTTCTAGTTTTATTCTACTTTTTTCTCTCACTACTAGTTTTTCTATTCCTTCTCTCTCATACTCCTACTCTTTCTTCTATTGACCCTCTCCGTCTCGTAATTTCTTGATTTTTCTTCTTTCCCATGTTTTAAAGAAACCTAATAATTAGTTTACAAGCATTCTTGTATTTGGTTGAGTGGTTTGGATCAGTCATACAGGAAACAGTGCGTGGCGAGAACACCCTTGTTTATGCTAATATAAGCCCTGAATGAGTAAAATTATTTTAAGACATTTCATATTAATTTCCTTTTTTTAAGTTTTTAAGACAACTTAATTTTGCTCATTTAATTATTTCATAGAATATTTGTATCAATAAAAAATATGAGAAGATAACTAGTGAGTGAAACAGGCCTTCAACACATCAAACATGCGTGTCTGGAGGGTTAAGTTAGGTTGAGAGTGAGAGAGAGCGCGTGTGAGAGAGTGAGTCACAGGGAGCCAGTGAATGCGATAGAGCGTGTGTGAGAGGAAGTGAGAGACAGTGTGTGTGTTAGATAGTTAGTAAGATATAGAGTGAGAGATTGAGTGAGAGAGATTTTGAGAGCGTAGAATCGATTGTTTGATGGCAAATTGCCTAACCGCCAGGGTGGCAGCGCTATTATTAGCGTAAACAAGGGTTTTCTCGCCACGCACCATTTCCTGCATGACTGATCCAAACCACTCAACACCATACAAGAATGCTTCAGCACATTCAAAACAAACAAGGAGGCCAATGTCTTCCACATACTTCCAACTTATGTTCAATTTATTGTATAGGTAAAACTTGGAATCAAAAATTTTGATAAGACTAGAGAAATTATGTTGAGTCAATGCCACCTCAAAACTTTTCAAGCTCACTTGACTCAAGAAATCCTCAAGGGGCTTTTCGAGACATCCTGGACTCAAGGAAGCGTTATGCTTGGTTCTTATGCACGTATTTATGAACCTTCCTTCAGTTTCTCGTGTCTTAAGGGACTCTTGAAATGCGACTATTCTAAATGCTCTTCAGGTACCCTTCGAGTCGAGAGAAACTGAAAAAACGTTCACAAATATTACCCTGAGACCTTGATGATAAAAGAAATCAGCTTAAGATTTGGTCTACAACTAAATTTGAAAAGATTCAAATTATGAGCTGAGGTAGAGAGATATAAATGAATAAAAGAAAAGGAATCAACCATCACGTCTATTCCTACAGTGTCTCTTAACTCGAGGTACTCTTGAAATTCCTATATGAAAACAATACATTTCAAGAGTCCCTCAAGTCAACAGACACTGAAGAAACGTTCATAAATACGACACTTAGGCGGCGTTCACACCGGCACGATATGCGATATGCGATATATCTTAAGCGATACGTGATACGCGACACGCACGGACAGATACTTGAAATGTAGAGGGAGGCGATAAAAATGGTTCACACCGAGGCGATTGCGCAATATATCGTAAGCGATGAATCGCACCAAGTGCTGCATGCTATCGGTCTTTGCGATTAGTTGCATACGATACTAGGAAGGAATTTGTTAAGTAAACAGACATTTCGTCATACCGAGCATACAATATAGTACTCCAATATTCTTTCTCCTCTCTCCTTCATGCTATCGGTACATGCTTTACGATTAGTTGCATATTGACTTCGAGTAGTCAACATGTCGGGAAGGGAATACAAGGCTGTATTTCATTTTATTAATTTCGTCAAATCTCGTCATTGCATCTGGAATCAAATTGTTATACTGTATTACAAATTCAAAATGTGAAAATTTCTTAAATCTGATACAAGAAAGAGCTCATACTTTTCTACTTGAATTATCAAAGAATTACAAATTCGTCATTATCTCACCGCCAGAGGTGGCGCCAATTTATCGACTGCAGTATGAACCATCCTTGCGATATATCTTAACGATATTTTCACTGAGATATATCGCATATCGCATATCGTGCCGGTGTGAACGCCGCCTTAGAGAATGAGATAAGAATAAGCAAATTTTATAATAGGAAGGAAATCAAAATGAAAATGTTGGATTAAATGGAAGGATGAGATGAAAAATTGGCAGAAAATGATAAAAATATATGTAGATGAAAAAGAGGATATAGATGGAGAATAAGAAAAAAAGAAGGAGAATAAAAAGAATGGGAAGTAGAAGATGGGGGAAAGAGGAAGCATCTCAGGTAATATATCACAGTTTCTGGTTGGTGTAACACCTTTCCTTTCGTGACTACAATCCACAACCATTCCTCCAGCTCTTCCTAATTTTCTCTTCCTGCTTCTCCTCCTCCTCCTCCTCCTCCTCCTCCTCCTACTCCTCTGCTCCTTCTCCGCCATTTACTCTACCTTTTACTCATCCACCACCACCTCTTACTTCTCCTTTGTCAGCTCGTACTCTTGCTAACCCTTTTACTCTTTCTCCTGCACCTGCTCATCCCCCACCACCTCCTCCTCTTAATCATGCTCCTCCATTTCTCCAATCCCCTCCTTCTCTCACTTCTCCTTCTCATCCTCCTCCAACATCACCTTCACCGCCATTTCTTCCACCACCTCCATCACACTACCTGCTCAACGACTTCCTTCTCCTACTCCTCCTCTTCCTGCTCCTACACCTCCTGTCACTCCTACCTATTTCCTCTTCCTCTTTCACTTCCTCCTCCTTCTCCCTTTCCTCCATCTCCACACTTTTTTCTCATACTTACTTTTTCATCCACCTAACAAGCAAATAATCCACTCCAATTACAGCTAGAGCGCATGCGTTGACTGTAGTGTTTTACATCACAATGAACAACAACCTGTGCTTGAAATTTGTGAGCTGCTCAGTGGTGTTAATTACAGCTGAAACTGAGTAAAAAACCCATCTACAAATGTCACCGGCCTTGTTTTTCTGTATCTAATTCGTTATTCATTAGAAATAAGACATTTCTCTGAGTATCTCTCACATGGGCAGCGACAAGAGCTCCGGAAATTTTGTTTATTTGCTTAGATATTTGTTTAATTATATACAAAGTTTTTTTTTATTTATAGTTTTTAAAAATTAGTCGTATATTATCAGGCTACCATACTGAATTTTATCATACAGAGAGGAAATTCTTTATATAGGGAGGTGTTAAATAATGGAGAAACATGAGTTAACTTGACCATCAAAGAGCTTCTCAAAGATTCCAACTCTTAGCTCTTAAATGTTATCTAATGCTAGGTTTTTCATTCGTTCAGTATATCAAGCCTTTAGGCTTGTTTCACATGCACCTGGTAGTCAGGTCAACTAGTATTTTGACCCAGCTTTAGGATATTGTATTGTATGGAGCGCAGAACTTATGATCCAATGTAATTATGTCGGGTAAATGACACCAATTACCTGTGCTAGTTATGTGTGGAACAAATTTTAGGGTGGCTATTGAATTAATAACTGAATGATTTATCAAATAAATGGGAATCCGGGCATAAGGTGATATAACAAAAACCCTGAATGTTGAATGCAGGGGATTAGAAATGTATGTTCCAAAATTAAAGATCGTATTATATAACGTAGTCCACAATACCATAGTTGAAATGGATCTTTAATGGTTTATTGTGTTATTTGAATAATTCCAGAATTGGTATCAGACTGAAAACCTGTTCTACCAATACTTGATGTAGGAGAAATCATTTCTGTGGATAATATCCAGGAGAATCTGAAAATCGCTCTTTAAGGAAAATAAATGTCATCTCACTTTGCGTGAAACAGCACTGGAATATTTTGAATTGTGTGACATAAATATGGGGGATAAATAAATAATAAACAATAACAGAAATTAATGACAAGTTGATTCAACCCAGTAAGAGAATAACCTCCATTACTGAATTCTTGAGAAATTTTCCCATTATTGTAACAGATTTGAGAAAGTATACAGGTATCAACTATGTTTCCAAAAATTCATATTTGATTTTTTAATTTTATATAAAATATACCAAGAATTTATATCACAGATATTGACTGCATTTCTGAAAATTCAAATTTTATTTTATTTATTTATTTTTTTGTCTTGGCAGACACCCTCACCCCATCATCATTAGCAAGACAAATCCTGCAACCAACAAAAGATACAATTTCAATTTGAACTGCAAACTGAGAACAGCGACTTCAACTATAAACTAGCTCTTCAGAAACTTGTTTCGTCTGCCTTTGTTGGCTACATGTGTTTATTTATTGAAAGTCTAATCATGGCTGAGTTCTATTCAATTGGAAACTTCCACATCGTCGTCTCCAGATGAAAAACGAATACAATGCTTTCCTTCCTTTCCTTTTGGTTTAGTAACTGCACCTCCTTCTCTCTAAAATGCCTTCAAGGTGAATTTGAAATTCATTTATGCAGCCGCTTTCTTCAACTCGACGGTTTTCCTTGGTGTGCATATTCAGCATCTGAATTTTTCATTGATTCTTCTCATTGAAAGGAAGAAAGGATTGAAATGTTAGCTATATTCTACATTCCCTTGCTTCCTCTTTTCAATTCTCTCTCTCTTTTTCTTGTCTATCGTTCTCTTCCTCACACACATCCTTTCCCCATCTCACCCTCTGTATCTGAAAATGACTTCACTATTCTGTGTAATTCATCACTGAAATCTTACTTCTCATTCTTCATTACCTATCATACTAACACTTTCTGTAATCCAATCCCTTGGAATATCCACTATCATATTTATCATCTTACATTTTTTGACATTTAACAGAAATCAGTGTGTCACTATTTATGGTATTGGCTGAGCAGTTACTTGGAAAGAGAGAAACAAATGGTGCTGCCAGGCTACAACTGTTCAAAGACTCCAGAGCATCTACAGTAAGCTACAGTATTCCACACCATAAATGTTCATAAGAATATACACATGCGCACTGGAGTCCTCCTCCTTCATACTACATGACAGGTGATGCCATTCTTGTGGTGCACCAACTATATTACTTTTGGGTCTGAGAGTTGCTTGTCTTGATAACACTGCAATAAGTCATATACATTGTAAATTTGCACTAATAAAGTCGTCTGAACTGCTATGTCATGTCACAAAAGGCTTAATCACATTGGTCTGTTTACTGTACAACTCATACTCATATACTACTCATATAATATACTCATACTCATATTATACTACTCTGTACTACTCATGATGTGGACTCATACTTTACCACAGATACTTTATCACCTATTCTGTAGCTGTACTCTATCATAGACATGTGATGAGAAATCTTGTGGAATGGTGAAAGAGAGACATTTCTATGCAATAGAAATGAGAGAAAAAAGTGATTATAATTTTTGTACACGAATTTCTCTGCTTGTCACATTTTCCCGAGCAAGTCATACAGAAAGTAGTTTTTTTTTTTTTTTTTTTTTTTTTGAGAAAAATATCAAAGGATACGAAACAGACAGACATTGTGTCGTTTTGATTTATAACATGTGTCGCATGAGTGGTGGTAACATACAGACGCATAGGAGCACGCAAACCCTCCCATAATGCACTGGGACTCGGTCTGGAGGCCTGAATTTGAATGAATATACATATATATTCCATCTATAGTGTTGAATTCGTCTGATCTTGAGGCCTTTATATATCTATCTATATATGATCTTGAGACCTGAATTTGTATGTAGCCTATGTGCATATATAGTAAATCTAGTGGCCTAAATTCGTATGAATATAAGTAGATATATGAGGATCCTAGAGCACTTTTGGATAAATTTGGAGCATCCAATTTAATACCTAAAATGTATTAAAAAATCCAATATTATTGGAATATATTTTCCATCATAGAGAATATAAATTAATGTAAAAGAATAATTCAATTTGTTGTTTAAAAAACAACATACATTCAACGTTCGAAAAACAATTTACATTTAATGTTTGAAAAAACAGCATATATTTTACGTTTCTTGAAAATTACATAAAATGTATTAAAAAACTTCAATTTTATTAAAAACCTCCTTTATTGAATTTTATTAAAAAATATTAATTCCATTGAATTTTAGTAAAAATGTAACTCTCAGTTCCCTGTCATTCCTCTCCACTTTAACCAATCTCTATGCCAGACTGCTTATTAATTAAAATATATGCTCATTAATATATAATTAATCAATAATTATATAATCAATACGTTTATATACGTTTTAACGCCTAGAATTAATTCGTATAAACATACATATATAAAATCTAGAAGCCTATCTGTGGTAGGAATATGTAATTTGTGATGAAATGTCAACACCTAGAAACGGTTGTCAACAACCATGATTCACAGCTATGGAAGCTAAAAATGTGATCGTGCCAAGATGATAGGAAATTTGTAAAGTAATAGAATTGTTGGATAGTATAGTTGTATAGTTGTTTTTTTATAGATGGAGCATACAGATCAAAAACCGTTCTCACCTCCTTTTTCTTTTCATTCATAATGCTTTGAATGATCTTTCAGCTAATTATTATATAAATTCGATATTTTTCTCTAACTTAATTTCTTTGACCTAAATTCTGCATATTAAACAGTTATTTTATTGATAAAAAAATATTTGATTTTTTAATAAATTTTATGTATCAAATTGGTTGCTCTAAATTTATCCAAACGTTTCGTAGGAACCTCATGAATCTATACTAATATATCATTTATATATTGTCATATATTCGTTTTAACGCCTGGAATTCTTATATACATACATAAATATATTAGATCTAGAAGCCTAAACTCGTTTGTATATACATTTATATATCTGATCCAGAGGCCTTAAATCGTATTTTTATACATATATTTGGTCTAGAGGCCTATATATTCGTGTTTAGTTCGGTCCTTTTTTGGTGGTCCAGCTCAATTGGCTATTGGGGGGAAAATTCTGCTTGGTTTCACAGTGGTGTTGAGTGAAATACGACTACGTTTCTGTGAAAAAAGGAGAAAAAAATAGAAAAAAGGAAATTGTATGGAAAGAGAAAGTGGGGCTGAAGCAGAAAGTTGAAGGAAATAAAAGTATAGAGCATACGCTTAGGAACACCAGATCCTTCTGTAGTCCTGCTAGTTAACCAGTAGCAGAATAGGAGAGAAAAAATAGAAAAAGGGAAATTGTATGGAAAGAGAAAGTGGGGTTGAAGCAGAAAGTTGAAGGAAATAAGGTAGGATAGAGAAGAGAGGGGAGAAACCGAAATGAAGAAAGAGAGAAAGAGAAATGAAGACAAAGGGAAAAATGAAAGGAAGAAAAAATTAAAAGGACTGTTCATTGGAAGAAATAAAATGAAAAAGAAAGAAAATGAATAATGAGTTTTCGAGTATTTGACTTGGTGCTTAGAAATATGAATATTCATTAAGACTTCCACATGTTTCAAAATTGTTTTCCCTCGTAGTTTCTAGAGAGTCTGAATTTTGAAGAATAACGAACAAATAGTTTTATACTATTAGAAGTTCCATGAGCAGTGGTCCTCAAGCTTAAGAATAAGGTGCTTGAACAGAAGAGCATATTCGATGTACTCAATAATAATTACCATCGCAAAATTAAACGCAGTCATCAGACCTAACTCTTGATTAAAATCGCGTAGTCTATTTCATTTTTGTATTTCACAAAAGTCATTCAGTGTCACATCAACATGTGTTTTCAATTTGCGAGGTAGTTGAATGCTCAAATTAGATTTCAGATATCTGATGAATGAGTTTGTGAAACAATATTAATTAAATTTGTATGTCATACTTCATTTAAATATTAGAAATGAATCAAAAAAGTATGAATGATAACTTTATTTATATGAATAAGGCTCAACCAGATGAATAACTAGATATTACAGCCCGAGGGCTATCAATGAATCTGATTCCAATTGCATATGATGGAGCTCATTCTAAAAATCATATGTTCCTATCGAAGAAGGCTTGGGTGCCTTTCCTTTTTTCCTTATAATTATCCTTTAAATGCAACAAAATTTTTAAGAAACCGTTATACATACATCACTGCGCATTACTAAAAGGAGCATTCATGCCAAATTTCAAAGTAATCGGTTCAGGCGTTCAGCTGGAAATGCGTTACAAACAGACGAATAGACAAATGCAAAACGGTCGACTCGAAATATAGATTAGAAGCTGCTTGTTAGGAAATATGTTAATTTATTAATTACTGAAATAATTGATTTTTAATTCATATATGTCAGTTATCGGCCAATATGGAAGAAATCATTTTGAATTACAGAGGATCTGTGATTGTATCAAAAGTTCGTGCTCCTATATTCTTGAAATTATACACCATACAATTTAAGGTTCTAATAAGTGTGATTATTAAATTTACATATGAGTGTACCTATTACATCTACATATTAGTGTACGTTACTTTTACATGATGTACACATTCATGCATGTACTTATTAGTATAGAGCAGGACTGAACTATTGCCGAGCCTTAGGGGGAAACCAGTCGGCCCTCATGCCGACTTGATACTCCACTTTAAGGAGTTCAATGTTTAATTTAAATTATGTCCAATATTTTATTACTGGATCATCAAACGTTTCTGAAGAACACCTTTCTTCAAACTACTCTTTTTCGAAATAACCTGTCTCCGATCTAATCTAGTCTAGTTCACTGAGTTCAATACTTAAGGAAACCTCATTAAACTCACAACTGTGTTCCCTTACAACGAATCTCATACACACAGACACACAGTCATTCAAGTGCTAAACATAGTACTCAGACGTGAGGTGAAGTGTTATCTGAGGTTATTCAATGGACTGCGTCTAACACTTTGTAAGAGCCTGGTACAATGACGATTTCCTGAGAGCCTATATACAGTACCAAGTATAAATCAAGTGTTGTACTCTGTCTAGCTCTCACATTCCATTACCATCTCACTCGCACCCTTCACAGTCTTCCTCCCCGTAACTATCTCTTTCTATTGCTGTCCCCCTCTCCCCCAACACGCACTCTTTCGCACACTCTCTCACTCACACACACACTTTCTTAGACATTCTCTCTCAAACACACACACACACTCTCTCTCTTGCCCAAAATCATTCTCTCCCACTCTCTCTTTTTCTCACATAGACACACACACACTCTCTCTTATCTTATCTCTCTCTCACACGCACTCACACTGTCTCACTCATCCATCCTCCGCTAACTTGTGATAATACAATGACGATCTTCTCTCTTTCACACACACTCTCTCACTCCACCCTCACTTTGCTAACATGTGAGAGTGTGCGATTGATTACATGAGAGAGTGACAATTTTCTTAACTCCATATATAGACACCAAAATGTATACAGTTATCCAAATACGTTTATAAACCAAGTGTGAGAGCTTAGTAAGGATAATCCCGTGAGACAATTGAAATGAAGATGCGACAGAAATGTGGACCACCCTCCCCCCCTCCCTCGTGAGGTGGATGTAGAGGGGTCATTGAGGGAGGATTAAGGAGAACGAATGGAGAAACAAGCATGAAACACTAGGCAAGAAGGTGTGTTGAAATGTAAGGAGATGTAAGAGGTATGACGAGGGGGTGTAGAAGTGACAAAGAAGGAAGAACCGGGTTGGAAGAAGTAAGACGCAAAAAGAAGTAGACGCTCAGAGGGGTAAAGCTAGGAACGATAGAGGGGAGAGTACCTACGAACTGAACTTGAACTGAAATTGATGTGATTTCTCCATATATTTATTATTAATGTGGATGCGACATAGCCCTACACGTGCTATTGGTCGTCTGTCATGGGCGCCGACTTCATAAGAGATGGTGGGGCCTGGGTCCCACCAATAATTAGATTTTTTTTAGCTGCCTTCGACGACTCAAGAACTACTTGCGGTCTACAATGGGACAGGAGAGACTAAACTACATAGCCATTCTGAACTGTCATCAAGAAGTGCTAGGTAGTTTGGACATGTAAGACATGTTTGGCCACTTGTTAACGAGTTTGTTAACAAAAATAACATTAGAAAAGCAAGTATTGCTTTATTTTAGCGACAAGTCATCAGGACACTGCTTTTGTTTGAGTTGAATCATGTATTTTGCTACACATTTCAATGTATTTCAATACATTCATCAATGTATTACAATGAATTATCAATATTCCTGCTTCTAACAAAATTTATCATTATTCTCAATCTATTATCATTTTTTAGCTCAATATAAAGTTATCGCTCATAAAACTCGTATTTCATTTGGTACTTTTTCTGTTACAATTCTTGTAAATACAATTGATAAGTACCAAATGAAATACGAATTCAATGACTGATAACTTTAAATTGAACTAACATGGAAATAGTCTGACAAATTTATCATTGTCCTCAATGTATTATTATTTATTAGCTCAATATAAAGTTATAACTCATAAAATTTGAATTCTATTTGGTATTTTTGATACAATTCTTGTAAATAGAATTGATAAAGAGTACCAAATGAAATTCAAATTTGATGAGTGATAAATTTATATTGACCTAAGATGGAATGAATGTGTCGAATGCTATGGCATAGTCTATTTATTTACAAATAATTAAATCATTACCTACCAAGAAATTCCAGATAAATGTTTGAATTAAAATTAACCTTGGGACCTTTCTGCACATTTTCAGGAGAATATGTTTAACTAATTTAGGTGCAAAACAAAAATTTTAAACACTATGGAGTGTATTTGAAATGGCTCCAAACAGCCTGAAAACTCACTGTTTTACACCTTTTTTAAATTTTCTCTTGGGGGCAACCCCCGGCCCCACCAATGTTTTTCCCAAGTCGGCGCCCATGTCGTCTGTTATGTATTCAGTTATTGTTTGAATAACGACCAATTTTTTTCTTATCGAATCCCAAGTGCAGAGTCAAAAATATAAGTTACTTGACTGACTCTATTCACACCACCCGTTGTATTTTATTAATATTCTATTGAAGTAGTGAGCTATCTATATCACAATCATCACAATGAAAATCTGATGAACAATAAACATAAATAATGTAGAAGTGCTGAATTTTGTACAGTACACAGTAATATGACTGTCTATGAATATTTATGTATACAATCAAAAATGAGCTCATAGTTTTATTGAATTGGAATAAAAAAGACTCCGATCTCTGCTGTAAAATCACTTCCCGTTGGTTCGGAACCCACCTGAAAATGTAGGTTCAACTCATCAATTACTATCATCCAACTCAATACCCATACAAAGGTTTGATATATGTATCTGAGCTTCATCCTACAGTAAGAAATCAGAAAAAAAATTGAAATCCATTTTATTTCAATTTTTCTCCAATTCCCGTTCAGTTATCATTCGGATTCCGTCCAGTTCTCGTCGGGCTGGAAATCGTAGCTTCAGGGGGGGGGGGATGTTAAACCGATTCAGGAGTCTGTTGATGGGATGATGGGGGATACTATGGGGTAGGAAGGTGAGTTAGAGGTGATGCTAAGTGACAAGTGTGGGGCTGGGGGGTAGGGGAAAGGGCCAAGGGGGGCAAAAAGCAGCCACCCTTGCCATTCTGTTAATGAGATTGCTAAGGCGTCTTCATCATGCTGGGGACCTGGAGCCTGGAAATGCCGTCTGCATTTCAGCTTGTGAACTTGGCTAAGATCGGCCAAAAGCGAAAATTAAGTTCACCCCTACTGCTACATTTCAACGCGACTATTGCTATTCTATTTCGACTCTAATTCTGTCCTTCTTTCTCATATTTATCTTCTTGTTGATTCTTCCTTCTCAAGTTCATATCTGGTATTTTCTAGTTCCTCCCATTCGAATATTTCTATAATTGTTGTTTTTTCTTTTTCGAGTTATTCTCTGGTCCCCAATTCTTTATGCTGTATATTTAAATTCAGTAATTGAATTATGGGGAAATTGAGTTTTTCTTATCAAATAAAATTAATTTTTACAATTTTTCCTCTTAATTCTCTATTTTGTTCCTTTCTTAACAGGTTCATCTTTAATCTTCTCTTATTTATATTATTTCAATTAAATTTTATTTTTTAGGATAAGCCCACATAGGTCTGAGACCTATGCGTGGGTTATGAGTTGAATGGTTGTGATTGATGAGCTGGACCTACAGATTTGGGTGGGTTCCGAACCACCGGGAAGTGATTTTACAACAGACAACAGTGTCTTTTTTGCTAGCCAATCTAATCGGTCACCCATACAAAGAGTGCCCAGGAGAACGCAGCTTATCTCAGGGAAATGATTTTACAGCGGAGAACAGTCTTTTTGGCTAGCCGATTTAATCGGTCACCCTTACAAAGAGCGCCCAGGAATTCGTACCTTATCATTATCTGCTACGCCTCACGGCCGTATTGAATGGTGTTTATTCATATATTCATAACAGTATACTGTACTGAAGGAAGTTTTGGCCGTGAGCCATAGCAGGTATCTGTTCAGTCAGATAATGATAAGCTACGAATTCCTGTGCCCTCTTTTCAAGGGCGGCCGATTGGATCGGTCAGCAAAAAAACTGTTCTTTGCTGTAAAATCATTTCCCCTTGGTTTGGAACCCACCTAGATTAGTAGGCCCAACTTATCAACCCCCATTCAATCAATATCATTCTACTCCTTACCTTTGCACAGGAGAGAGAAATATAGTTTACTAGCGGTTTACCCGTGCGTTGTAACGGGATTTCCAAGAGCCTAGCACAAACGTGGCCTACGCTACAAACCGCATGTTCCTAGCTTTCCTAAAATGTTATTTTGTTTAGTTAAATTGCAATTAGAAAAACTTTTTTTTTACCAAAGCAATAATAGATGTAACATAAGCTGAGCTTTGATTCTCCAGTCATATGTTTCCTACTTGACTGCAATACTCCGACTACATAATACGTCCGTACATCTGCAGACAGCGTAAATAACGCCGCAAAGAGCACACCATACGATTGAAAACTGTTAACTTCTATGAGCTGTTCCTTTAAGGATAGATTTCTCCTTTTTTTGTCTTTTAGCGTGAACTTTTGGACTATCAAACTTCACAGGAACCATCTCGGGACTATTCTACATTGTGCCTGAAAATTTCATAAATCGGTTCAGCGGTTTCGGAGTTTACTGGGAACATACATACATACATACACATCGCCTTTTATGTAAGAGATACGGTAAGTAATCGTTAATGTAGTGATGATGAAAGAAACGTTATATCCAACCAGGTTAATGGAGTAGGTGTGCATAGAGGTATCCTTTATATAGAAAGGTATAGTACTAAATAAATATATAGGTTTATAAGAAGAGGTCACCCTCAAAGGAACACTCCACAATTGCTCCCTCACAACATACCCTTCGTTACTGTTGAGTCCCCAATAACGACTTGGGTTTGTGTTCGATAGGGCTCGAATTCGAAACCCTCTCTTTCTTTCATTCTGTCTTCATATCAGGTTGATAACAGTGACAAACCCTGGAACCCCCTCTTACAGCTCATCCAATTACTTTGGCCAACAATGGCGGGTTTGAATGGTTTATCATATTCGAGTTTGAAAAGTCCACCAGTTCTTTTATCAAGCGTTCACATTGTGAAATACGTATTTCGATATTGAACAGAGAGAGTCATCTCAATTGATATTTTTGCGGTGTGTGATTGAATAAAAACCAGGGATTGTTAAAAATTCAAATACTTTCTTAATTTTTTTTAATTTGGGGATTGGTAAGGTTGGATTGGTAGGGAATTGATTAATTTCCAGTGATGTTGACATTTCAGTGAATTATTCTCCTAATAATAATGAGGATCTTTGAGAGACGTTGTAAACGACAAAACTTTACGTTTTTAAACTCTTTATGGTTTGAACAAAAACTTCTAAAAATATATTAATTTTGATTTTTTATAATAAAACTTCTCTCATAAACCTTTTCTGAATTCGATACATGATACAAAAACAAAAAAAAGAAGTAGAAGGATAAGCAAAAGCAGAAGCAAAAGAAGAAGAAGGAGGAGGAGAACAGAATCAGAAGCAGAAGAAGAAGAAGAAGAAGAAGAAAAACAAAAACAAAAAAAGAAGAAGTAGAAGGAGAAGCAGAAGCAGAAGAAGAAGAAGGAGGAGAAGGAGCAGCAGAAGCAGAAGAAGAAGGAGAAGCAGAAGAAGAAGAAGGAGGAGAAGGAGAAGGAGAAGCATAAGCAGAAAAAGGAGGAGAAGGAGAAGAGGAGGAAGAAGAATAAGAAGAAGAAGCAGCAGAAGCAGAAGGAGTGGAAGGAGGAGAAGGAGAAGCAGAAGAAGAAGAAAAAGAAGAAGAAGGAGGAGAAGGAGAAGCAGAAGCAGAAAAAGAAGGAGGAGGAGAAGAGAAGGAAGAAGAAGAAAAAGAGGAATAAGGGAGTAGGAGAGGGACAAGAAGGAAAAGAAGTTGGGAGTTAATAAAATAGAGAAGAAGCAGAAGAGGAACAATAGAAACAGAGAGAGAAAGCTATGTGTAAGAGAGTGAGCAGGAGAGAGAAAAAATTATCGAGTGAAAGAGAGTGTTTGGGGGGTGAGAGAGCGAGTGTGACACACAAAGACAATAGAGACAGCTCTGTCGTTCAATAGATTGGTGGTAGGAGGGAGATAGAGTAAGGGATATATAGAAAGACAGAGAATGATTGAACGACAGAGCAAGAGAGTGATAAAGACATTATAAAGAGGTGACATTCAGTTAAAATGTTTCGAAGATGGAGAGAAAGTGAGTGGTAGGAGAGAAGAGAGTGAGTGAAAAGACAGAGAAAGATCGAGGCCGAAGAAAATAAGCAAAATAGACAGATGATACATTTTCTTAAGAACGATGCTTTAAGCCTCCCCTCGCCCCTCACCCTTCCACCACCGTTCTTCAACATGTGTTCTAACGCTTCTTGAAAGCTTTAATGCCTGCAAGAAATGCAGCGAAGATGTAACCTCAGGCTGTCATGACACTATTCTGCTTCTAAAACACATAAAACGTGATGAAATCTCGAGAAAAGCTTTTACTATCCCAGCCATTGCTTTTCACTATCCTCGTTTTATATCTTGGAATTGTTTTGTTATGTCCAGCAGTTGAAATATTTTTTTTCAACATGATGATTTTTTCTTTTATTGCTGATGATACCCATGAGTCCGAGACTTGTGCGTGGGTAATGAGGTGAATGATAACACATAGATGCCAGATGGTGGAGCGGGATTCGTACCCACGACGATGAAACAACAGGAAGCTGAAGTTGCGACGCCTCAACCAACTGCGCTAAGCGGCCCGCCAATTGTTTTGCTGATGATGCTCACATGGGTCTGGGACATGTGAGTGGGTAATGAGGTGCATGACACAATATACAACGGAAATCGAAATCCGGACCGCTGGAGTAGCTCCAATGAATACAGATACTATAGTATCTGTATTCATTATAGAGATAGAGATATAGAGATATTCAGTATACAGATAGTATCTGTATTCATTGGTAGCTCTCAGCCTTAACACCGTAAGCGATTACATTACTGTGTAGTTTGTTTTGATATGATGGTCATTTTATAGGGAATGAGGAACAACTGTTAAATCAGACAAAAATAAGCTGCGAACTCCTGGACCCTCTTTGTCAGTGTAACCGATTGGATTGGCCAGCCGAAAAAGACACTTCTTTGCTGTAAAATCACTTCCCAGTGGTTTAGAACCCACTTAAAACTGTAGATCCAACGCACCAATCACCATCATCCAATTCATTACCCACGTACAGGTCTCAAACTTATAAAGGCTTCGTCCTCAAAAAAATACATATTTTGTTGTGGACACGGAAAGAAGGAACAGTTTTCGGTGTTATCTGTTTGTGTCAACAAGTCTTCCGGTCTAAGCTAATTGTTTACTTTTCCCCCGCACTCTCTTTGCCTTGGAGTTTATCTAAATGTCATTAAAATGTTTAATTAGAATTTCATAGAAATTTATTGACTTGATCGAATGTTCTTATCATGGCAATTAAAGTGGTCTAGAGTCATGTAGAGTTGCAGACTATGCTATTTGTTCAATAGAGAATTCAATAGAGGCATCTCAGTTTGTCTAGTTCTTTCTGGACTGTGAGAAATGTATAAATTCGAGAAACTCTCATAAAAAAGAGTTCCGTTGTTGTTCTACATTCATAATAAGTAGCAGTCTACTGTGACAGTTCCCGTTTCCGTTATTACGGGCAGTGCAATCCCGTTGGCGCTATTGCAAACTGCGTTAATGAACTTTCGTTGTATTTTAGAGATAGAACCTGTACCGTCAACAATATTATATAAATATAGGAATATTATGTCTACGAATTTGAAAGATTCCTTCCCTACATGATAATTTTTTGCTGATGATGCCAACATCTTTTGCGTGGGTAATGAGGTTAATGATGAAGCAATATGTTAAACTGAACAACTAAAATCGAACCCGTGACCGCTGGAGTAGTAGTCAATCTTAACAGATATAACGCACTATCCGATTACACCACTGCGGCTGTCTTGTTTGATTAGGTATAATAAAGGTCATTTTGTGGGGAATAATTAATTTAGGGATAAGCTATGTTTAAGCTTTATTATGACTTACCTACTGCCATCTAAATCTGAAACCAACTCGCCTTAACACAGTTCATTAATTTACTCGCTGTCCACTCCATAAATCATGGCCTACTTTTATTGCATCATTCCAGAACGTAACAGCAGCGTAACAGAGGCATAACAGCAACAGAACTGTACAGTGAGCATTCCTCGTTATTGAAATGAAGTCCAGCCTTTCTCAGTGTCAGATCAGCACTATAAATTAAAGCAACTAATTCAGAAGTTTCTGATTCATTGTAGCCAAACGATAATGTCTGCGAGAGTGAGTTGGAGAGAATTACTGAGAGAGGTAGAGTGAGTGTGAGAAAGAGAGGCGTAGAGAAAGAGGGTGCGTGATAGTGTGAGTGGAGAAGAGAGAGGGCTAAGAGAGTGAGCGAGAGGTAGTGGGAGATAGTGAGAGAGCGAGTGGGTGAAAGAGTGAGAGAGAGTGATAGGATGAGAGAGAAGAAAGGTTGGATGAAAGCCAGACTATAAACAGTAAATCAGCTTGAATACTCTGGCTATTGGCGAATAATGCCCGGAATGAAATGAATTGCACTGTCAGCATAAATAGCCTGCTGACTAAGTAACTGTTGATTGCCAATCATGCCAGGTGAAAAGTTGAAACTTTCGTTGCGCCATCCGTTTGTTCAATGAATCGTTCATTGTACAGTGAATTATTGTAACTTAAAATCAATGAGTTCAACAAGCAAATATTGCTGTACTGTGAAATAAGTAGTTTGAACTATAATAATAGTGTTAGGAAACACAAGAAGAGAATATTATTCTATGCTACTCATTGTGTCAACAGCGCTTCCGGTTTCACTGATAACACAAGTCATACTTGTTTTTCTGTCTTTATTTTGTCTCTTCTCTCCATCTTCCTCACTTCTATTTGTCAAATGCGTTTCTAGGACATTTGAGCATAATAGAGAATCTTCTAGATCGTGTATTCTGTTTAAATAGAACCATTGAGAAGCTTCTGGAAATTACTAGTATAAACAAAAAATCGGGTGTGATTGAGCAGGGAGTTCAGTTGTTAATGTCTATTCGAAACGTTCGTATCCTGTACAGCTTGTGACGGCGCGGATCCAGCAACAGATTTTGGGGGGGGGGAAATACCTGACTGAGTGGGGGGTGGTCCGGGGTGTTTGAAAATGAGGCATGAAATCGTGAATTTAAGGGTATTTTCAATTGAAATTAAACTCACTTTCCAAATTTAATTGTTCACCTATTGCCTGTAATGATATTTTTTAAATACACATTTTAATAACCTTTTAATGTGTATCGTTACTTCTCACAGAATAGTGGCATAACTACAGGGTCAGTCTAGGGGGGGGGGGGCATGTTTCCAGGACGGTTAGGCTCTCGGTACAATAATTACAATAGTAATTTGTAATTTGGAGTAGTACACCTCTAACAATAAAGTGAAGCAATATACATGGCTATCTATTTCAGAACGTGGGTTCTGAAAAAATTTGAAAAATTACAACTCTAAAACTACATGTCAAGTGATTCTAGGCATTAATTCTTCTAACTTGACACTTCAACCCACGTTGTGTGTCAAAGTAAATTTCACATAGAAAGTTAAAATTAACAACGCAGTTCGTCATGGAACAAGATATCCAGGAAGTAAATTTTGTCTACTTCTTGTGTTACTGTAGATGGGAGAACCGTGACCTTACTTGAACTTCCACTTTTCTGTATTTGATCCCTCAATGCTCCAGATTGGGGGAATGTGCAGTGCCGTAGGCTACTTGAAAAATTCTTTCAAAATAATTGAGGAGTACTCCTTGAAAACTTTTTAAAATAAAACTACAAAACCGCATTTTTAGCGATTCCAGACATCTTTGACCCTTGCCAAAAATTGTCTCACAATGGCCTGCTAAAATTCCAAATTTTCTTCTGGCTCGTGGTGGGGGGGAATACCCCCTGATTTCCCCCTCCCCATAGTTATGCCACTGACAAAAGCTGTTAATGAAAAAAATGAAATTAGCTACATACATTATTCGCAATTGAAAAACTATTCTGTAATCAGCCAAAATCTCCCAAAATTTTTTTGAGTATCCAGGATCTAGGCTCTAAAGTGATTATCTAAGTAAATGTAAAGTAGTGCTAATAAAACAAGTCTGCTTCTTCTGCCATAGTAGTCCTCAGCCATTGATAAGCTACATAATCCAGAAAACTCTTTCAGAACTGGCATCATTTTCAGACCAAGTGCTGATAAGTACACAATATTTGCAATAGAAAATTAATTGTTGGTTAGGCATTGCTGTCTCATTTTCCTCGCTTATCAACAACTTTGAAAACTCTCCTTCATTTTCTTCTACTCTTAATTTTATCCTTATTTTTTTACCTTTTTTTGTCTTCTTTCATTTTCATCTCTCCTCTTACTAATTTCTACTGTAATCTCTTTTCCACTTCTTCTATGTTTTCTATCATTTCCATTCGTTCCTCTTTTTCTCTTTTTCTCCTTCTTCTTCTTCTTCTTCTCTCTTTTCTCCTTCCTCTTCTCTTCCTCCTTCTTTTTCTTCTTCTCCGTTTGGGGGGTGGGAGAATTTCCCCTTTCCCCCCCCCCCCCGTGGATCCGCCACTGATTGTGACAGTATAGACGAATAGACATTGTGATTACGCATATCATGAGCTCGTGATAAGTTTATGTGGTAAATTCTTTGACAGTGGACATTCTTCTTTGTGGCAGAATATTCAGTGCTATTATTGTCATTATCAAATACTATAACAGAGACTGTGCTTCGTAAGTGTTCAGTTATTTATTGAATTATTGATCGGCCTGTTGACAGTTAGTAATTAGTTTTTCTTGTATGACATAACTGATAAGTGCTTGTTGTAAGTAATTTGTGTAAATTACGTTCGAGTACTAATGTCGTGTTGCCAGCATTATTTTAGTTATAGAACCCGTAACAATGATGATGATAATAATAATAATAAAACTGCGGCTCTGGTTACTATGTCTGTGAGCGCTTGTCTGTGATAAGATAAGGCTCTGGCTGGCTTTGTTTCCTACAGCCTTGGGTTAGAATCACATTCCGCCATGGATGTTTCAAATCATTCACCTCGATTACCCAAATAATAACATTTTAGGAAAGCTAGGAAGATGCGATTTGTGCTAAGCTCTGGAGAATTCGCCGGGAACCGCTACTATAACTAAATCCCGTTGCAAAGCATGGGTGAACCGCTAGTTATTAATAATAATAAGCGTAAGGCTTTTATTGGTGGGGAGAGACAAACGGGTAGTTCGATCTCGCCGTTCGATCCATGTTATAGGAATTATGGTAGACCTACTATTTTAGGTGGGTTCCGAACCACCGGGTAAGTGATAATGAAGCTTATAACATCAAGTCATTGAAGCACGGTCAACCATCCAAGTGCAATCATGTTATATTATCAAATTGATTGAATACAAGATATTCAATCTAGTTATAATTTTTTTTTTAAATTGCAACTCAGGAGAACTGAGAGAACTCATGGCTAGCACACGAGGTACATAAGCTCGTCGCGCGTCCAATACAGTAAAAATTGGTATTATATTATTTTTCGTAGAGTCCTAAATACAGGTGTGCCTGTCATATATCGGGAATCGAACCCCTGACCGTCGGGGTAGCAAACATGGGTGCTCTAACCATTACACTCTTGTGATTTTACCGCAATCTTTCTTCAACCCTGTTCCAATTAAAAATAATAGTGCTTGTTATATTTTTTCCTTAATTATAACTCGCAAACGTAGAATAAATAACGTTTTAACGAACCGACGTTTAAACCTAGGGCGTTCCTTTGCGTAAGTCTAGAAGTGAAATCCAAGCCAAGAGGCTTATTGAGGAATATCAAGTTGCTGAAAGGGAACTCTGCCTGCCTTCTCGCAACATTACATGGAACGCAAACTCGCTCCTCGCTGCAAAGCAAGCCGCTTGTTGTTTGGTGGAAGACTCACTCTAAGAATGGAGTTCAAGATTCAAACAATGGTACAATGTTATTGGCTAGGGGTAACAGAAGTTTCTGATTAGTAGGGTTGCCAACTATCAAATTACGAATTTACCTTCGCCGCATCATCTTTGTAAAGTGGATACTGACTTATTCCCTGCAGGTGAATTTCCTTGTTGCAGTAAGTTATCTATTTCATAAAACTAATTATTTCATTATAACCATCATACTGTATCTTCCATTTCTAAGCTCTTCCAACGTTTCTTTTTCTTTGTCATGTCTCGTTTTTTTCAAATACTTTTCTTCCCCCTCCGCCCTTCACCAGAAATATATAAGACCATAAATTAATGAGGAATTAAAGCAAGCAAAGAAATGTTTCAAAAGAGGATAAAGGCAGGATCGAAGGATGATGAGGGAGGAGTAGGAAGAGTAGAAATAGGATCTTAAAGAGGAATGTGGAAGGAAAAGGGACTGGTTGAAATTTAGTGCGTGGAGGAGAAAGAAGGAAGGTGAGGAGGAGGAAGAGAAGGAGGAGGTGGGGAAACATAAGGACGAGGAAGAGAAGGAGAAGGATGGCGAAGAGGAGGAGGAGGAGGAGGGGAAAGAAAAGGAGGTGTATAGGAAAGAGGAGAAGGAGGAGGAGGAGGAGAAGGAGGAGGAGGAGAAGGACGAGGAAGAAAAAGATGGAACTCACACAGGAATGTGGAAGAGAAAAGAAAATAGTTGAAAATATACGAGAAGCAACAAACAAGTTTTAAAGAAGTAGAAGGCAGCAGAAGAAAAAGAAGAAGAAGGCAGGAAACGAAGAAAAAAAGGAGAAGGCAGGAAGCGAAGAAAAAATGAAGAAGTCAGGAGGAGAAGGAGGAAAAAAGAAGAACAAGAAGGCAGAAGAAGGAGGAGAAAAAGAAGAACATCAACAAGATGACAGAAGGAGCAAAAGGAAAAGAAGAAGAGGAAGATGAAGGTAGAAGGAGAAGAAGAAATAGAAGAAGTAGTGGAAGAAAAAAGAGAAAGAAAATAAGAAGTGGAGGAAGAGTAAAAGGAATGATCATAGTATATAGAGGAATAGGAGAAGAAGAATAAAGAGGAGAAGGAAGAGAAGAAGACGAAGAGGAAGAGGAATAGAAAAAAGAAATGAAGGCGTAGTAGAAGGAATGGTGTTCAAAAGAGTAGGTATGGAAGATAGAGGAAAAGAAGAATAAAGAAGAAAAGGAAGGGAAGAATTGGACGAGAAAGAGAAAGGAGATGTGGTGGAGGAGTAAAAGTAATGATGATGAGGAATAGAAGAAAGAGGAGGAGAATAATAAAAGAGAGGAAAAGGAAGATAAGAAAAATAAGAACGGTTAGCAGCAAGAGTTTCATAAATAATAAGGGCTTTCAACTATTAAATAATATCACAAATTCACCTTCTCCCCCCTCACAGCTCTACAACTTCTTCTTCTCCTTCCAAGAGCAATCTAAATTTTAATCAACTGCTTGCGGGTTATTCCACTCACACCAATTTCTCCTCTTCTTCCTACTCCTCCTCCTTCTCTCCTTCTTCTCCTCTCCATCTCCTCATCCTCTTCCTACGCCTCCTCTACCACCACCTCCTCCTCCTCCACCATCACAACCTCTCCTCCTCTTTGGCCTTCCCCTCCCCATTAAGCGTGATGATGCTAATCATTTAATCGTATATTTCGAAAATGGCCGACCTGGTTTTAGGGTGAGATCCAATTTGTTGGTGCTGAATTTTAGTTTGAAATTTGTTATTTTGCGTTTAATGGTAGGCAGATTGAAGGTTTTATCGGATATTGAAATCGACTTAATTTTAAATTCAAATGAAGCCACAACTGTGGACTTTCCCCTGTTATAAACCGCTCATTCTTGTTTGGTAATTTTTGTTTTGCTTGTACATGGAAAATGAAAGTATGAAAGAAATTAATCAATGAAGAAATCGGTCAGTGAATGTCAAGAAGCTAGAATACAATTTCTAGTTCTAATTTTAATTCTATTCATCGACATGATAATAAATAATAACATAGGATTTATCTTCATGAGATTTGCCATATTGTGGCTTGTTCATCTATCTATCTATATAAATAAAATTAGAGTTTTGTCTGTACATTTATCAGAATTGTATATTTTTTGGTTATTTTTACGTTTTATACATTAAATAAGCCGAAAATAGTCTTATCTCACTTTCTGTCTGTCTGTCTGTCTGTCTGTCTGTCTGTCTGTCTGTCTGTCTGTCTGTCTGTCTGTCTGTCACGGCCGCAAAGGTATTTTTCGCGGCCTTCTCCTCAAAAACGAGAGCATCGATCGGGATTTTAGTTATTGAACAGTATTGAAAACATTATTGACAATGTCTTTAGCTATAAAAAACTAAATTAACTTTTTTTTCAACAGAGTAATAAACGTTTAAAAACCAAGTGTTTTGCGATTTTGGATACATTTTACGCGGCCTTCTCCTGAAAAACGAGAGCATCGATCGGGATTGAAGTTATTTATCAGTATTGAAAACCTTTTTGACAATGTCTTTAGCTATAAAAAACTAAATTAACTTTTTTTTTAACAGAATAATAAATGTTTAAAAACCAAGTATTGTGCGATTTTGGATACATTTTACGCGGCCTTCTCCTCAAAAACGAGAGCATCGATCGGGATTTTAGTTATTGAACAGTATTGAAAACATTATTGACAATGTCTTTAGCTATAAAAAACTAAATTAACTTTTTTTTTAACAGAATAATAAACGTTTAAAAACCAAGTATTGTGCGAATTTGGATACATTTCTTCCAAGTTTTATTACCACATAAGAATAAGAACAAATCACGTAATTTATCATGATATATCAATCAGCTGTTCTCAAATATAAATGGTGGGCCCTTCGCGGCGTTATTTACGCTGTCTGCAGACTTGTGTAGTCGGAGCATTGCAGTCTTTTAGGAAACATATGTCTGGTGAATTAAAGCTCATCTTATGTTTTATCAATTACTTCTTTGTTGAAAAAAAACAAAATTTTCCAATTTCAATTTATCAAAACAAAAATTAACATTTTAGGAAGGTGCGGTTTGTGCTAGGCTCTTGGGAATTCGCCAGGTAGCACTATTATTACCACATGAGAACAACAACAAATCACGTAATTTATGATGATTTATCAATCAGCTGTTCTCAAATATTCTCTCTGATAACTGTAACTGAATTGTTTACGACCTAAGTTGTTAACTAAGCTGCTAACAACTTCATGATCGTTGCTATCAAAAAAGCCGAAACATATTTAGTCGTATTTCTAAACATAATCCGTACGAAGGACGGGTAGCTGCTAGTCTTATATAAAAAACATATACATCAGTTATGTTGCTTTCCAAACGTCTCTGCCGAATGACTTGAACACAGGAAGTGACTCAAATGTGTGCAAGATAGTATACACACTCACCTGTGCGACCAGACCCTGTGTAAAGGTGCGAGTGGACTTTTTTAAGCATTGAGCTTAACAATTTGTATCGTTGGGCTTGGCATAGATACAACTCTGTTAGTTCTGTGAGGAAAGCAATCGCAACCGGTCTTACTCCTCGTTTTAAAGCATTCGCAACCTAACTCACTCCTTGTTTGCGTAGTACGCTTTTTGGATCAATACATAATGTTAAAGTTTGTAGAGTCACCTATAGTCAAAATCGGCTACAGTACTATACAAACAACATGATAATAGCATGTGATTTGAGTCCTTTATTTCCGGCTTCAAAATGGTTGTGTTAATGGGTTCCTTACCGATTACCGGTAAATGGAATTTTACCAAAAACTTAGACGTCTGATTGGTCTGTTCACATTTTTTAACGTCTATTTCAATAGGCTAAACACAGACCTCTTGGTTTCCGGTAAAATTTCATTTACGGTAAACGGTAAGGCTACCATGAGCTCAACCAACCTCAAACAAAATTCCTTATTGTATCAGACGTCTTGGTTTTCGGTAAATCTTGATTTACCGGTACACGGTAAGACTCCCATGAGTTCAACCAATCTCAAACAAAATTCAAAATGATATCCACTTTCTTTGGACTATTGGACTGTTCTAGTGATTTAAAGTGAACTACTGAACTAATATTCTTGTATCGGAAAGAATGCGTAACTGCTTAAAAGTAAAATTTCTAGTTAAACTTGGACTTGAATGGGTTTTTAAAATTTGTGAAGGTAGCAGTTTTGGGCGATAGCCCGTTGTATCTTTGCTCGATTGTGTTTTTGTAATTATAATTTTTATTGTTAATATTAAATATTATTAATGGATGAAAAATACAAATGGCAATACAATATGGCTACAGTTCCATATTTTTTCCACGAAACAATTGGTAGTCGATATGGATGGAACGTTAGATTTAGTTCTGGGTTTGATACAGATTTCGATTATTTCATCGAAATTTTCATTAGATTTTGTCGTGGGGAATATACGAAACTGCTTTCAAATAAAATAAATTGTACATGAAGACTTCCAAATTACCAATATTGACACCAGTAACAAATAGCAGATTTCGCAAAATTTGATGAACACTGTTGGCCTAAAGATCATAACATTCAAACTTTTGCTAAATCTGTTGTAAAACTGTTGTCAATATTCGTAATCTGGAGGTCTTCATAGATAAATAAAATGAGAATTAGAAATGAGAATTAGCGTTTAATTCAAACATTGATCTGTGATGCTTTCCATGATGAAATACAGTACTTGATGAACAATCTAATAGAAAATAATAAATAATTTTCTATTAAAACTGACACTCTATATCTATTAGAATATTATGTTCACTTACTTATACTGACGATGCTGGAGGGATGCAGAGGCTGACGAAACTTTTTAGAAGTGAAATGCATCCCTCCAGCATCTCCAGTATGAGTGAAAATAATATTTTAATAGAAATACAGTGTCAGTTTTGATATTAGATTGTCAACCATTGATCAAACTTCTAATGGAAAGTCACTATCATTACATGAAAATATTGATACAATGTCAATGAACCTCATGGAGCCAAAAGTAGTATTATGAAACAAGATTAATATATTATAAATAATAAAATAAATGTACACCTCTTTGAGTTGGAAGTAGAAAAAGTGGTAGACTAGTGGACAAAATCACTTTTTTATCAATTTTATTTATGTATCTCAGTTATTCATATGTGCATGTAATAAATAAATAAATAGGGAAGTGATAGCCGTGAAACGTAGCAGGTTCAATCAGATTATATAAGCAACGCTCTTCTGGGCTCTCTCTGTAAGAATGACCGATTGGATTGGCCAGCAAATAAGACTATTCTCTGCTGTAAAATCACTTCCCGGTGGTTCGGAACCCACCTAAAATTGTAGGTTCATCATGATACCAATAACGTGACTCAAGTGGTGAGGTGGAACTTCCCGTAAGTGTCTCCCCACCAATGAAAGCCATACGCATTTCGTTTTTTTATTTAATTATTTCATCTTCAATTTAAAAACAAAATACTAAATAAATAACAGCTAAGGCTGTTTACCACTTTTTATATCTCTTATTTTGTTCTCTTGAGAGCCTTTATTGTTTGTGAAATTCTGCTTTTTTCTAATTGTACATGTTCACTCAAAAATTGAATTTCTTACTCATCAATATTGTATTTTTTCCAGTTTTTCTATTTCCGTGGTAATGGGTAGTATTGTGGAGGTATTTTTGATGTTGAATTTCAGTTTATTAGTAGGCAAATTATGAATGCAAATCCGTAACCTATTGGTAGATATTCCATAATATGTTACTGTTTATTCGAATTTTATGACTTTATATGAAATTATATTTTCAGTCATCCTTAATTTTCTTCTGGTTCAAAAGATTGAAGTAAGAATAAGCGACTTGACATACCTGAAAATTTAAAGAATATGTTTGTAAACTCAATATTTACTTTGTAAATATTTTATAACTTTCAGAAATCATTACAATGATCATTGGCATACCTTAAAATTTAAAGAATATGTTGATGAAATCTAATATTTTATAACTTCCAGAAATCATTACTATAATCACTATTATTTTGAAGCATCAGATAACCCTATCATGATAATTATCGTGGTATCAATAATTTGAAATAAAATACATGAAGAAACACCAGAAAAAGTATACATTGTTTGAAGGATATACCTAAATAATATTTCAAAATATTGATAAGAATATTTTTAAACTATAAATATTAAATGAATAATGATTCATTCATTGATGTGTGTCAATAAATAAATGAACAGAATATCAATGAGAATATTGATATCATAAAATATTATAGTATGCATAGCATTAAGAAATACTTTAGAAGTGCTTTCCTTGTTAGGAATAATCTTTTTTTTTTGGAAAATGAGATGAAGTAAGTAGATAGTAAATCATATTTTGAATTCATAGTTCAGGAGAAGAAGATTTTCCTGATACTAATTTATTAAGAACTAATTCATCATGTATAATACATTAGCAATTAGTGATTCAAATAAAAGACTATAACAGACTATTTTTCTGTTAGAAGATAATATTATGAAATTATTAATAAAAAACAATACCTTAAGTTGAAATAGAAAAATTATACGATGGGAAAGAATACTATTTTAAAATGTATGAATATAAGTAATTAAAAATAATGAACCATAAGACTTAGAGTTGTCAGAACCACATTTTTATTGAAAACAGTGAGATACTCAAACAAACTAAAACTAATGCACACAGTAGCTTATATACACAAAGCACGGAATGATACTATTTGCTCATGAAGAAAGTTCCTCTGATAGGCTGACCTTCATTGAAGGTCCATGATTGGCTGAAGGCTAAAACAACTCACGCCCACTGGTGGGAGGAACAACAAGCAAAAATAAGTTTCAATCGGCAATAAGTGTCAAAAATAAGTTTTTGTTTGTTGCTCCTCCCACAAGTGGGCGTGTATTGTTTTGGCCTTCAGCCAAACACAGACCTTCCTTGAAGGTCAGCCTATCAGAGGCACTTCCTCCCTCAGCCAATGGAATCATTCCATGTTTAACATATGTTAAGCTACTCTGCACTTCAGTTTTAGTTTGTTTCAGATTGCTAATGATGTAACAACTGAAACTAGTATATCACTGTTTTCAATAAATGTTGTTGTGACAACTTCAAGTCTTATAATTCATTATGGATATCTTCCACAATATCACCTTTACCACTACAAAGAAAGTTAATTGAAAATATATGCGAGACCAAAATATTTCTTTCACAACAAAACTATACTTAATACAAAGTATTTTTTTATATTTTATTCTACTCACATTAGATATATTTTTTCTGTTAATGGTGAATGTATTGTAGAGTGAGAGCTGGGGTATTTTAGTGTTTCTTATCATTAGGATAAGGAATGATCTCTGCAGCCATGTTGGTTTTTCAATTAAACATGTTTCATACAGAGCTTGGCGCACGTTTTCAAACTGAAATTGATGAAAAAATTATAATCTTTCAAGAAACATTTTAAAACTTCATGATGACATCATGTTTTATTTTTCTGTATTTTCTAATAATTATGAATTGTGATTAACATTACATATTTTTTTGTAAAGTGTATAAAAGAACAACTAAACGTTATTTGACAGTCTCAAATAATATCACTTGACACAACGTCTTTAAACTTTTATTAAGCTACTCTAATAGTAAACACTTGTCTCTGCACGCTGCACTGGAATCAAGCACTGATTACTCCAACAGCACTGGATTGTCTCTCACACGAGATTGGTAACATAATCTGTCATGCGAGTTTGTAAGACTAACTAACTGGTTCAAGTGGGCTCCTTTTATATAGTTGTCGTTCAAGGTAAACAAAGTACTGGAGGCCACTAGATGCTTTTAGAAGGCATTGTAAGGTCATTGAATATAGTAGAACAATCAGAAAGTCTTTAGAACCGAGGAGAAGCTTCGAAGGTTCTCAATTGAGTGAGAGAGATGCATATTTGAAGAATAAGAGTGAGGAAGACATGTGAAAAGCGAGAGGATGAGGATTGAGATTACAAGTCACGTTCGTCTATGAATGGAAACGATGTACTTAGAACAAGTAAATAATTGCTTGTTATGCATTCGTAACAATACTTTAATCTGATTTTTTCATTGTCCAAGCCCCTCTTGAATCTAACGTTTAAATAGTGATAATCATCACATCTTTCAATGAATCATAATCTTTGAATTTTTGAAGCCTACTCTCAAATTTGAAATGCATAACTCCCAATGCAAGTTATGTTTATTTGACAAATTTCACTTGAATTTAAAGCTTCATGAGTTACAGTATTTCATTTATCTATATTTCTTCAGATAATTATGTATTTTAGTAACATATCATTTTCGCTAAAGATGAAAAAGACGCATTTCCTTATTCTCATCAACCTAACCCATCCTAAATAACTCCCCAATATTTTCTGTGTCATTAATAATTTTTCTTTTAATATTTTTTCATGAAAATTTTTCACATTTATCCATGTGACGAATAACGTTATTAGATCCATATTTTCCCAATTAGTACATATATTTAAACTGAAATTATAATGAATTTTCCATATTTTTAATTTTTCAAATTATGTTACTGAATCAAATACTGCAACCATCACTTCTTGTGTTTTATTCAACACAAAATGAAACACTCGAAAACGGGTAATAAAAGAGAAAAACTCTGGTAATATTCTTTCAAATGATTTTCCACATTTCCACCAACGTCCATTTGTCTTGTCCGACTCCATTAATCACAAGTTGGAAAACTCCACTTTCAATTAATCAAGCACGATAATTCGTCTATCTATTATCTTGTTTCTCTATTCTTTTATTATTTGATACAATCAATCTTTGCAGTCTCGTTCTGGATCAAGAGTTCAAAGTACCATCCACTTTGAAAAAAGATTAATTGATTTTTTCATCCCATGATATAAATCATGAGGATTATTGCGATATAATAGTCAATAGTCAATAATCAATATGGGAAAGTGTTACCCGTACGCCGTAGGAAGTATCTTGTTCAAACAGATAGAGGTAAGCTACGAACTGCTGGGCCCTCTTTGTGAGGGTAACCGATTTGATTGACCAGCAAAAAATACTCTGTTCTCTGCTGCAAAATCACTTCCCGGTGGTTCGGAACCCACCTAAAGTTGTAGGTCCACTATATTTCCAATAACATGGCTCAAGCGGCGAGGTGGAACTACCCATAAGGGTATCCTCACCAATAAAAGTCATACGCATTTACTTTTTATCCTCAAAAAATAATAAATAAAAAATTATTATCTAGTTTTAGTAGAAGAATTATTGTGAAATAGTATCAGTGATAGCAGTTCCTATAAAAAATATAAAATCTGCAATATTTTTTCCAATTAACAATAGAAAAATTTCAATTGTATTTACCCACCAATACTGTAGGACAATTCATCAATCACCCTCACCATGGCTTTCTCTAGCTAACGTATCTCAAGTTTTAGCCATGCCGTTACCCAACTTATTACCCACGGTCCCACGCACATGTCTCAGACTTATGTGGGTCTCATCCTTCAGAAAAAAGTAAAATTGTAAAAGAATAGCAAGAACTTGTATTAGTAGTTACATTTTGCCGCTTTTGGCACAACCTTGACCTTTGACCTTTGACCATGACCTTGACCCTGACCTTGGAAAAAAAAAAAAAAAAAAAATTAAAAAAAAAAAAAAAAATTAAAAAAAAAAAAAAATTTAAAAAAAAAAATTAAAAAAAAAAAAAAAAAAAAATTAAAAAATAAAAATAAAAAAATAAAAAAAAAAAAAAAATATAGAAAAAAAAAAATAAAAAAAATAAAAAAAAAAAAAAAAATTAAAAAAAAAAAAAAATTAAAAAAAAAAAAAAAAAATTAAAAAAAAAAAAACTGGGACTGTCACCTGTTCAGGCTATGGGTGGGGGGTTGGGGGTGGGGGTTGGGGGTGGGGGTGGGGGTCGAGGGTGGGAGGTAGCGGCTAGAGTATATAAGCTGGGTGTTCTGTTGGAGTTATCATACACTGCTCTCTCACACCAGACAGCCAACTACTGTGCTCGTGCTCCAGCTTCTTGTGCTTCTTGTGCTTCTTGTGCTCCTTGTGCTTCTTGTGCTTCAGTCTTGATCAACTTTCAAAGTAAGTACTCTTTGCAATTAATACTGTTTTCCACTATCTAATGCATACCGTTTCTTTTCAGGAAACTATCTTACAATGTATTTTGTTCAGGAAACTGTCAATGTCTAATGCATACTGTTCCATTTCAGGAAACTTTCTTACATTTGGCAATGTCTAATGCATATTGTTCCATTCCAGGTTACTTTGCCTGTTCAATTGAAGATAACAGACCTGTTACTCCAGCTCTCTTTCAAAGTGAGTATTGAAAACTAACCTATTAATGCATGATCGCTTGCACTTGTAAAACTAATGATTGTTTCAGAAAACTTTCTTACAATGTAAATTGTTTCATTCCAGGAAACTAACCTAAAATTCTATTTTGTCTAATGCATATTGTTTTATTCCAGGTCACTTTGCTCATTCTAATGATTGGTCACTTGTAAAACTAATGATTGACAAATTTACTTGTAACTAACAATGCATATTTTTTCCAGGTCAGCCAACTTCAGTCTCCACCCGCAGCAATTCAATGTGAGTTCAAAGAAAATATATATTTATTCAACTTTAATATTCCTGCTGTTACACACATATGCATAACATGTTATTCTTTTTCTGTTCCAAAGATGATTTCCCATGGAGGCAGCAGCAGCAGGAGGCGTGGTAGCCGCGGAGGTCGCCGAGCAAATGTCAACTCACTGCAGGGGCTGAATGATGCACTCAACATCATTTTGACTCTACAGTCCGGGCAGCAGCAGTGGCGTGCAGCTCAGCAGTGGCAAATTGCTCGGCAAGTCAGTGGGCAGACGACGTCAGGCCGACGCTCAAGAAGACAACCAGCCAGGCGACGTCGTCCCCACTTTGACGACTACTTGACAAATCCTCCGCTGGAAGCCTACCTTCCTGATCTGGAGGCATCGCTGCAGGAAGCGGTGCGCCAGGAGGCAGCACCAGCTCCAACCCCAGCACCAGCCCCAGCACCAGCCCCAGCACCAGCCCCAGCACCAGAACCAGCTCCAGAACCGGCCCCTCCAGCCAACTTATTGAGCTGTGCATCGGAGGAGGAGATGGATATTCTGCGTTTGGTGCAGGCTCGCTTGCAGGTGCACTGGGTGGGATGGAGAATGGAGGATGAGCATTGGGATGCTGATGCCGACATGTCGTTTGCAAGCTGTGGGAGGTGTGCAAACTATCATGTGAATAGGGTGCTCCTCCCATGCTTCCACATGATGTGCGATAGATGCACAGAAACGGCCATCACTTGCGATAGCTGCGATGAACCCATACAATGGGTTATTCGCACAAATCTATAAGCGAAGAAGTCGCTAACTCATCCATGCAGCAAAGAAGTTGCTACCTCCATTCTTGTGAAGAAGTCGCCACCTCCACCCCTGCGAAGAAGTCGCCACCTCCACCCTTGCGAAGAAGTCGCTCTAATTTAACATATCTAATTTGTTGCATCTTTTTTCCAGATGAGTAGCAGCCCTAGCCCTCTCCGCAAGATCGCAATGTCAGCTAGCATTGATGCTGTATATCGGGGTGCAGATTTCAGCATTCTACCACAGACTCTACGCGAAGAATTCCTACACCCTTTCAATCGTTTTGATATGCATCCAATACTAACCAAAGCCATGAAATTTTTAGCATTTTGCAAACGCATGGACCTCATTGATCTAATTGCAATAATTAAAGCTGAAAAGTTTAGCAGGAGTGACTTTGGTGAAGTCGTGAGCTATGTATTTGGAGATAGTCTACCACTTTTCACTGTAACTCACAATCTCTACAAGAAACAGCATGTGTCAACATGTCTTGATAGGCGCGCACGGGCAGCATTAAATGATATAGTGGAATGTCGATGCAGTGAGATATATGATATAGTAGCACACATGTGGCGTTTAGCTTATGTGCAGGACGGATATATTCTTCATACTCTAGGACTGCAAGAAGCTGATGAGGATGATGAGCATATTGTAGGGCTAGGTAGATTAATGAGAAAAATAGGAGCCTGTGAAGAAATTGACATATATTCAGAGGATGAAAGTGTCAGCTATATCACTACCAGCAGTGATGAATTCTTAGAAGAAGAAGAAGATTATTAATCTGTTCACTCTTTTTTACAGGAATCCCAGATCACTCTATGAGCTTGCAAGGAAAGCTTCAGTAGAAGCTCTATACCTTGGTGCTGATATCAACACACTGCCACATCCTATACGTCATGATATCATACACTGTAAGGAGCTGTTCATGGAGACTACTCCAAGACTTTTTAGGAGGACATTGTACATTGTTTGCAAGCGCATGGATTTCACTGATATAATCTCACTGTTCAAAGCTGAAAAACTCACTGGCGATGACATTGGCGAAGTGATCTTACACATACTCACATGGTGGCCAGATCATGGTTACATCAGTGATGATTACAAGAAGTTTCATTCACCCTCATGTTTAAAAAGGCGGGCACAAGCACCATTGAATGTAAAGCCTGATTGCAGGTGTTTGGAGATATACGATATGATAGGTCACATGATGCGGTTGGGAATGGCAGAAGATTGTTACCTTCAGATGCATATTGGACTTTCTGATTCCATGAGGTGGGAAACGATTGAGTCTGCCCTTAAGAGATATGCAGTTGAGGTCTGCTATAATGTTACAAGTGAGATGTTCGAAGATTAATTCATGTCTTGTTTTGCAGAATGAACGGTCAACAGCGTGCTGATGCTGTCACAATCAGAGAGGACTTGGAGTATGTCTGCAACCTCTTGAAAACCATGTCATTACCAGTCAGCTCGTACCGTCGAGCATTGCATAATGCTAGAAAAATTGGGCATGGACCAAACCGCGGTCACGGTTTCTATCTACCCGTCAGAAGTTTACATATTCCCCCATGTACATATACATACAATCCAGTTAAGCAGGGTGAGGTGTGGAACTGTAAATGTGTATTACTAACATTTAGATTGATGCATTTGGACAATTTCATTGCGAATAGTTGGCCCAGCGAACCTCAAGTTTTCAGAGATCATAAATGGTGGACAGGGCTGCTACCATTGGACAAAGGTCAGGATATCAATGATCTTCTCATTGACATAGGAGATGCGTACTGCATTCAACCATCCACACCACCACCACCTTACACTGAGAAGGAGGAGGAGGAGGAGGAAGCAAACTGTGGACCCTCAACACTGGCAGCTCTCTTGGAGTGTTGGGAATAATCTATGCTATTGCTTTATTGCAGATGAACACCTCTGCACAAGAAATGATCAATACCACCACCACCGCAGCTCAAGCTCCAAACACTGCAGAAACCGTCAAGCCGCAAGGAGCTCTCAACAATGCCGTGCTGGAATTCTACAGTTCAATTTCAAGCCATAAGCCCGCCGGCCCCAACTATCTATCGATGAAGGATCTGAAGCCTGAAATTAAGTATCAAATGCTGTCAGCGCAGCCATCATTGACTAAATACGGGACAAAAGTCAGCATCAACATCATAGTGGACAACCAGACTGCCAACATTATACTACCAGACGCATATAGTCGGCTCACATTGAAACATGTGGAAAATGGGCCTTTAGATCTGAGCAAATTCAAAATGAGTGTTACTCCTGCAGGCAACACATTTATAATGAACATGTTTATTGACTAATAAACGCTTCTTTTTTATTCTGCAATTGTGAGTTTTTCTTCCATCTCCCAATACCTATAGTCTATAAGATGATGCACATGAGGTGAACACTTGCACTAGTGCACTCACTAGATAACTCACTAGTGCACTCACTAGTGCACTCACTGGTGCACTAGTGCGCTCACTAGTGCACTCAATAGTGTACTAGTGCATGTGTTCATATAGGTAAGAAATTGTCTTACATTGCTTTCAACAAAGACAGTTTCAACGAAAAAGAGAGGGTAGAGAGAGAGAGTTCCACTTCCATCACTGACTCAGCCCACCGGCCTTGATATACCAGTTTTAACTAGTATGTCACTGCTGCATTCCAATGCTATCTATGCAGGAAAAAACATGTCTGTGGTAGAAGTGGAACGCTCTCTCTCTCTATGAGTATACTAAGGAGAGAGTAGGTGAATGAGAACCAGTTGTATAGCATTACAAGTTTATTCTAAGCATTATGAAATAAAATATAAAGATGAGTGAGCAGTTCACCCTGACAATAGTCTGTGGTTGGAGTCTCTTCAATCACACTGCATACACCATCAACTGTATCCAAGCCTCTAGAGCGATGACGTTGAACTGTTGTAAAGATGGAGATGAGAAAAGCTTCTGAGCAGCCATCTGCAATGCGGAACCTCCTTACACGTTGATCTTCCATACTGTGAGAGAAGCCGGCAAATACGATTTCATTACTGCCAATTGCACTTAGCGCCTTGCTGCCATACTCAAATTGACACCAGTACTTTTGAAGAGTATCGGGAAGATTGATGACAATCTTGACATCCTTGTATCGCCAGTCTTCCACTTGTCCGAGATCCAGTACAGCTGCCATGCTATGCTTTAGCCTGTACACTGAAGTTAGTGACACCTTTTCATTGTCAAACATCGTCCAGATTTTGAATGGAAGTTGTGCTGGCTGCTGCGGGACACTCTTGCCCATCCCATTTTTCCACATGATTCCTATGAAGATGTTCTTCAAGAACCTGTTAACATTATAACTGTTGACAGGTATTGCTGGTTCCAATCCACTAGTACATTCTTGTAGATCTCTCAAGTATTTCACAGTACCACGACCATGTACTGCATCAATAATTGCATATCGTAGCCTTCTAAGATGGATGCAATCACACGCATCACGTAGACTGGCACCAGTGCACGAAACTGTATGTCCACACTCAAGTTGAAAGTCATCCAATGACATGATGCCCCGCTGCTCCAGCTCGGCTTCCAGCTCCATAACGGCTGCTTTCAAACGTAACTCATTCCTATACTTATTGATATCCATCTTGCACTGTGCTCTCAAGCCAACAGCATCTTTTATATAGCTAACATAGTGGTGGTGGGGGTAAGTCAATGATTACGCAATCTATTGAATTATTCATTTATTAACATGCATTGACAAACACGTTTTTTATCTTTAGACATGGTTTGCAAAATATGATTATATAGCAAATTTACAACATTGAGCGCACAATAGTAATATTTCATTGATCCGTCAGTGATCAGATTTGCTCTGTAGTCTTCTGTCATGATGAGATAGCAATGTTGTTCACAGTTGTAGTTGTTGTAGGAAGTCATCACTTGTTTCTCCAGGTTGGGGAGATCTTGTTGCTCGAATGGAGATGATAGATCAATCACAGTAAAGTTGTCAGCCAGATTCTCCTCGTCTTCGTATTGGGGCTCCATCAGTTTGTGCAGCATGCTCAGTTTGTCATATCCATAGACATAGATTGTGTGAGCTGGTCCTACAATCTTCCGCCATCTTTCCAGTGCACTTCTCACAATTGGTCTTAGGTTGGAGTAGTATTCCCCCATATCATTATTGTCCGTCCATCTCAAGCCATGTTTAGCACTATGTGAATCATTCTCCTTACGTATACTAGTAGCCAGTACAGATTCAGAGTAGGGAGATCTGAAGAGAGAGTGCTGGCGTACAATGCGTGATTCTATAGCATGTTCAAGATACGCCATTTCCTTGACAACAAATTCGCCATTTCGTCCAGTGAATCCTTGAAAGTCTATCACAAAGTATGGTCCAAAACCTTCCACAGAGTCATGCCATGTTTCATTGCTGCTGCTGCTGCTGCTGCTGCTGCTGCTGCTGCTATCCTTTTCCTCTTCAAAGCTGATAAGTTTCATGATGTTGTCGATGCTGTCCTCAAGATTCATGCTGCGATGTTCACACAGTTGTGATGTCTCTGCACCTCATCCACAGCCTTTTTATAGTCGAGTTATCAGGCAATTTGAACTGTGCCTGTCATTGGTCGATACTCTTTGACCACTTCATGTATCATCAGACAGTAGGCACGTGTATTTGCAGGAATGTTATCAGTCATTTCAAATTCCACTCTGACATCAATGCTGCCAGTCTTGAGTGTTTCATTTTGACGTGAACAGTCAATTGGAAACAGCATCATTCTTCCATCTGCCAGAGCAGACTTCTCAAACAGTGGGTTGCTTGCTCGAAAATCTCCATGGTTGTAGACTCCATTGAAAGCTGTATACATATTGTAGACACGGTTGTCATCACCATCAATGCTTTCATACGGATAGTACTTGTTGTTCAGAAACACTCGAATGTCTTTCACATTGCACTTGTCAAACAATGATCCATTTGCATCTGCTCTTCCTCTTCTTCCAGTCTGCAGTCCAATCACAATGTATCTCGGCTTCTCATGTTGTGCAGTCGACTTGACAGTCCATGTATGTTTTGTAGCTTCGGGCATGGCCGGGTACTCATACAGCTCCCAATGTCGGAATGGTATTGATACGGGCGAGTCATTCTGCACCAATCGTAGCAGACGCAATCTTGCTTCATCGGCCACCTCCACATAGGGCATCTTCCACACAAGCTTCCGAATGTTGACAAGGCCTATTGTATTCAAGCAGTTTACGTTGTCAGCACTGCGTCTTAGCACCAGCTCCTGTTTCACATTGAGCAGCACACGTCTGTAGTCTTCGGCGAATCCCAGCAGATATCTAAGTGGTACATCCATGACGGTAGCGTTGGCTGCATTGGCGGCAAATGTAGTTAGACCTGTTGTAGCATTATACTTGTAGCCGGCTCCTTCCATCTTGGCTAGTTCTTCTCGTTCAAAGGTCATTGCATTCTTCATCAGGCTGGCAATGCCTGGGTTGCGTGTGCTGTCCACCTCAACTCCATTGATCTCATAGCGTATCTCCAAAAACAGGTTGGCAAAAAATCCAGAGACACATGGTGTGCCGGCCAGTGCAGCACCAGCTGCACTGGTTACTGTGTACTCAAGGTGTAGATAGCTCTCTGATGGTAGTGTATAGATGTCCTGCTGCTGAATTGGTATCCTGATCTCATCGTTGGCATTGAAGGTTGTGTTGTATGGCGAATGTGAATGATACTCAAAACCTGTGATGCGATCATCCGAAGATGGACCACTCTTTGTCACATCCAAAAGTCTCATTGTCGCTGTCGTGGATGTCGTCTGATAACAATACAACCTCTTTGCTCTAGATAATCGATGCTCCTCGATGTTAACTCAATGGCGGTCGATCGTTGAATGACGTTTAAAGCGCCTGCACCCCTTTTATTTCTTTCTGTCTCTGTCTCAGACTGCTCAGCTCCACTCCAACCTCTCTTTTCAAATAGTAGCACCATATCACTCTCTTCTTCGTAAATGTAAGGTTATGTTTATCGGCTCCTCTCTAAAGTTCACCAGACGTCCGTTCTCATCAACAATCTCCAACGTAATGTTGCTGATCTGCTCGGCATCCACGGGTAAATAGACAACATTGCGCACAGACACAGCCATTTTATAGCCTGGGTCCACTGACGGGTAGAACTCATAGATAACATGATCCTTGATTCCATTCGAGTAGGAGCCGCTCACTATGTTACATTTCACACGCACCACATTGGGGCGGTTAATCATCATGGTTGAGTCACCTCTAGCCTCCTTGTCAGCTTCCAGGATCCTGTTGAAGCCCAGCAATTTGCCTATTGAGTCAGGCGGGGTAAAGTCCAGCTTAGTATTGCACAGCACTATACATTTCAATGTTGACGTGTCCATAGCCATTTGTAGGTTAACTCCACGCTTATTCAATCTTGCCTCCAACAGTTCCTTGATCATGTTAAACTCAAAACTGCCTTCAGGCAATGAAACAGTTTGCCAAACCTTTCCTTCTTCACTTTCATCTGTGCTCACACTTGCATCTGTGCTCACACTGGGAGACACTTTGTTTGCAGCGCTGGTATCACCGCCCACAATGGGAAACACTTTCTTCTTTCCATCATTGAAGGTCAATCCTATGCTCCTGGTTTCTCTACTTTTTGGTTCTGTTTTACCAGTAAGACCCCATCTAAACCAATCAACGATTGTCATGTTGCTGTTATTAAGCTCTCCATGTGTCACTGAATGATCCTCGTCATGCGACTCACCCGCTGGTGGAGCTAGGAAGCGTAATGTATTGTTGTAGCCGACCTCAACATTTGGAATAGAGTTACAGCTTGTGAAGCTGATAAGTCCCACTTCCCATACACCATTGCCCGTATCAATAGGCGGGTAGAATTCACTACTCAGCGTTGACTTGGTTCCTCCAAAGCAGAGCATCATCTTGATTGCTCAGTGTACTTCAACCTAATGACTGCTTACCACAATAATTGAGAGGTTTTATACTAATAATGAAAAAACAGTTGTGTTTAGATTCATAATTTATTTAACAATCAACTAAAAATTTCAAACATAAATGTCCACATATGTGAGAGTAGAGATCCTCCTGCTTCCGATCATAGTTGTACTCAATCCTCGTCGCTGGTGCTGATCCTCGATGCATGTAGTCAATAAATTCTTGTGGTGGTCTCAGGTTGCCAAAGCCGTCAAAGTAGTGAACGTTGCCATCCTTCTTAACATAGCACACCCAATGTGTGCCAGGTCCTTTGCTGTCATCCAGGTTGATGATGCCACACTCCCTCCTCAGCGGTCCTTCAGCAGGTAGAGCATCTCGCATAAACACTCCTCGAAATTTCTTTAGCTTCAAACGGCATGCATACTTGTAGAGGTCTGCATCGGTCAGTGCTCGGTCTGGTAGAGCAATCATCTTCTGCCGCCGCATCGACGGCGTCGAGCCCCGTTTCCCGTCTTTTGACGTCTCAGGTACAGGCCTCGACCCTTGGTTGATACCGCTGTTCTCCTCCTCTTGGTTCCAGTCCTCCTCCTCTTCCTCTTGGGTCCAGTTCTCCTTTTAGCTCCTCCACCAAACTTTGCCTTGGCTTTCATAATGTTGGTCACTGCTAGTGCTGCGGCCTTTTCCAAAACACCTGCGTCCGATGATTTCACTCGACTCCAAGCTCGTTCAGCCAAGATCCGGTCTGCCGCTGCTCTGCTAGCAGTATCACTATTCCTTGAGTATGCAATGTCGTGCTGCTTACAAGCTTGGTCAAGTCTGTTGACACCTGGATCACCTCTTGCCAATCGCTTCTCAAGCTTTGTACCTGGTCCACAGTACTGGTAGCCGGGCAGATGAAGTTCTATGGGCAGTACGTCTATTGCCTTGTTGACTATTGCACCTGCAGCGTCTGTGATTGCAGAAAGTACTCCTCTTCCTTTGTAGCTCTTCCTCTCTCGAAGGGTAGCAGCCATCTAATGCTGATCAGCAGCTCGGTCATCCGGTTTTATACCCTCATGGATTCCCAAAGCCTGTAACACTTTATCTCTCAACTGCTCTCTACTCAAAGTGTGGTTTTCAGGTGACCAAATAATGTTCATAATGGTAGTGAAACACTTTTTAACTACAACCCTTGAATGCTCATCCAACCTTTTCTCCAAATACTTTTTGTTGACTCCATCACCATCTTGGATTGGATCATTAACATCCATGAGGACTGCATTGTTCAAGCTTACAAAAATCTGCGATGTTTCAGTGTCCTGAGTCTTTGGCAGCCAATCCCATAGCATATTCTGGCACACTTTTAGGTTAACAGCATCCTTTTCATTGCGTGGGCTGCCAACATTGATCACTCTTCTTCCTCGGACGTTGATATTACCGAGGACGTCCATTATTCTTCTATCGCCGTTTGATGACATTACTTGAATGGTATGCACATGCTCAAGTTTACACGTTTTATCGGGCTAGAGTGCAGTGCTGCCAACTATGTAACCACCTTCCACCAACTCTTCTAGAATTGAATTAATTTCATTCTCATGTCCAGTGTTGCCAACTGCTTTGGACTGATCCAACAGTCTCAATCTGTCCACCAACTCATTGGGATCATCATAGTAGATGTACTCAATCCGACTATCGGCTACCAAATTGAATGGTGCCTTGAGTCCTCGTCCAGCAACCGAAGTATCTGAAGATGATGATGCATCGCCATGTTTCACTTCTCGAAGCTTTTTGATTACATTCTTGTATTTGGGATTGTTATAGTTCACAATTTTTCCATATGCACGATAGCCTGCCCTGTACACATTGGTTAGGCTCAACACACTCTTGTAGACCTTCTCATCACTTTTTTTCACCTTTCTGAAGTCGGGATGTTTCTTGAAAATCAGCTCGCATATTCCCGGTGTGACATTGAACGTTTTCTCTTCATTTTCATTGTTTGGATTGCTCAGTATAATCTTGTCCCCATTTGGTCCAAAGGTTAGCAGCTTGTTACCGAGAAATAGGCTATTATTCTCCACTCTTGGTCCAAACTTTCTATCACTGTTACCATCTCTGTTGTCCATCGATGCTTTAACATATTCTCCTACAGCTGTTCCAGCCAGTTCAGATTGGGCAAAGCTTTCATCAATTTCCTCCTGGGTAGTATTCATCAACACATCCTCCTCCTCCTCCTCCTCCTCATCGATGGATGAGTCCTCCTCCTCCTCCAATTGACTTCTACCTTTCCACAATTTCCGTCCCACTCCTGATGTGCTTGCTGCAGGTATTTCAGCTGTTCCAACTGTCTCCAAGGTTTGCTCTTCTTCTTCTTCTACAATAGGTGATGCGGTAGGCCTCTCCCATTGTGGCTTACGTCCTTTCACTGCACCTAACTTGAATGGGTATGGTGAGCCGGGTGTAATTGGTGGTGTAGGAGGTACCATATGAGTTGATAGTGTACGTGCGAATGGGCGTGTCACTGCTGCTGGTGAAGGTGTTGGTGGTGGTGCTGGTGGTGGTGCTGCTGCTGCTGGGACACCCCGCTCCATGATAACATCTGAAATATTCTGGAGTGGCTCAATAATTGGTTTCAAACTTTTGATATGCTTCTCCTCAGTCAATGATCTGCCCAAAGTGATTTCCTTATGCTTCCTCTTGATGTTGCGTCGTAGCTGAGCAATCTCCATGATGGTTGGAGCGATGTCCTCCACAGTCTGCTTTCTTTTCCGCTGCTGCTTCACGTCCATCTCGATCGGTGTTCACTGACTGAATGAGCCTTTTCAGCTTATGCTTCAGCTAAAAAAGTGTCAAGACCGTTTCTGTAACGTCCGCTATTCTTGCCTGAGGCACTATCGATAACAAGGAATGCATGTGCAGACGAAGACCACACATCATCGCACATACTTTTGAATGCATCAAATGTCATGTCGGCTCCCACATGATCTCTGTACAAATGTTTCATATTGAGTTCATCCTGTTTGAATACAATCATAAAATTGGCATTGTCACGTATCAATTGTTTTGGTATGCGACTGTAGGTCTGTGCCAAATAAAACACATCAACGTTGCTGTGCCGTCCAGTGGTGAAGTAGCGTCTGATGGCTTCCTGCTGCTCACAGATAACATCATCAAAAATGATTATTGAATTGGCGGGCAATTCGTGTGGTGCAGGTATCTCTTCACAGGTGTCACACTCGATGTAGTTCATTTTAGGTCCTAGTCCTTCCATCACAGTGCGCAAGAACTCGTATTTCGGTTGGAATGTTGTCTTGGAGAACAGATAGATGTTTGAGAAGCGTATACCATTTGGATCAAAAAGCATGTTGAACATTACATTAGTTTTACCACAACCCGATGGCCCGCATATGATACATCTCAGGTGGTGAGGGAACAAAGGTCCATGCCGCTTCTTGATGTTCATTTCCGGTCCAAGTCCACAACCACTTGCCACACGATCAAAGTCGATTATATTGAACTTGTGTCGACGTTGCACTACCTGTTTCATTACACCAAATCTGCTCTATCAATCCAAGAGTCGTGACTGCTATCGTATCCTTTCCAGCGCACCAACAGTTTATTACCTCTCCTCTTCAACACTTTTACAATTTCAAACACGTCTGGCACTTTAGTTTTGACAATCTCTTCTGCATAGAATCCCCCTTGCACAGGTTGTCCTCCACTGTCTTCCAGCTCATACGTCACAGGTACAGTAGGTCTCACACGTGTGACAGTGAACAGTTCATTTGTCCAATTGGGTAGGTAACCCTTGTTGAACACGGTTTTATACTTGCTTATGCGCACCTTATCACCCGGTTCAATTGATTGACCAGGTCCAGGATAAAACCTGTTTCGCACCTTGTTCTGCAAACTCTTACGATATTCCTCACGCTGTTCTCTCAGTCTGCTCAAGAGTATAGTTTCATGCTTCTTCTTAACATCGGCTGGACACATGCCTATTGTACGATGTATCCTCTCATTGTATTCCTTCACCAGCATGTCAAGGATGTCTGTCCACTTGTAGGATCCTCTCTCAGTGAACTTGATCCACATTAAACGTTTCAGAGTCCTGTTGAAGCGTTCCACTATCGATGCCTTCTTATCTGAATACGTCGAATAGTGATTGACGTCATATTGTTTCACAAGTCTTGAAAACTTTGCATTGAACCACTCTTTGCCGTCATCCGTTTGAAGGTTTTCCATTGGATGCCGTTCGAATATAGGATGCATTGCCTTGACCACTTCCTCGGATGTCTTTGTCTTTATCGGTAACGCATATGCATACTTGCTGAGACAGTTTATAATAGTGATGATGTATTTGTAACCTTTGTTCTGCTTTGAGTATGGTATCATTTCAACAAGGTCAGCTTGATAGAGGTCGTCAAGACCTTTCACTGTAACCATCCTCATCGGAAAATTCCGACGAGCTGGCATGTGCAGTTCACGTGCTATCACACTCTTCTCCATACTGATGCCCATCAAGTGAACACGTGCCTTTATATATATAGTTGTTTTTACACAGCACATGATGTGCGTCATACTCTGTTATCATTCCAACACTTTTGACATTGAAGTATGTTAGCATGACCTTTTTGAACCTGATTGCTAACACATTCGAGTTAATTGGCATTTAAAATGATATGCGTCGGCATAATCTTTTTTGAAGCTGATTGCTAACACAATCGACCCAATTGTCATTGAAAAGGATGTGCGTCATCATGACCTTCCATGCTATCATTCCCATTGTGCAACACTTTTGACATTTGCGTCAGCTAACCTTTCTCTCACGCTTTCCTAGAAAGATCACTTTATCATTCAGCCTGCATTGTTTGTCAGTTGCTATCACCTTAACCTTTTTGAACTTGTTTACTAAGACATGATGTTTTTGATATCTCGCTTTAGTATATATACTGCCCAAAAATTCAATCAAATTCAGTCTTCACATCAGAGTTATAGAGAGAGTGATCTCAGTGTTCTCTTAGTGTTCAACCTGACGGAATGGATCCAACCCAGCAGTTATCTTCCATAGTGGACAAAGCATTAGCTGTGTTCAAAGAGGAGCTCCTCAGGCAGTTGCAAACTACGCCTAGGACTGCCAATACCAGCACTGCCACTGTTGCTGCTCAAGATGTTGCTGCTCAAGATGTTGCTGCTCAAGATGTTGCTGCTCAAGATGTTGCTGCTCAAGATGTAGCTGCTCAAGATGTCACTGCTGCTGCTCAAGTTGTCAGTGCTGCCGGCTCCTCCACCACAGCAGTATCACTTCCCAGCAGTGGTATGCAGGCGATAATTGAGGAGATACTTTCCGCCTGGGAATCCATTCCTAACTTGGAAAGCACTCCAACAGTTGAACGACAGTCATCGCCACCGGCGAAACAACAATATCTGCAGCCAGCATCAAGGCGAGCACCACCTGCATCAAGGCAGTCATCGTCGGCATCAAGGCGGCCACCGCAAGCATTGAGGCAGTCACCCCCACCGTCAGCAGCAAGGCGACCACCACCTGCATCAATGCAGTCGCCCCCACCGCAAGCATCAAGGCAGTTACCCTCACCACCAGCATCAAGGCAGTCACCACTGGCATCAAGGCAGTTACCCTCACCACCGGCATCAATGCAGTTACCCTCACCACCGGCATCAAGGCAGTTACCCTCACCACCGGCATCAAGGCAGTCACCCCCACCGGCATCAAGGCAGTTTCCCCCACCACCGCCGGCATCAAGGCAGTCGCCCCCACCGCAAGCATCAAGGCAGTTACCCCCACCACCACCAGCATCAAGGCAGTTTCCCCCACCACCACCAGCATCAAGGCAGTTTCCCCCACCACCACCAGCATCAAGGCAGTTTCCCCCACCACCACCAGCATCAAGGCAGTTTCCCCCACCACCACCAGCATCAAGGCAGTTACCCCCACCAGCATCAAGGCAGTCGCCCCCAGCATCAAGGCAGTCGCCACCAGCATCAAGGCAGTTACCCCCACCAGCATCAAGGCAGTCGCCCCCAGCATCAGGTCAGTGGCAGCAGCACCCTCAGCAGCCCATTATACCTCCACATCGGGCCCCACAAATTCCGAGCATGGCATGGCGGGGCAGCATTGGCCGTCCATCGCATCGTGAGCTGGAACTCCAGCGTAGAGTTTTAATCAGTGCGATGGATATGTATGCCCCGCTGCCAGCATACGGCTCCAATTATGTTGGGGCTGATGAAATTGTGGCACGGTTAATGAGGCATCGCCGCTTCAGGACGCTGCATGGGCTGCTGAAATTGGAGCTGGCGGCCTACAGTTATGAGGCGATAAACAAGCAGCTGGCCATTGCTTGGGGGGTAATTATGAAATCGATCGGTCTGCTGAAGGCGGCTGCTTCACTAGAAATTACCAACCCTGAACTTAGCCCAATAGAGTTGAGATACTCAGTTATTGGACCGAGAAAGTTGGAAAATGTCATCAAAAACAAAAGGGTTATCGATGAAGAAACAGCTGTCTTATTATTACGCAGGGAAAATATAACTGCACTTTGCGCCCCAAGGTGCGATATTGAGCAAGTTCTATATGAACTTCGAATTGGCTGAAAAAATTGTATATTCTAAAATAAACATGTTTCTGATAATCTTTCATCTTTTCATTTTCTACCTCCTACACTGGTGTGCAGCTTGTCTCAGCCTCACATGGACTGATGCAAATAGAAAATCGTCTTGCATATAGACATGTCCTGCATAGCTGTGACGTCATACAGACAAGTTGAATGCAAGATGATCTTCTATTTGCAACAGCCCACATGGACGATCTTGCATAATGTTGTGCAACAGACAAATATAAAATCGACTTGCACATAGACAGGTTTTTTTCCTGCATGTTGTCATACAGGCAAGTTGAATGCAAGCTGATTTTCTATTTGTCTTTGTAACATCACACACATGGACTTTAAGATCTTGCATAATGTTGTGCAATGGTACACTCACAGACATGTCCTGCATGATGTCATACAGACAAGTTGAATGCAAGATCTATTTGCAACAGACACAGCCCCCACATGGACTCGTCTTATAGAGTAATCTTGGTTTTTTTAAAAAATGAGCATGGTTATTGAATACAATTCTTTATTATTATCAAGAAATACTGTTAGAGGCTGATGTCATTCAAAACTAGTTAATTTCAAAACAAAACGAAACAATTTCATTCAAAACAGAGTTAATGTCAATCAAGTCTATCAATCACCACCCACTTGCGGAAATTTCTCAAGTATTGCAACATATCACAATATGATGTACTAGATGGGAACTCCACATATACTGTTCTCCCATTGATGCAGAGGCGTACTTCCGAAGCATCGTAGAAGGCATTCTCCATTGTCTGCAGGAAATAGTCAGTTGTTCGAAATGGTTCATAGTATTGTCCTCCAATGGCGAATACTGGCAGCACAATCCATTTGCTGCTCACTGGTGATGAACAAGTATCACATCTGCAGTATAGGCAGTATGAATCCATTGGTGGCAGTCACAGGGTATCCTTCAGCTCGTGCTACAGTTGATGCTGCTGCTGCTGCAGTTGACACGTCCTCTCAGTACGGCTCACAAACCTCTTCTGATCGGATGATGATGATGAGCGGATACATGTGTGCAAATGCGCAGTGGCTGATGTCAATCGAGTATATCAAGCACCACCCACTTTCTGAGCATTCCCAAGTCATTCTGCATCTCACGATAAGTGTGACCATATGGGAACTCCACATATACTGTTGTTCTATTGGTACACAACATCACTGATGAAGCAAAATGGAAGGTTCTCTTCATTACTTGCAGAAAATTTTTGATTGTCAAGAATGGTTCAGGCTCTTGTCCTCCAACAGTGAATATAGGCTGCACAATCCATTTGTTGCATGAGGTTAGTGAACAAGTACCACATTTGCAGTATGGCTTAAATTCGTGAGTTTGCTCCATTGCTGATTGGTGGCGGTTGTCTGTAGATTTCTCTGCAATAGGTGTCACAAGTATCCTTCAGCCAGGCAGGTGCTACAGCTGTTGTTGTTGCTGGTGCTGCAGTTGACACGTCCTCACAGTACAGCTCACAAACCTCTTCTGATCTGCTGATGATGGTCTCAAGGAAGTCTAGTGATGAAAATGATGAGTGGATGCAGGTGCGCAGATTTTGTGTGCAGTGGAATCTTTGGCACAGCTCTTTGTCCAAGTTTTTCCCTCCAGCCAACTTCATATACCACTCGTTGACGTCACGGCCCATTGCATCAATAGCATCCTGAGTTGTATTCCGATGTAGCACCATTCTTGACATCAGACACTGACGCATGTGAAACTTGTTTGCTTGATCAAGGCCATGATCTCGTTGCCACAGGAAAGTCTGAGTCCTATACTTTGGATCCAGTTGGCTAGTGTAGACACTTGTAGCCAGCACGAGATACAGCACAGCTCGAATCATGATTGCTTATGCCAAATGCTTGCTCTTCCTCCCATATTTATACTAAAGTTTATGCAGACTCAGCAATTTCTTATCAGCGGATGTGTGACTCATGTCTTCTACTCCTTTTCCAACAATGCTCTGAGTATACTGTGCTGTGATATCCCGCCATTTGTAAAGTCATCATATTCCTTGTAATCTTCAACATTGAAATCAACAACACGTGATTGTTTAGCTGGTGGCTCATCATCATCGGATATGTGGATCACTCGACTGCTATCTGCTGCTGCTGGCTCATCATCATCAGATATGTGGATCACTTGACTAGTACTGCTATCTGCTGCCGAACGTTTGCAACTACCTTGTTCTATCTTAAGAACATCTGTTGGTACAAATGGTACTGTTGATGAAGTTGATGCTTTTGCTGTCATTGACAACAATGTTCTAGATGCCTCCATAGTTGATATGTTTTCTTCTATTGCTGTATCTGCTGCTATCAATGCTGCCCTTGATGCTGCTTCATTTTCTTGATCATTCTCAGTGTTGTACTCCTCCGCCTCCTCCTCCTCCACCACCACCTCATCCTCAAACCCATCATCACTGAATACTGGAGCTTCATTGACAATGTTGCGATGTCCATATGCAAGAGTAGTGATTCCATCTTCAAGAATGAACCGTTTTTCATCAGCCTTGCTGAGCGCTTTCTTCTTCTGAATGGTGGTCATGATTCTATGTTTCCTGGTACAGAACATCACCTGATCTCTATAGATGTCCTTCTCACCATAGAGACAGTCAATGTAGTCCTGAAAGACTATGTACCGTTCTGCATCAGGATGACTTTTTGGGAGCTCCTGTCCAAGAATTGGCCGTCTCACTCCCTTTGCTTTCTTGATAAGGCCACTCTTCAGTTGTGTCTCATCTGTAACATAGCATCTGCAAGCATACAGCTTGGAGCGCAGGCCGACATACTCATAGGGGGCTCGAGCTGCATACTCATCCTTGAATTTCCCCAGTACCATCTTGTTTGTCTCAGAGTAGCATGGGTGGTTGGCCGGGTACTCTGATGTATCGAATACGTTTCTCAACTTGTCTATATTCATGATATCCATATACATATCTTCAGTTTGGACATTGTAGAACAGGCTGTCAGTGTCCTGGTATAACAGTTTGAGTCGGTTTCCATAAATAGGTTTCATCACATCGTAGTGAAACTCGTACATTAGAATTTTGCTCACATCAAGTACAGTCAGTCCAATATATATCGGCTTGTTCAATACAACCTTGTCTTGATGGAGTGTTACAGCGCATATGTTGTCACCAAATATGATGCGATCTTTGAATGTTGGTCGTGCCACCAGTCTCTTCAACCTCCTCTCACAATTGACCAGCTCCATGTTCATCCGGTTCTTAACATTCTCCATTGTTTTTCCAAAGACCGCATTATTCATTAGCTTGAAGAAATTCTTTTCAAATTTGTTCGCTGATTTCTGACGTAGTTGTGTGTTGAGTTGAATGTATGGGGCCAAAAAGTCTTCTTGCTGGAATGAAATTCCACGGTGAACTTTGACAATTTTCAGTCCATGATTCACAGCCTGTTTCAGGAGTCTATAATGACATACATACTCCTTGCGGTTCTGCAGCGTTGTCATTAGCCTCACATATCCTGACTTGGGAGTCTTCTGGCTCTCTGGAAGAAAAGGGAAGTCGTTGTGATCATCCTGTAGCTCTTGAGGATACTCAACGTCAACTTCTAGGATGTATCCCATTCGCTGATTGTCTGGGATTCTATCTATATGAGCAGCCACCTCCTCCAGCTCTTCTTGACACATCCATCGAAATTTTCGGCAAGGTAGTGGGTTGCTCATAGCCCATCCATAAAGATTGTTGGCATCGGTGTACAGCAAGTAGGATATTGGTTTCTCTGGATCCAGTGGTGCACCTGTGTATTTGTTGTTGGCAATCGAATGGCGGTGGACACATGTGGTTATTCCTCCTCGGATACCTCTTTCAACAAACATGTACATATCGTAATCGCTGAGAAGTTCCAATTCCACCTGGGTGTATTTCAGCATGGCATCGAATGAGAATCCTGGTGCAGTGAAGTAGTTGGCACAGTCAAGATTGTAGTTTTTTATGCACATGTCCCTGAAACTTTCAAACACATCAGCCAAGAGTAGAACATCCGTCTTTAGGTAAAGGTCACTGTAGTCCCCTAGTGTTCTACATCCAAAATGTTGCCAGACCAGTTGTGCATGGGCGTAGTCCTCATCACTGATTCCACGATCTGTCAGCTTGCTGAAGAATGCTTCCTTTGGTGGTAGGGAAGTTTCTCCAAGTTTCTCCCATGAATCGCAATAATCATAAGGGAATACTCCTTTACGTGTCACAAGATCGAGTCTTGTCTTGAAATGTTTAGCGGTATGTTTCAGCACATTTGGAATGTCCGTGTCATTATGTGCAGACTTGCGCAAATTTGATACCAATGTATCCAAACTGTCCGGTGTGAATCTGAATGTATCTATGAATCTCAGGTGGAGTCGATTGGAAACGTGTTTAGTGAAGCTGATGTACTTTTCAGATGTGTTTGGAATGACTTTGATCCTATTCTTGTCGGCACCGAGTTCAGGAATGAGCAGATGTGTATCATAGTTGGATGAATTGTGTAGAAAAACTGGAATGAAGGTCTGGCGCTGTCTTTCCAGATTGCATGGATTGCACAGTGCATTTCTATAGAAGCCAGTCATATGACAATGATCATACACTTTGTCTCTTCCAAACTTTTTACCACAAGCTTCGCAGTGTGTAGCAGCATCATGTGCAGCTTGTTGTTGATCAGTGAGTGGCAACATTATAATACTCAACTGGTCCATGGTATCAGCAATAAGTTTTGCATAGTGGCTGAGCTGACTCATGAAGTGTTCGGCTGCATTGGGACCTCTGTAGACAATCGGTTCTTGAGGTATGTAATGGCTCAGTGTCAGCCATGAAGGAAATTGTGTCTCATCTCTCACAAAGTACATGCAATAGCTCATTGCATTGTGGTATTGTATCACTTTTGTCTGCTTCCCAATCCATCTCTCTGGAGCTTCCCCCTCCACATCACCCTCTTCTAGGGCGGGTGTCTCCAGCAGACACTCAAAGTCTGCATACACTACAAGCGGTAGTCTGAACTTCCTCAAGTGCTTCTCAAACTTCAATGTCGGCGGTTTTCCATCTTTCAGCTGTGGCATGATCATCCTAGCCGTCTTGTTGTTGGCACAATACTTCTCATGTTCTGCCATCCTTTGCTCACCATCATTAGCAAGAGTGTAGTGTGTGAAGCATCGTCTGCAGATAATTATACGATGCCCATGTTTTGTCAGCTGTGAACTCAGAAGTCTCTCAAAATCTTTGATCAAGCAGTAGTGGGTGTTGATTTGTGGATCCTTGTTTGCATCTTCAGCATCCTGCAGCAAATCGTTAGTCTGTGCACCATCATCTTCAACAGCCTCACCCAGTAGCAGAAGATCAAAGTGCTCAGTCTTCATGGTATCGGTGACTCGTCTGGGGAAGATGTTATTATCAGAGTCGACTGCATACACATTGACAGAGACTGTAGGGTTATCCTTCTCGAACCTATCAATCTGGTTTATAGTTGTCGGGAAAGTGATGCCTTTAAAGTTGTATTTCTCCCGAAGATTGAAGTATCGCTCGTTGACTCTTTGGGGATTTACTCCTTGGACATGCTTAGCGAGGATCGCCCACATGAAACATTGTTGGTCCTCATTCCTCGGGTTGATGATGGCTCTCCTTGCAGCTAGCTTGGGCGGGGTAATGATGTATGAAGAGCCTCTAAGGGGAATATGTTTGCTGATCCTTATGAGTAGTCCATCAATCTGTAGCAGTGTCCATCCACTGGATTTCCCTTCGAACATAGCCTCCTCTTCCAGCATCTTCTGGCAAGCCATCTCCACTTGATGAGGCAGCGTGAGAACGGTGAATGCTGCATAGTTCGGTGTTTTGAAAGCGATGTCCTGCACCTCCTCCACCTCTTCATTGTTCGGATCAAGGTAGCACTTGTGATAAGTTGCCTCCAGCACCAAATTGAATTTGATTGCACCATGCTCCTGGATTTCTGCTGTCAGGACACTGTTGATCTTCTCCTCCAAGTTGTCAAGGAAGGACTGGAAATCCTTTTGAGGGCTTGTAGAACACTGGTTGTTGAAGAACAGGGTTCGAAGATTGTTGTTGAACGCCTCCTCCAGCAAAACGAAGTCGTCACACTTTTCCTGAGTCTGCTGGCAGCGTCTTCTCTTGTTAAGGGACATGGTAAGCTGGAATGAAACAATATGCATTAGACATTGACAAATGAAATTGTAAGATAGTTGCAGGTTTCCTGGAATGAAACAATATGCATTAGAAGATAGTTCCTTTAACAATATGCATTAACAAAATTCCAAGTTGCCCAAACACTATGCATTAGCAGTTGGTAAGTGGAAAAGCATTTATAAGTGCAAGCATTAGGATGCATTAATTGCAAAGAGTACTTACTTTGAAAGTTGATCAAGACTGAAGCACAAGAAGCACAAGGAGCACAAGAAGCACAAGAAGCACAAGAAGCTGGAGCACGAGCACAGTAGTTGGCTGTCTGGTGTGAGAGAGCAGTGTATGATAACTCCAACAGAACACCCAGCTTATATACTCTAGCCGCTACCTCCCACCCTCGACCCCCACCCCCACCCCCAACCCCCACCCCCAACCCCCCACCCATAGCCTGAACAGGTGACAGTCCCAGTTTTTTTTTTTTAATTTTTTTTTTTTTTTTTTTTTAATTTTTTTTTTTTTAATTTTTTTTTTTTTTTTTTTTAATTTTTTTTTTTTTTTTATTTTTTTTTTTTTTTATTTTTTTTTTTTCCCCCCAAGGTCAAGGTCAGGGTCAAGGTCAGGGTCAAGGTCATGGTCAAAGGTCAAAGGTCAAGGTTGTGCCAAAAGCGGCAAAATGTAACTACTTGTATTAGTAATAGTGATCCCTTCAGAAAAATGCAATAAAAACATGAAATCAAACATGTTTCTCACAATTGACAATATAACTCAATAAATAAACAGAACAATTTCAAAAGGCGTTTGTAGACTACTTGATTTTTAATGATCTTTTTTTAACGTTTTTTTTTTAATTTTTCTATATTTTCAAGACTTTAAAAACTACGTTAGCTTGCTGTAGAGTTTCCTACCAAAATAGCTAGGTTTTTGCTTGAATAAGCTACTATTGTGACTCACCAAATGATATAATTCTTCTTGTATTACAAACGAGTTGGTTAATATCACTCTTTCTTACATAATAATATAATATAGCTTCATACACATATAAGCAGGGTACAGTTAGGAGAACAAGTCTCTTGAGCAACGGCCTACATGAATCTAATCTGTTTACTCTTTCGATACACTTAACAGCTTTCTTTTGGATCTTAAACACCATATCAAGGTTTTGTTTTGATGAGTTACCCCATGCTAAGATAGTATACCTAATATGCGACAGTAAGAGCCCATGTTAGGTTGTAAAATGTTACTTTTTGTCATTTAAAAACTCCTAGAAATGCAATGTATTCTTCCTGGTCTAATAAATTATTGTTTACAAACACGTTTATAGCCCTATCTTCATTTGAATTGCTCGTATGTTTGTAAGTTGTGTAGTAATTACTCGTTAGTCTAAGTAATAGTTACAGTTACAGTACAGTACAAAACTAGTGAACCAGTACAAAATAGTAAATAGAACAAAAATAGTAAACTGATACACTAAAATCAGCTATTTTTTTTAATTAATAACAAAAGGCGTTTACCTTCAAGCTTTTAAACTAAAGACAGAGATAATTATTACAAATATGTTGAAGCTTACCTCATTCTGTATTTGTTGACCATATTCTGAATACACAAGGCAAGACAGTATAACAAACAATGTTAGAATTGAATATTTCAACTTCTTGTAGGATCCGCCAAACTATAACATAAAATACACAAAATTCAAGCATCAATAATGGGGAAAAAATTATAGTTAATACAAATATTAATAATTTTTAGTCTAAGAATTTTTAATTATTGGTGATAAGGTTATTTGAAGTACAAAAATTGAACTTATGAGATATCTTATGAAATTCTATGTGAAAAAGAGGCCCCTTTTTCTTGGTATGGACTAGGAGATAATCAACAAACAGTCTATAGTATTTTCATGAATATTGATTGATCTCAAAATAAGTAATTATTGAAGGAATTCAGGAAAGAATGCACCTATCCCTAAAAGTTACCGAACATTAATGTTATTATTGTTCTATTGTATTCAGAATCATCAAATTGAAAATTAAAAAATGTTTTGGGATGGCATTGAAACTCTAAATTTATTGAAATATTTCTATTTCAAACATGCTATTCCATGAAATCACAAAAAAGGTCTTGTGCAACAATTTCTTAATATAAAATAATGTGTTCAGAAGATTAATAATCTCTCATTATAGATGTGTACACTGTACAGAAATATTTTTGCATAATATTTTTTTATAGACAGAATACCAATGAATTGAAGATGCAACAGCCAAGGACCAAAACTACTCTCTCAATTATTGAGCTTATCTTATTGGATGTTCTATTTTATAAATATTATAAAAATGAATCAACAAATGTTTTCCTTACCTGGAAACTGACAATTGCTACACATATTTGCAAGCAGATGTACGCATTCACATAAAATATTTTCAATCTGAGTCCTTCGTTCAGTTGATTCATTTTCCTGGTGATAAAACATTTTTTTCTTACAATTTTAGTTAACCCATCAATAATCATATCATTCTATCAATATAATCAATATTATTCTATCAAACAAAACTAAAATCTTATAGTCAGGATCTGATATTTCCGAACCGTCTGATGGTTCCAGTTTCACAAATATTTTAAAAAGTTCAGTATAATATAAATTTATTGATTTTACAGACCTAAGTAATCATACTAAAGAATTTACTTCTCAATTTATTGCTAAATAATTCCTATTTTCATGATTTTTGTTACAATTTTCAAGAAAATTGTTTGAAAAATCTGTCAGTTTTCAGTGTAAAAAGTGGCCTCAACATCAACAACATAACCCACAAGTTGAAAATACAGTTGATAAAAACATTTTGCATATCAGAGCTATAAATAGTGAATAGCTCACAACAAAATATCAAAACACAAAATAAATTAATAAGGAATATAAATTATAATCACTATAAACAATGAACCACCTGTAGGCCTAATATCAAACATGAAATATTGAAAAAGTAAAAATAACACAATTTTGCTTACCTAAATATGAACTGATGATGTTCAATAAGCTGTTTAGCAGTTCTCTTCACATAATTATTGAACTCATCCACTTTCATCACATCTCCATAATCCATTTTATCTTCTTGTTTTCCAAAATTAGTTTCCTCCAGCTCTCCATACCCATTTATTTTTCTAATATCATTCAAACCTTCAAAGAAATGATCATCGAAATCTTTCAAACTGATCAGATAAAGTTTCAGTTCAATCAGCATGTTGTTATAAGGTAGAAGCCCTATTTGGTAGACTCTGGCTACCACTATGTAAACTACATATAGATAGAGGCATTCTACAGCAGCCTTGAAGCAGTATGTGGGAAAAGAAATTGATGAATGAGGTAGGAAAGAGGAAGGCAGATAAAGAACGAGAGGCAGGTACATGGAATCTGCAAGCGTAGCATTTTTGAAGATCGCATAGGACCCGAATCCGTAGAAAAAGTCAATTGTAAAACAGGCGTAGAGGCTTTTGGTGAAAAAGAGCGCCACTTTTAGGAATCTCCAGCCCATAGCTTCCATTTCTCTTATCATAGTCGTTTTCTTCTCTAGAAAATAGGTGGATTTCAAATCAATTACTTTATAATAAAAAAAATTAACTTTACAACAGTAAAAAAAATATCAATAAATATAAAATATCAATCGATCAATCGATTATTAAAGTCGAATCAAGTATTCCTGAGTTGTGTTGCCATACTGTATTCAATTTATCAAATATTGTATTTGAATTGAAGAAAGAAGAATTGAAGAATTTGGACCAAGTTATTGAAACTGATCGTTAGTTCTACTTATTACTTTTGTGATAACTACTTATTAGTATCTGCTGTTAATTTAATTGTATCAATGAAATTTCTGTGTTACTTACAGCATTATTCAAAAGCCAGTTACATAGTTGACTTGAAACGTTCTTGCATTTTCTTGAATAAGAAGTTTTTCTATTCTCATTACAATTGTGAAAATCTGTTTAAAAAATCTCTTTTATTAACCTAGACACTAAATAAGTCCCCTACAAATAAAACTGATTTCATGCTTTATTAGAAATGAAAAATATAGGAATAACTTTGTAAGGAACTAATTGCTTCATAAATTTTTTCCATGCAGTGTTCTCTATTATGAACCGGTCACAATCACTCAATACCATAAAATCAATTAATAACGTCGACTCAATATAGTTCATGCAATTAAGTCAATTGATTCGTTATCATAAAACTTTTTTAATAATAATGATGACGATTATTATCAAAATTATTTTTGTTTAATTGTGATTAAAATATTTTATTTCTACTCAATATTCAATAATAAAACATTTATTTATTTTCACTGATGGGTTGATACCTCATAAACTTTTATTTAAACTTTCTTAGTAATGGCGAAGGTGATATTGTGGAAGGTATCCATAATGAATAATAAGACGAAATTGACACAACCACATTTATTAAAACTTCGAGAAACTAGTTTCGGTTGTTACACCATTATCAATCTCAATCAAACTGAAAACTAAAGTATTCTCTGTACTTCATTTTCCAGTATGATTGAGATTGATAATGGTGTAACAACCGAAACTAGTTTCTCGAAGTTTTAATAAATGTGGTTGTGACAATTTCGTCTTATTATTCAATAACTTTTATTTTCTTTGTAAGTTATTGAGTATGATTTTTTGCCTATGTAATTACTGATTTAACTTGAGTTTTTTATTTTTTAAATTTTATTCATGCTTCACAAATACGTGAAATAGAAAGTGTCCTATTATAATTTATCTTTTACTTAATGCTAAAACAGTCGCGTAATTCAAACATTTTATGTAGCAACAGCTAATTAATTATTATTACCAACTATGAACTGCGTTAGCAGCTGGCCAGGCTTCCGTACTCATCTTAAAAAGCTTTCTAAACAAAAAATATTTTGAAGGAATACGATTTAAGATAGTCTGGTATTTATCCTGTATTATTAAAAGATAGTTATGAAAAAGTTACCTTCAGCGGTTTTCTTGTCATTTTCGTACTGGAAATATTTAGATTCCACCAACTCTTTCAAAATGGACGATTTTCCAGTAATAACAAACAGTTCAGATGAGAGAATCAGAACGTAGATGTTCAGGTTAAGAGTTTCAATGGCGGACAATTTCTCACTGAACGTTGTAACTTTCCAGTCATTGGTTGTTAAGAATATTGTCTGTGCTGTAAAATAGAAAGAGAAGGCATAGACGGCTTTGTCAGTGAAAGCCAGCTTCTGGGTCCATGAGAGATCTCTTTTGTGCACTCTGGGTCTATCAATAGGCTCTTGTTCATCTTGTACCTGTTAAATTAATTAACTCAATCAGTAGCAAATCTAAATTTTTAGGGTTAATTAACCTCAATGTTTTGGACAATATTTAAAATTGGTGAAGAAAGCAGGTTGGGACTTGAGAGTATGTTGAAGCTTCATATTCATTGTAATTTTGTCACAACTGATAAATATATAAATTCATTTGAAAAATATATTCATTAATGTCTTAGGAGGAACCTTGTTGTACTAATTTTGTAAGTAGATTAATTGATTAAAGAAAAAACCAAGAGTCCTAAGCCCGTAGGTTTTTCAAAAGGTGAACATTCACTGAGATGATAAATCAATCAAAACTAAATAATAGTTTAATAAATAACAACAGAAACTTATAATTATAGTGAAAAAATTTTACGAGTTTAATAAACCGAATAAAGCTGAAAGGAAATAATAAATTTGGTTCGACATCATCAAACTCTATTCATTATGAGCATAATCTATAACAATATTAAACTTTAAGTGAATAATGAATAGATTGGTTCAAACTCTTTTATTCATTATAAATCATGATCTTTGAATAACCAATATGCTTGAAAATATGCATAGGTATCCAGTTAAAATAATTTTAAATAATTGAATTAATTGTAGAACATCTTTAATTGCTATACATAGCCTAACATTTTATTTTCAAAAAGATTTTATTTAAATTTGACTATTGTCCAAGCTCCTCTTAAAATACTAATCTTAAATTCAAATGATAATCGCCACATCTTTGAATAAATCTGTAACTTACTGAAGAAAATCTTACTAATTATGTTTATTTGACAAATTTTCTTGATTTTTACAATTGAATGTCCAAGCCCTTCCCATCATTAACTTTGATTAAAAATCTCAATCTAATTTTCAAACAATCCCACCTCTTTGAATAAATCATAATTTATGCATAAAATAATATATTCATATTTACTCATACATAAATATATTTTAGGCTTTACTCTCAACTATTGCCTAGTTAACCTCTGCTTTTTACAAATTATGTTTATTTGATAGATTTCACTTGAAATGTTCTAATATTACGTCCAAGTCCTTCCCTTCATTACCTTTGATTCAAAATCCCAATCTAGTGTTCAAAATAATAATCCTAGCACTCCGAAGAAATCGGTGATGTCTTTCATGATGAAATACTTAATGATCAATACCGAAACTGACACTGTATTTCTATTTAAATTATGATTTTCACTCATACTAGAGAAATGCATTTCGCTTCTGAGAAGCTTCATCAGCCCAGAAAAGGCTGATGAAGCTTCTTCTCAGTAAAGGCTGATAAAGCTTCACCTCAGAAGCGAAATTCATTTCTCTAGTGAAAGACAGTAAGAATCAGAATTTAAATAAAAATGAAGTGTCAGTTTTGGTATTAGTTTGAATAAATCAAGATATATGATTATGTTCGAGGATCTAATCACAACGCTTACTTACATAACTCCCCAAAATCTGTTTCAAATTTTTTTTACAATTTATGTTTATTAGTAACTATTTATTGAATTATATAATAGTTATCAATAATATTTGAGGCTCTACAGCTCTACACACCACTCTTACCTGCATAACTCCCTAAAATCTATGTTTGTTACAAAATTAGATTTTAAAATAAATTTATGTTTATTAGTAATAATTTGTTAAATAAGGTTTATTGCAGAATAGCTTAGTATAAACAGTGATGGTACCTACTACCCGATTCTGTAAAGAATGACAAATGAGGCTGAATCCACTTTTATCGCATCTAACATTTCAATCACTTTGTCATGACAACGATTTGTTAGACTTAAAAGCAGCGTAGAATATTATTTTCTACAGGAATAGCCATCTAATTATCCCTCATAATGTTGACCCATTAGGATTCAAATTTCAAAACCATCGTGCTTTGTGGATTGTGTTGTATATAATTATGTACAAAGAGGTCTAGAGTTTTTATATACTCATTTTACAGGCAAAAAGCGATAGAATGTCCCTCATTATCACTGAATCAGAGCAATTTCAACGAAAATAGACGCTAAATTGTTGGAAATCAGTCGTTATGCCAAAATTGTTGATTTGTTTTCCCTTTGGTTGCTTTTCTATCCCTCATTATCTGCATGCTCCAGGAAAAAGTAGATAACTATAAGGAAAAAGTTGTATTTCTCTATTTTCCACTAGATTATTCTCCCTCATTTTCACTCTAGGTTAACTTTGTATTTTTAGTTGAAGAAAACTTAGAATCTGTATTATCTACTCATTCTTTCCTAGTCTGTTGTTCTGTGTGCTCTAGGTATTGAAACATTTCTGTGAAAGATCATGCCTGATGTGGATGAGTTGCCTAGAATTTTCTTTACAATATGGTGTCATCTTAGATCGAAAGGTTGTTAGAACTGTTTTTTATGCATGATTTGTGAGAATTTATTATTGGGTTATTATCATTACCTATTGCAATGCTGAAAGTATATAATTAAGGCACTGTTATCAAGAATGCAATATTCCAGACCATGAGTTTTGTCTGCGAAAATTTATAATAAACTATGTAATGTTCAAAATTAAAAAAATAAACATAATTAATTATTCTAGTGATCAATTGAATAATATGCGTTTTTTGATTCATGTATCTCAACTACACATTATACAGAGTCAATAAGAATACCCGTATTTAAAAAAATCAGTACTCGAACTAGAATGAACATGCATTTTTTTAGAATGTGTTTTTTTACATATCTTGATAAGTTTAGATATGTCCAACAGACGTTTGCCTAAAATTACGTTGAACAAGCACGCTTAACGTGAACTCCATGAACAACAATACTAAAAAAAGGTGAAAGGCAGTAGTACACATTGAGCCTACTGTCGCATGGTCCACAACAGGCTACTGCCAGCGATGAGCATGTCAAGGTCAAGCGTACGCTTCTATCAACTACAATTCATATTATTAATATTATTATTAATTAAGTTGAAATCATTGTCAAATAAGTTGATATATAACTTACTGACTCAACAGATTTTGTCATCTTTGAGTTCCGAGAAAAATCACATATTATGTTTGGGCACAGGAGAAGGAGAAAAAGAAGAAGAAAAACAAGGCGCAGGATAAGGGGGGGAGGAGGGGGAGACGGAGGAGATGGTTTAGGAGTAGTAGAAGAAGGAAAAGAGTGAGAAGAAAAAGGAGCAAAACATATGAGAAAAAGAAGAAGAAGAAGAAGGAGAAAAAGAAGAAGAAGAAAGCCACACCCACTGATGATTCTATTAGTGTTTACGACAGTTGCATGCAAACAACTTACAGTAGAACAGTAGAATAGTCGCTCACGAGCATGCGCAAACACAGTCATCATCAAAACAAAGTTGTCATCTTCATTTTGAGACGAGCGTACACACGCGAATATTCGCGCACGTTCGTTGAAATCGTAGTCACGCTCAATGTGCTCCGCTCTTTCCACTTTACGCTCTGCAAATTCAAGAGATCAGAACATTTAGTTCGCTGGCGGAGCGAGCGAGAGAGCGCGCGAATCTAGTTCGCTAGCAGAGCGAGAGAGATGGCGAACCCGTAAGTTGTCTCCAACTTGCTCATAAAGCTAGCGGCTTTGCGGGTTACAATATTCTGATTTATTAGGATTTCGCCGGGAACTTACCGCGCAACTTGTCAAGTTTTCTACTATCGTGAAACGGAGGCGCGTTTTGTATCCGGTTCACAAACCGCCAGGGTTTGTAACTTTCAACTTGACTGCAACTTTAAAGTGTTCCTTGTCTTGAAAGAGGTCCTACTGTCACTGTCACTCAGCCTATAGGCGTGGCCAAGGGGGATCCCCGGGTCCGGACCCCCCTCGGCGATGGCTCAAGCATCAGATAGAATTGACTTTGTGCTTAGATAGAATCCACTTGGGCCCATAATGTGCATAAAATTGAAGGATTTATGTATAGAAACGCTGAAGATGCGATTTTTGAGAGGTTATTTTTCAAATTTTTCCCGAGGGTGAACACCCGAACAATAATACAATACAATGCATCTTTATTGCAAAAAAAAAACAGATCATAAAGTTGGAGTAGGAGTATCAGTTCATAAAGTACAGTTAATAAGAAAATAGTTGTTGAGAAAAAGAAAAAATAGTCAAAAGTAAAATAAGAAAAGAAAAAGAAGCAAAATAATTAATTATGATATATGACTGTTGTTGTTAAAGACTTATCTATTATCCAATTATTTATCCGTTCCATATTGTGTCCACCCTTATTAGTGGGAGAACTGAACAATCTACTTGGAATGCAATTTATAAGTTTTGTGCTTAGATATTTCAATTATCTGCGTACTATTGTAAAATGAGAGTAATTTATAATATATTTGTTATGTGAATTCAATTTAATATTGCATAAAATAACAGTATTATTTATTGTAAATTTATCCTTCTTTACCCATATATGGTAGACAAGTTTCCCTATATTATAATTGACGTACAGTCATCACTTTGAATTGATCAAATGTGTCTCTATTGGAAAAGGATCTTGGCTTATGGAGGATTGTTTTTATTAACATTTTTTGGATGATAATTATTATATTCATGAAAAAATCATAAAACCCTCCACACAACACTAATTCATATTGTAGCATAGATTGCACATATGCAAAGTAAAGGATCTTTAGTAACTTAATATTTATTCATTTACAAACTTAGTAGAAAATATAAGATATAAATTTCAAGCGTTTACAAAATGAACTCTATATGAGGCTCCTACCTTATACCACCCATTTCCCACCACTTAAGGGGGGGAGGTCTTTCTATAGTCAAGGATCAAGTTATCTGAAGTATGTAATTATTGAGGGGGGATTGTCTGGCTGATAAATTTACGCCCTTGATAAATTTACGCCTATAACTCAGCAATAAGTGAATTGGGTTGAGCTCTGATTTTAGTTGTTCTATTTTCATTGGCCTTGTACTTTGTGATCAAGTTTTACAAATTTCGACCAATATAGTTTAATAATTATGTTATAATGATAACAATAGCTATTAATGATAGCCAATGATAGTCTAACAAATACAGTAAAACTAGCAGATAGCCCGATTTAAATATCTTTTTCACCTACTCTTTCTTGTTCACCTCTTCTTTGCATCTCTTTCTTCATCTTCTCTTCCTTCTCCTTATTTACCTTTTTTTTACACTCTTCCATTTATTCTTCTTCTCCTTCCCTCCTTCTACAACATCACTTTCTTCTGCATCTCTCCTTTCATTTTTCCGTTCTGTTTCTTCTTCTCCTTCAAGTAAGTCTTTCTTCTTTGCCCTCTTCTACATTCTCTTCCTCTTTTTTATTTTTTCCTCTTCTTTTTCTTTTCTTCCTTCTTTCTCTTACGTCCACTTAAAGCATCTCTTCCACCTTCTATTTTTTCACTTTCTTCCTCTATTCTTCTCTTTTTTCTTCTAATTCATCTCTTTGCTCTTCTATTTCACCTCTTCCTACTTCTAATTTTATCTTTCTTCTTCTTTTTCTCTTTCTTCTTGTATTTCTTCCTTTCTTTTTCTAATTCTTCTCTTTGTTCTTCTATTTCACCTCTTCCTACTTCTATTTTTATCTTTCTTCTTTTAATTCTCTTCCTTCTTGTATTTCTTATCTTTCTTCTTCTATTTCTCCTCTTTCTTTTCTTTCTACTTCTCGTCTTCCTCTATTTCTACTCTTTCTTCTTTTTCTTCTCCTTCTTCTCTTTCTTCTCCTTCCTCCTACTCCTCCTCCTCTTCCTCCTCCTCCTCCTCATCCCCCTCCTCCTCCCTCCTCCTACTCCTCCTACTCCTCCTCCTCCTCCTCCTCCTCCTCCTACTCCTCCTCCTCCTACTCCTCCACCTCCTCCTCCTCCTCCTTCGCCACCACCACCTACTCCTCCTCCTCATCCTCTTCTTTCTCATCTTCCTCCTTCTCCTCCTCCTCCTCCTCCTCCCTTTTTCTGCCCTCCTTCTTTTCCCTTCTGCTTCTTTGTTGCCTTTTCTTACTTCTCTTCCTTTTTCACCTTCTCTTCCTTCTTTGCTTTCTTCTCCTTCCCTCCTCTTACACCGTTCCCTTATCCTACTGTAAGTATTTTCAAAAAATATATCAGATATTTACAATCACCCTACATTATAATGCACTTGGTTTCTTTTCTTTATTTTCCTACATTGAGCGCCACAGTTCTCGTTGCAGAAGCCTCTTACAAGGCGTTTATATGTTATATGAAATGGATAATGCATATTTATTTGACAATTATTCCTGTAATCAATCAAACACAAGCAACCTTCAACTATCTTGACAAGCTATGTCGAGTTGGCTTCACCAGCTTTGTTGGTATGGCTTATGTTGTAGGCGCATGGCTGCGGATTAACACTTAATCTTCCATTTGCATCCCATAGCATGTTAATCTCACCTATATATAGTAATATAAGATGTACATAGGTATACTATAATATATAGCAGATTATTAGATGGCTTATTGACATATAGGGAACATGCAACGATGATAGATACAATGCTATACAAGTTGGGTAATCTATTGATTTATTTGAATGATGTGTGTTGAAAGGACATTGGAGATATCTCAATGGATCAAATTTATTATTTATTCAGGTGGCTAGAGGTAGAATGAGACTAACTGCATAAATATAAAGCAGTAAAAAATCTACCTAGATTAAATGCGAGAGTAATAGAGCTTTTGAAACCGCAAAACTGAAGCTGATAAACAATAGATAGGATATCTCAATGAAATGTTTTTATAATTTATTCTGACGGCTAGAGGAAGAGTGACACTAATTGCATAAATATAGAGTAGTGTCGACCAGTAAAAATCTAGCTAGATTAATTGCGAGAACGATAGAGCTGTTAAAACTACAAAACTTCATTTTTCTTCATATGACCCATGAATAATCGAGCACTTTGTAAAAAGATATGGTTGTAACACTTTTCATCCAGTCTTTACATTACTTTTTATTTTATTTTATTTGCTTATTCCATAAACTTTCAATGAAAACAACAGGTTTCAATACCCAATTATGCGTCCTCAACACAGCATAATACAAGAAAATGTATAAATTGATGTATAAATGTATCATATGAAATAGAAATAGAAATATTTTATTGACCAACAAATACATTTGTAGTACATTTTAGGCCTCGTCAAGACATAATATTACATGAAGTAATAACAGGAACAATATTTCATATATCATAATACATTGATAGATCATTAATAATGAAATAAAAAAAAAATTAAAACATTAAATATACCACAGAAATATGTATATCAAATCGCATTGTCTACTTAAGTTTAAAAATGCATTAATCTAAAAATTCCTCAACAGAATAAAACGCCTTTTCTTTTAAAAGTAGTGCAATAGCAATTTTAAAATTTTCCAGAGACAGGTTTCTAACATGCAGAGGTAGCTTATTATAAACAGAGAATTGTAAATAGTAATAGCTTCTTAAGCTCTTACTCAATCTGATGCTGGGTGCCACAATTTTTTCTTATTTCGTGTATTGTATTTATGACATTCATGATGCTTGAGGTAGCTACCTGAATTTTTTTTACGTGTATTAAATTGAAATATATATGATTATATATGAACTATATGATGTATGAATAAATAGATTATGTATGGATAGTACCATAGCCGATTTTGACTGTAGGTTTTCTTCAGACCTCAACATATGTTTTGGTCCAAAGAGCGTACTACGCAAATGAGGAGTGAGGTAGGTTGCGATTGCTTTCCTCAGTAAGCTAACAGAGCTGAATCTATGCTAAGAGCTCACCAAAACAAATTCTGAAGCTCTTTGCATAACGATCCACTCCCACCTTTACACAGCGTCTGGCTGCACAGGTGGGTGTTTATACTATCTAGCACATCTACAGAGATGTTTGGAAAGCAACACAATTGCAGTAGCTTTTTTTGTATTTGAGATGAATAAAACTCAATTCACCTCAGGCCACAATAAGGCTATGGTCTAGATTACATGTTTGAAATGTGAATAATACATTTCTCTTATAATTTAAAATCCGTGCAGATACTGTTCTATTTACAACGGTTTACGTAAATATAAATGAAACAATACGAAGTTTTTTATAATCTAATACTTAAATAGATCGAAAAGTCACTAAGGCCTTGGAATGCAATTTTTTATTAAATTATTTTCCTATTTTCCACCTAAAACGAGATGGGAGAGTGGGAAAGAGAAGAAATAGAAGAAAAAAGAGAGGAAGAAGAAGAAGCAAAGCATAAGCAGGAAGAAAATGAAGAAACAGAAGCAAAAGCAGGGAGAAAAAGAAAAAGGAGGCAGAATGAGAGGAAGAACAAGAAGAAGAAAAAGGAAAAGAAAAAGCAAGAGCAGGGAGAAAAAGAAGAAACAGGAAGTAAAAGAGGGAGAGAAGAGGAAGATAAAGAGAAGCAGAAAAAAGGAAAAATAATAAAAAAGAAGAAAAAGAAGCGGAAAGATATAGAGAAGCAGGATAAAAGGAGGAGAAGAAGATGAATAAGCAGGAAGAAAAGAAGAAGAAGCAGGAAAAAGGAGGAAGAATAAGAAAAAGAGGAAGAAGAAAAGAATAAAAAGAAGAAGAATAAGCAGGAAGAAAAAGAAGCAAAAGCAGGAAGAAAAAAACAAAGCCAGGAAGAAAAAAGCAAAACCAAGAAGAAAAACAGCAGAACAGGAAGAAGAAGCTTTGGTGAGTATTTTGTTCGAATAATTTCTTACTTGGCATTCTTTTACCTCCTTTGTGAGAGGAGTTTCCTTTGATCAGCGCAGCCTGGATTTTCATAACACCGATTTCCTTGTTTCATCCAATTTTTTTTTCAAAATTGGATTCTTAAGCGATTCCTTTAAATTCTCAGAGACCAAGATACTAAGGTTGTTATAAGCTTAGAAATAGGCTTCGCAATATTGGCTTACCAAGTGAATTACAGTACATTCAGAACCGATAATCACTAAGAAGTAGTATTGACTTTATAGCTCTCAAAGGCTGAACAAAATGGAAGTCTAAGGTGTTTTTTTTTTTTTGAGAAGTATGAGACAAGTTAGATCAGCAATTATATGCATAGAATCTTACCAATCTTATACACTAGTTAATTTCTATATCAATTACTTGAGGTGATGCTTAGTTTAGATGTGAATGGGACTCTTGTAAACCATAAAACGCTTTATCAACTGAATATTTTTTCAATTGTTTTTTGAATATTTCTATATTTTCAAGACTCTATAAACTGCGGTAGCTTGTTGTAGAGTTTCCTACCAATATAAATAGGTTTTTGTTTGAATAAGCTACTATTGTGACTCACGAAGTGATAATCTCCTCGGCTTCTTGTATTATAATCATGTACTTCAAGATTTTGGTTATATCACTCTTTTTTACATATAAAGTAGTTTCTTAAAGTAGAAGTAGGAGACCAAGTCTCTCGAACAACGGCCTACATGAATCTAATCTATTTACTCTTTCCATACAGCTTTCTTTTGGATCTTAGACACCCTAGAAAGGTTTTGTTTTGATAAGTTACCCCATGCTGAGATAGTATATCTAATATGTGACAGTAAGAGTCCATTGTAAGCTGTGAAAAGTGACTTTGTCATTTAATCTAGCAAGTTGTCGCAGGATAAATACCCCAGATGAAATGACTATTTGATAATTGTGTATTGTGACGTTTTTAAGCGAGATTCTAGAGATTTATTTGAGTAAGAACAATCAATTGAGAAGACAATACAATCTATTGCTCTAAAAACAATAGAACATATACTTGTCAATATATCATAATAAATAGGATAAGTTACAATTATCAATTCATTAGCTCTACAATCAAAGCAGATTCAAAATTTTTTCTATTCAACAATTTTTTTTAAAGATACTCTCTCCTGGGCCCTCTCTGTAAGGGTGACCGATTGGATTGACCAATAAAAATTACTCTGTTCTCTGCTGCAAAATCACTTCCCGATGGTTCGGAACCCACCTAAAATTGTAGGACTAACTCATCATCACCATCATCCAACTAACTACCCACGCACAGGTCTCAGACCTGTGGGCTTCATCCCTCAAAAAATAACACTTCTACTACAGTCACTAAATCAGTACTACAACTAAGTAACCTACTATATTTACACCACTACAAATCACTTATCAGCTAAGTTGACCTTACAGTTACTTATTCTACAGTACAAATCAGTGTACTCACAATATTGCAGTATTGTTAATGTCAACAATTAACCAAAATAGCAAATTAATTAACATAGATCAAAAATAATTTTAAAAACTTTTTTCCATTTGAAAAAGAAATATAGCTAACAATTAGGCTAGTTTATTTTCTTCCTCAAGCTTGCTCTTTTGGTGAAGTAGGTCCTAATTATTCTCCATATTGCATCTTTTGCTTTTTAATTTCTTACAGTGAATAAGATATTTTTATATTTCATTGAATTGTGTATTGCAATAAGTAATAAATAAATAGAAAAATTTTACTTGACTCGGATTAAGCACAATCCGAGGTTGGGATAAAGGGAAGTCCCACCAGAAATTTCTAAACAACAATAAAAGAATCCTATATTTGTGTCTTTCGTAGAAGGTAGAAAGCTTCAAGTTACGTTTATAAATACGACCCTTAATCTGATTTTTTTTTTAAATTGAGACCCTGATATATATGTCTATCTATCTATATATATAAAATTAGAGTTTTGTCTGTACATTTATCAGAATTGTATATGTTTTGGCTATTTTTACGTTTTATACATCAAATAAGCCAAAAGTAGTCTTATCTCACTTTCTGTCTGTCTGTCTGTCTGTCTGTGTGTCTGTCTGTCTGTCTGTGTGTCTGTCTGTCTGTCTGTGTGTCTGTCTGTCTGTCTGTCACGGCCGCAAAGGCATTTTTCGCGGCCTTCTCCTCAAAAACGAGAGCATCGATCGGGATTTTAGTTATTGAACAGTATTGAAAACACTATTGGCAATGTCTTTAGCTATAAAAAACTTAATTAAGGTTTATTTTAACAGAGTAATAAACGTTTAAAAACCAAGTATTGTGCGATTTTGGATGCATTTTACGCGGCCTTCTCCTGAAAAACGAGAGCATCGATCGGGATTAAAGTTATTTATCAGTATTGAAAACCTTTTTGACAATGTCTTTAGCTATAAAAAACTAAATTAACTTTTTTTTAACAGAATAATAAACGTTTAAAAACCAAGTATTGTGCGATTTTGGATACATTTCTTCCAAGTTTTATTACCACATAAGAACAAATCACGTAATTTATCAATCAGCTGTTCTCAAATATAATCTGAATGGTGGGCCCTCGCGGGGCACTGCAGTCTTTTAGGAAACATATGACTGGTGAATCAAAGCTCATCTTATGTTTCATCAATTATTTCTTTGTTGAAAAAAAAAACAACATTTTCTAATTTAAATTCATCAAAACAAAAATTAACATTTTAGGAAGGTGCGGTTTGTGCTAGGCTCTTGGGAATTCGCCAGGTAGCACTATTATTACCACATAAGAACAAATCACGTAATTTATCATGATATATCAATCAGATGTTCTCAAATATTCTCTCTGATAACTGTCACTGAATTGTTTACGTTCAAAGTTGTTTACTAAGCTGCTAACAAATCGTTGCTATCAAAAAATCCGAAACATATTTAGTCATATTTCTAAACATAATCCGTACGAAGGACGGGTAGCTGCTAGTGAATACTCATATACTAATTCTACCTTCAACCAATCTCTCTTTTCTAAAGAAGATTTCAAATAATAAAAAACCACGGAGGTATAATAAATGAGGAAGAAGTACACCGCCCATGTTAATAAATGTAACCGGAAGGAAGCTAAGAACCTACTGCATGGAATCTGACGTCATAGACAGCTATCTCACCGCGATATTCAAACTAAGTAGTTCACATTAAAAATAATGATTTCACGTTCATGTCAGTTCAAATGATTGCACCTCGCTTATCATCTGTGGGAAAAAATTTGCTTCTCAGAAGGATATTTTGAATACATTCATCAAGATTTGGCAGTCGTATTGATCACTTTAATTATGACGTTAACCTAAAAAGATGTGTAGAGTCACAGCCATCTTTAAAGATAGCCATGGTAGAATTCATGGACATAGTCCATACAATATTAGTGTATATCTATAGAAGAGTAAAGCCGCCTAAAATGGCGTCGGCTGCACTTTTCAGACTTTATGCTCCCTCCATGGAAGAAAAGCTTTTTTGAGACCCTCATATCTCTGTCAATTAACGCTGATCCTCTATGCTGAAGAATTTTGATTACTAAAAAAATCTATTTTGAGATCCTGTTATATCTGTCAATAAAAACTTATCTGCTAGTCTACCTTCAACTAATCTCTCTCTGCTAAAGAGGTTTTCAAATGAAAAAGAAATTTCTTTCGAGACCCTGATATCTCTGTCAATTAACACTTATTTACCTCCATTCAATCTCTTTTTGTTAACGAAGCTTAAACAATAAAAAAAGTATAAATCTCTGCCCGCATACAATAATAGGGTTGAGCTATTGGCGAATAAAGAGTGCTTTCAGAGGCTCATGACTGTTTCTGTGTTTCTAAGCTCATTTAAGCACGGTGCTCAATTGTGAACGAATCGAAAGCAGGATTTTAGTCGGAAAAAATGCAGGAAAAAACGGAAAAGCGCAAAAATTTCTCTTTTTCAATCAATCGTTCATCCGAATAATACACAAAGGATTGTGAGATTTGCAATCATTTGCTTGGAAAGACTAAAGCGTTAATCGTATGGATTTTCGTCAACAATTCTATTCAACCTCGTAATCAATTATTGGGATTGTGTATGTGTGTGAGAGAGTAGGTGTGTGTGTTCAATCATTACAATTTCTGTGCCGTCAATTATCAAGCAACGAGATCAATGAGTTTCGTGAAAAAACGTGGTATGTTTGCAAAAGCGTATGCAGAGTTTCAAATTTCAATCTTTTTTATTTTTATCTCTCCCTCTTTCACACACACACACACACTCTCTCTTCCTCAGTCTCACATACACACTCCATCTTTCTCTGTCTCTCACACACCGTCTCTCTTCACCCCTCACTATCCTCTTTCACACTCACCCGCTCACACACACTCCCTCTCTCGCGCTCGCTCTCTCTCTCTTTCACTCTTCATATCTTTCTCACACGCTCTCTTTCTCTTTCTTAGATACTTTTGTATCATTCTCATACGAAAGAATGAGTAAATTGTAATAGAAGTATATCACATATATCTTGCGCTCAACTCGAAACTCATTCTCTCTCTCGCCCTCTCTCTCTCTCTCTCTCTCTCTCTCTCTCTCTCTCTCTCTATCTCTCTCTCTCTCTCTCTATCTCTCTATCTATCTATCTATCTATCTTTCTCGGATACTTCTACTGTATTATTCTTTCTCCTATTCTCTCATTCAATACAGATTTATCACTCTTTACCATTCAAACATTTTTTTTTTTTGAGGGATGATGCCCACATAGGTTAGAGACACCTGTGAGTGGGTAAGTAGTTGGACGATGGTGATTGATGACAGTTGACTGGTGACAGTTTTAGGTGGGATCCGAACCTCCATGAAGTGGTTTTAGAGCAGAGAACAAAGTCTTTTTGCTGGCCAATCGAATCGGTCAACCGTACAGAAAGGTCCCGATTGGATACTATTTCATTCAACAAATTTCAAACTTGAATAATAATGCTTATTCTGCATGGGGTTTACTCCCCATTTTCTTTAAACTTGTAAAACATGTAGAAAGACAAAGAAAAATTGAAAAAGGGGTACAAGAAAAGCTGGGGAGGAGAAAGATATTTTCATTAGACAAGAGGCTTTCATTAACCTAAAGTCTTACATTACATTTCCAAAATCCACCTAAGCCGAATTTTCAAATAGATTGCATTTTTTCATTATAGAGCCTAATGTATCCCAATATGCAGGTAAAATTTGCTGAAATCCTATACAGTGCAAACAGAAGTATATTTTTTTCAAAATTGCTCTAGGTGATTACAAATATTTTAAAACCCACATCATCTTCATAAAAGGCGGACTATTCAATGAACGGATTTTTCTGATCATCAAAAATTATTGTTAGTGAAAGTCATTGAACAAAAATTCTCAGCCAGCAAAAAGGCTGAAACATGATTGTGGAAAGACAGGAACAATAAAATCTACAAAGCAGACACAAAAAAAAAACTTGAAAATAGAAAAGAGTGAAAGGGAAGACGATACATTTAGGCACTACTCACACGGGGATACTCAGAGAGTATCTATCTATCTATCTATCAAAGAGGGAAGAGAGAAAGATGTGGTTACACCCCTACATAGAGAAGAACAAAAATTGCCGATTATTCGTTGCTGCAAAAGAATTGCAGGAATCAGATCCGAACAGTGGCGGCTAATGGCGGGAGGGGGACTTGGGAGTGTCAAGCCCCCCAGAAATAAAATTTACAAATATTTTTCGGTCAAGTTGGAAAAATACATCTTTAGGCAAATTTTACACTTTTCTCAATCACCATCATCCAACTCATTACCCACGCACAGGTCTCAGACATATGTGGGCTTCATCCTCCAAAAAAAAATTAATGGTAATAAGTTCTAAATAAAAAACGTTCTTAGTTTATCAAATACCTTCTTATTACAAACATCATATAAACATGACTGTAGCTCTCGTGAACCATAAGTTTTTGTACTAAATCTATACAAAATGAAATAGTTCATATTATTTCAACTATGGTAACTGAGAAAATTGTTGATGAAGTAAAAATCTTGTGGGTTTTTCTGTTATGGTTGATGAAGCCAGAAGCTATAAGGATCAACAACTTTGCTTGTGCATTCGCTACATAGAAGACTAGCTGGCCCGACGCGCGTTGCTGCGATCTCATAAAAAATTCTCCTTGTTTTTATCATTTGCCACCTCCCACTGAGGTTACATTTCAATTTTCAACCTTCTAGGACTATTTTTTTATTTCACTTTTATGTAACAAATAGGCTTTTATCCGATAATGATCAAATAAGCAATAATTATTATCCGTTTTTTATTGTAGAGCTGTACTTTCATTTCTATGGTGAGGTTTCTCATATATGCTTTTTTTTAGACCATAACAAAAGTTGTAACTATTTCAATTAATGTTTTTCCGAACAGGTTCAACTTCTTATCACCTGTTATCTAGAACACATTTTTTTTGTTAGGAGGTATTGCCAGTACTCAATAATTTTTATTAAACTGGAATAATTCGGGAAGCCGTTACAATCTTTAAACTGTCTAAAGTTGATAAACAAATTGAATATTCGAAATTTGGAAATTCGAATTATTGATCACAAAAAACATGTGTTAAACATTTGTTATTGGTTAAAGTCAGTATAATCCCGCATGCCCAAAAAATTAAATCATTTCTTATTGCACGGTGAAATCCTATAAGGATTGTTCATACGAAATTTCAAGTTCATAGGCCTAGTAGTTTTGGCTCTGCGTTGTTGAGTGAGTCAGGGTATCATCCTTTTATAGATAGAGATAAGCTAATATATAAGGTTACTCAAGATCGCCAAGTCAAGTGTATGTTGTAGAGTGGTAGTCTTCACTCTGTTGAAATCTGTCATACATAATTCCATAACATGTGTTTGATTTCATGATGGTGATTATCATCGAGTAGTGGATGTAGACAGATTCAATGAAACACAAGCGGCTCTTGAAATTAAATAAAAATGAGCTGATTATCATCGAGTATTGGATGGTCCAACTCCATTCATCTATTTCCACTAATTCTGTAGAATAAAAATGAAACTCGCAATCAGCTGGTAGGCCTAAGTCAACCTGAAATTGTTGAAGTTTTGACAAACAAATGTATAATGGAATGGAAGGTAGGAGGCCGACAATTATTAACAAAAGAAATCTCTAATTTTCCCGGGTTTTTATCGGGGAACAATAATTCAACACTAAACAGGTGAAGCTAAGGAAAAAAGTTAGAAGGGAAAATAAAAAAGAAAATGAATAATGAAAAAAATTATCTAAAGGACAATGGTGAAGTGGGGAAATGAAGAAAAAACGAATAAGAAGAACAGGATACGGAAAGGGGAGCAAAAAAGGACATCCTGAGAATTTCCGGTGTGAGTTTCATACTTGTGATCAACACTATTCTACCGCTAGTGTGAAGAAGGGAAGAAGAAGAGGAAGAAATAGAGAAAGAAGGAGAAAAGGGTCGAGAAGAAGAAGGAAACAGAAGGAGGAAAGAAAGAAGAACAGAAGGGAGTAATATAACAAGTAGAAGTGGTAGAAGTAGAAGAGGGAGACGAAGCAGAAGAGGGAGAGGAAGCAGAAGAGAGGAAAAAAAGGAGAAGATGATGAAGAATAGGAGGAGAACGAGGAGGAGGAGAAGGAAGAAGAAGAGGAGAACGATGATGAAAAGTATAAGGAGGAGGATAGGAGAAGGGTGATGATAACGGCGAGGAAGAAGAGAAGATAAAGAAAAAAAGCCCAAAAATTATGAGGAGGAATAATAGGAGGAGTAAGAGAAGAAGGAGGATGAGAAGAAGGCGAAGAACAAAAAGAAAGAAGAATAAATGATGAGAAAAATGGCGAGGAGGAGAAGGAGAAGAAGAAGAATTAGAAAATGAAGAAGAACAAGAAGGTGAAGGAGCAGAAGAAGAAGGAAGAGGAGGAGAAGCAAACGAAGACGAAGAAAAAGAAGAAGAAGGAAGAAAGAATTATGAGAAGGAAGAGAAAACAAAATGAAGGAGAAGGAGAAGAAGAAAAGTCAGGAGGAGGATAAGATAAGAAGACTAAGTACAGCAACAACAAGTAGAATTAGTAGAAATAGAAGTAGAAGAAAAGGGGATGAAGAAGAACAACAACTAAAAGAAGAAGAAGAAGAAGTGAGCTTCCGGAATGAGTTTCATACTTCTTGTATCCAACTATTCAGTGAATGTGGTGGTCTCTGAGACACTCTGAGGTAGTGTGTCTGAGAGTCTATGAGTGAGAGAGAGCGTGATTCAGATGACTTTATTTGTGAGAGAGAGTGAGTGATTGAGTGAGTGAGCAAGTTCAAGTGAGTACTACCTACTTCTACCTTTGGCTACAATAATTTATAATCGGTCTCTTTCAGCTGAGGTAGCAGCCATTGTCCCATTGTTTCCACGCCCTTTCCGGTGGTTCAAGCCCCTTTCACAACTACTGTAAAGCCTTCTTTTTACATGTAGACCTTAGTCTCAGAAGCGGGTCTATCTGAATTCAACAATTATTACATAAGTATGAGCACTTTTAGTGAAATAACAATAATTTGATCAATAATATTATTATCATTAATGAAGGGATTGAATTTTTCGTGGGTATGAAAAAATGTGAACAAAGTTACATTTTTAGCATTATTATACTGAAGCACATACTAGCAGGTAGCCCGATACAATTGAATAATTATTTTAATATATTTAGCATCATCTCCTTCTTCTCCTCTGTTTACATAATTTTTTCTCCTTATCTTATCCTTCTTCTCCTCTGTTTACATAATTTTTTCTCCTCATCTTATCCTTCTTATCCTTCTCCTTCTTATCCTTCTCCTTCTTATCCTTCTATTTTATACTCTTCTTCTCATCCTTCTCCTTCTTATCTTTCTCCTTCTTCTTCTTCTTCTTCTTCTTCTTCTTCTTCTTCTTCTTCTCCTTCTTATCCTTCTATGTTATACTCTTCTTCTCAACCTTCTCCTTCTTATCGTTCTCCTTCTTCTTCTTCTTCTTCTTCTTCTTCTTCTTCTTCTTCTTCTTTTTCTTCTTCTTCTTCTCCTTCTTAACATTCACCATCTCCTTTTCGTTTTCCTTCGAAAACGCTTCTCCTCCTTTCTCTTGTCCTTTCCTTCCATCGTCCTCTACTTTTCCACTTTTTTCTCACCTTTTTCCACTTCTGTCTTTCTTCTTCTTTACCTTTATCTTCTCCATCTTCTTTATCTTCAGCTTCTGCTTTACCTTTATCTCCTTCTCTTCTTCTACTCTTCTCTTCTTCTTCTTCTTCTTCTTCTTCTTCTTTTTCTGATCTTCTCCTTCTTCTTCTTATCCTTCTCCTTCTTAACATTCACCATTTCCTTTTCCTTTTCCTTCGAAAACGCTTCTCCTCCTTTCTCTTGTCCTTTCCTTTCATCGTCCTCCACTTTCCCACTTTTTTCTCACCTTTTTCCACTTCTGTCTTTCTTCATCTTTACCTTTATCTTTTTCACTTTCTTCTTCTCTTCTTCTGCTCTTCTCTTCTCTTTATTCTTCATTCTCCTTTTACTCCCCATTTTTCTCCCTCTCCTCCTTTAATCCTTTAATCTTAATCGTTGGTGCTTCGTCGACCGAATACTGCTTAAAGACGTTTATGATAGATTGTGTAATAATTGTTAATATCGTTGTTACGATCATTTTTATTTTTGTAGATTTTCCTCAATTCTACTCCACTAAACTTTCGTATATAACATATTAGTTTTGAAGTAACTGACAATTTACCAACCCTTCCAATAATAGTAAATGTAAACTGTTTAATAGAACAGTTTAATAAACTGTTTAAACTGTTTAATGAACTATTTTAAACTGTTTTAATAAAAGTATCTCTGCAGATATTTTTGCCCAGTAGCATTCATCGATTTCCATCAGCGATTCAATGCTGTTGTCAATATCCACCATTGACGAAAATCTATTCAAAGTAGTACTATATTAATTATATTCTAATGTACCACCTACTCAATATTTAATATTGTTTGTTCTCAGGTTTTGGCAGTTTTGGACCAAAGACTGCAGTGGGAAAGGCTGTGACCATGGGCTATGCAGCTCTGGGAATTCCCTTGATGCTGATCTACCTAACAAGTATGGGAACCCTTCTATCGGACTGTGCAAGAGGTGTATTCACCAGGTAATTGATATTTTCATGTTGTCCCAAAAGCAAATAAAAAACTGCAAATAAAAAAAATAACAATGAAATACAATTTCAATCTTATTGAAAATCGTTAAAAAAAATTCAGATAGAGTAGAGGAGGAAGGAGGGAAGGGTAGAGGAGAAGAAGAATGAAGAAGGGGAGGAGTAGGAGAGAAAAAACGAAGAAGGAGCAAAGGATTGGTGGGAGGAGGAGAATTAGAAGTGGTAGAAGTTAAAGAGGAAAAAGGAGAAGAAGAAGAGAGCAGAAAGAGGAGGAGGAGGAGGATGATGACGAAAAATATAAGTAGGATGCGGAGGAGAAGGAGATAGTGATGAGGAAGAAGAGAAGACAAAGAAAAAGCAGAGCCAAAAATAAGGAGGAGGAAGAGAAGGAGAAGCAGGAGGAGGAGCTGGATGAGAAGAAGACGAGGGAGAAGAAGTAGAAAAAAAAGAAAGTAGAATAAATGATGAGAAGTATGGCGAGGAGGAGGAGAAGGAGCAGGTGAAGAGCGACAACAAGGAGAAGGAGCAGAAGAAAAAGAAGAACAAGGAGGAGGAGACTAGAAAATGTTTATCAATGTATAAACCTATCACAGAATATTGTTTTAAACTATTTTGAAGTTTCCCTATCTTACTCAGAAGGATGGTTTATTCTAGACTATTACGTTTTGTTTTCAATGATAAGTTAGTTTTTTTGAAGTATCTGACAATATAACAAACTCACAAATATACAGAAACAGAATTTATTATTCCTCAGAGTGCAATTAAGTAATAGTAGCATTTATCGATTTCCATCAGCTATTCAATGCTGTTGTCAATATCCGCCATTGTGGAAGCCTTCAGTATTAATATTAATAGCACTTTGAAGAATTTGGAATTAATAAATTCTGTTTCTGTATTTGTCAGTTTGTTAAATTGTCAGTTACTTCAAAACTAATATGTGATATACGAACCGATATGGCCAAGTTTAAAATGAGCGCTGCTGTGCAGAAGGGTCACTGTAGTCTAGTGGTTGAGGCGCCCGACCGGCAATTGGGAGTTCCGCGGCTTGATTCCCGGCGGCGACTGATAATTTTGCACAGTAGCATTCATCGATTTCCATCAGCTATTCAATGCTGTTGTCAATATGTACCATTGCGGAAGTCTTCAGGATTAGTTAATAGCACTTTGAGGATTTCGAAAATGAATAATAAGTATCTTATCTATCACTTCACCTTGAAAAAAGCTGTTTTTACAAGTTCACTTCAACTTTTATTTGACATAGAACGGTTTCAACGTGATATGCTGACTTATCTCAACTTAATACTGTACAATATAAATAGCTCCTTTGTGGACCAGATTCTTCCCACTTTCATCAAACGTTTTCCAAAGTGAATTTCCAAAATTGAAGATCAGTCACGACAAGCCATCAAACAATTTTAAAAGTTACAGAAACTTTATCTCTGTACAAACGTTTTGCAAATTTAAACGTAAGTTCGTCTCACTCCAAAACTTTATTCTTTTTTTTCAATTTTTCATTTTAAACTCTCTGTCAGTGGTAGAGAATGCATCTTGCACCTATAACAAACTAGTAAACAATTTTTTGTACATAAAAAACGTACTATTTAGAACTGGCATTCTGCTCAGTATGTTTTAACATAAAAATAGTAACTCTGCAGATCCCGGAAATAGATATTCACAACAATAGTTATAAAATTTACATTTAAAACAAATAATAAACTAGTAGTTCTGTGAACAGTAGACCTCACGCCCAAGAATAATGGTGCTTGCACAGAGGAGCATACTCGATGATGATGATGATGATCACCATCGCAAAATGAAACGCAATCATTAGACCTAACCCTTGATTCAATTTGCATAGTCTATTTCATGTGTGTTATCCACAATACGTCACTCCGTATCACATCACCAAGTTCACATTTCTATTTTCTAGACAGCTAATTGATCAGATTTCATGAATATTTACAAAATAATATTAATGAAATTTGTCTAATTACTTAGTAATCACGTATACTTTATACTTATTATACTTTATAAAAATATTAGACATGATTTTTTCTCTTAAACAAATATGTTATTTTTAATGATAACTTAATTCATATGAATAAGTCTCACCAGATGAATCTGGAAGCCCAAGTGCTATCTATGAATCTGATTCCAATTTTAAAACAAATTTTAAAACAAAAAAAGAAACCGACTTTAGTGAAATGATACTCAAACATTCAATACTCACGTACTAAAACGTTTAAAATAAGTATTTACTTTAAAATGAGAAAATTTTTAATTTCATACAAGTAATCTTTTGAAGTCGGCGCCAAATATTTTATGAAATATTTTTTTTTTTTGATGATGAAGCCCACATAGGTCTAAGACCTGTGCGTGGGTAATGAGTTGGATGATGGTGATTGATGATTTGGACCTACAGTTTTAGGTGGGTTCCGAACTACCGGGAAGTGATTGATAAGAATTCTATCTAATATCAAAACTAACACTGTATTTCAATTAGATATGTGATTTACACTCACTTTTGCTGGAATACAGTGTTAGTTTTGATATTAGATTGTTCAATTATTTCGTCATGGAAGACATCACAGAGTAATTCTGTTATATTTTAGAAGTTTATGAGAAATTTGGCGCCGACTTCAAAAGATTACTTGTATGAAATTAAAAATTTTCTCAGTTTAAAGTAAATACTTTATTTTAAACTTTTTAGTACGAGAGTATTCAATGTTTCAGTATCATTTCACTGAAGTCGGTTTCTTTTTTTGTTTTAAAATTTGTTTTATTTTGAGCTTTTAGCTGAATTTTCAAACTTTGAAAACATGAGAAATTTCTTAAAGCCTACATTATGAAATATTTATCAAATTAGCAAGCCAATAATTAACTTATAACATCCAAACTCAAGTAACTAAAAATCCACCTAGCTTATAAAAAAGATGAACTAAAGAAAATTCTACAACGCTTTATTTAATGTGGAATACTGTTCTTATAAACGCAATATTATTTTATGTGTAAATTTGTCGTACCATGGTATCAGCTGTTTTGTATCATTCGGATGATACAGAACAGGTGTGTTGATAAGCAAGACAGTATCAATACTTCCAATTAAATTCAAATTAAGTTCACGTGATTGGTCAAAACAGGACATTACAGGCTTGTTTCACACTGAACCAGCTTTGGGTAAACGATGTCGTTTACCCGGCATAATTGTATTGCATCATATGATTTTGAAAATCGTCTAGATGTGAAGCGCTCAATATGATACAATGATCAGCCCGGTAAACGACACCGGTTATCCGATTGGCGGTTATGTGTGGAACTATCTTATTCAAACAAGATTGAAATGAAGACATCGAAGAATGCTATTTTTTGTTTAATATTGGGCCAAGTATTGGGCCGATCCTTGCGAAACTTGGATGGGACCACCGCTGAGCGATGCTCTTTCATTTAAAAAAAAATCATCTAAATCGGTTCAATATTGTTCGAATAATTGATGTACAAACATAAAAAAAAGAAAAAACAGGTCGAATATAGAACCTTGTTCGTTTTGGTATTCGGTTAAAAAAATAATAATGTTAAAAATATTTATGTTCCTATAGAAGAAGGCTAATGGCCTAACCTTTTTTCCTTCTAAATATTCTTTAAATGCAAGTAAATTTCGAAAATCCTCACACTTTGCTGGGCATTTCTTAAAGGAAGAGCCATGCAAAGTTTCATTGAATTTGGTCCATGCGTTCAGCCGTGAATGCGTTACAGACAAATTCAAAACGGTCGAATTGCAACAAAAACCTCTCTTTTTTTGGTCAGTTATAAAAAACTACAGTAACTAGACAATAAATTGTAATTAAAGGCTGCAATATGCTAAAATTATTTGCTTTGACTTGTTAGTTGAAGCGTATTTGCATTATAGTGATGTATCATAATTATTAATAATTATGCATCAGCTATTCTATGAGCTTCCTGCATCGAAGCACATTTTAAAACAGTAGTGTCCATAATTGAAATTTGAACATTAATTTTCGAACGCTTGAAAGGAAATTGAAAAATCGGGTTTTGAGGTGCACTGAATCGCATTTAGAGGAAGCTTTGTGCTAAATTTAGTATTCCAAATCATTGTTGTCATTGTGAAATCCATATGACTGACACACACACACGCACACGCATGCCTCCCCGGTTTGTGCTGTGTATACTGGATTGTCTCCCCATGTTGTACCTTGTTCAAACACACACACGCACACTATGTGTGTTCCCTATATCTAATACAATATTAAAATGTTCAATACAAAGAAGGCTTGCTTCTAACAACGTTTTTTTTTACTTGTAGTAGGTATTCCTTGAAGGAAAATTTATTAATAATACTTTTCATCTGCTTTATTAGGTCTCTCTGTTGCTGTCTCTGTTCAAACTGCGGCTACTGCTGCTATGATGAGAACCGAATGATGGAGAAAGAACGACGTATGAGAAGAAAACGAGAAATGCGAGAACAAGAACGCCATCAAATGGAACCATTTTATGTAAGATCACCATCAACAACATTCACAACAACTTCAGCCACAAACAACCTGCATTCGCCGAATCGACAAGAAAACACAGCTCTCGATAATTTAAAATTGGCGCCCGGAACAAGTACGTCAACAGCTGTAACGCCATCTAGCGATGTGTTGGCGAACTATGATTCAAACTCTACTCTAAACGGTAATTCGGGAGGACACTGTTTAGCACCGATTTTACTTTCTCTAATAGTTATTATAATTTATTTATGTGGTGGTGCAGTGATTTTATGTCGTCTCGAAAGAAGCTGGACATATTTAGACAGTCTTTTCTTCTGTTTTATGACTTTGAGCACAATCGGCTCAGGTGACACTATACCATCAAGGTTGTTGTGCTCCAACAAAAAGAGCACAGATCTTACAATTTGGTTTTGTTCTGCTTATATTATTGTTGGAATGGCTTTGACGGCTATGTCTTTCAATATTTTTTATTGTGAAATTGTAAAGAAATTTAAAAGACGTCGACAAACTACGAAAAATACAGAAACAAACTCGAAAACAGCGTTGAAAACCGACAAAAACAACATTTCTTTGGTTGATGGCGATCTTTTAACTAACACAACCACTACTAGCTACTCTGTCAACAATTCGTTTGATTTTATTACGAATTCTTGACAGCAGAACCTCAACAACCAGAAGGTGACAACTAATTTTGATGGTGTCAACACTTTTAGCAAAGACACCTGCGATATGACAAGTCTGGTGTTGACTGCTGCAGATCCTGATGCGCAGACTAATTTCTTCAATTTGAATTCAACTGAAAAGTTCAGTTCAACTGCTTTTTCAGGTGTTTATAAGAGTCTGGCAGAGGAGATTGCAATACATACGGGAAATACAACATCAACCACGTAACATAATAATGTATGCCGAATTTGTTGTGAGTTTTTACTTTTATATCATCAGTTTATTTGAAGATGTTAGTTCTCTGAGAATGTTTTATCAGTTTGACTGAGCAACATGTTACATCTATGAAAGCTATCAAGACCGTGATGAAATTAGAGTTTTAATCATTTATCAAAGGAGTGATGATCTATTTCTTGCTCTACACCCTCTCTTTCAAATAGGTATTCTTTCTGTTCCACTCCTTCCCTTCGTTTATTATTTTTCCTTCTTCCTCCTCCTCCTTCTTCTCCTGTTGCTTTTTCTTTATCTTCTTCTTCTTCTTCTTCGTCTTCTTCTTCTTCTTCTTCTTCTTCTTCTTCTTCTTCTTCTTCTTCTTCTGCTTCTTCTTTTCCACCATCTCCTAATTCTCCTCCTCCTTCTCCACTACTTCCGACTCCTCCTTCTTCTGCTTCTTCTTTTTCCAACTATACTCCTTTTCCTTTTCCTTCACCTTCTTCCTACCACTGCTGCACCTCTTTCTCGTTTTTCTTCTTCTGCTTCATCTTTTTTCTCCTCTACTCCTTCTCCTTCATCTCCTCTTTATCATTCTTCTCTTTCTCTTTCTTCTCCTCTTGTCGCGACTCCTACTTCTTCTCCCGACTCCTTCTTCTCTTCTCCCGACTCCTCCTTTTCCTTATCCTACTCCTAGTTGCCTTTCTCCTCCTCATCCTCCTCTACCTCCTACTTCTAGTTGCCTTTCTCCTCTACCTCCTCCTTCACGTTTCCTCCTCCTTAGCTTTTCCTTACTTATGAACATTGGAAAAACAATTTTTACAAATATTGAACTCAAAAATACATCTACTTTTAATTTTTATTGAAATTTGAGATTTTGAATCCCCTCGTGCTCATGTTATTTAACTTTTAATTAATTCTTTCCAACAATAATTATTGATAAGATTCAAAACCTCCATCTCTTTTGTTGCATTCATTAATGGCTGTGAAAAAGTATGGCATGTTTATACAAAATATCATATTGAAATAAGTATTAAGATTCCATGAAAATCAATATTTTTCCTCAACTGGAATTTTATTTATAATTATTATAAGGAATCGCGTTACTGTTAGTCCTTACAGTAATGTTATGAAATTATAAAATTAATTTTCAGTATTTCTTGTTCCAGAACTTGTATTTTGTGAATAATTATGTTTTATTAATAATAATTTACTCTATGTGTAGTAAGCCACGTAGTGTCCATAGCCAACACTGCCTGAAAAGTGAAAACTTTTCTTTTAAAATATCGTTGTCTATGATTGGAATGTGGTTGTTTGTTTATTTATTTATCCACTTTTCACAAATACTTGATGCCGTTGAATTAATTGTTGTTTAAATTTATTTATTCATAAAAGTTTTGGGATTGACCTGATTTAAGTAAATGCTTCTAATAAGTACTAATTGAATGTGACTTGAATCTTGTATTAATTTATCAATTTAAATCAACTGTCATAACTGTTTGGTGTTTTCATCAAGTAAATCTAAGAAAAAATTGAGCATTTTTATGCAAAACATTTATTGGGCTCTTCAAGTATTGTCAGAAATTACAATTTTATATTTCTGATGATGCCCACATGAGTCCGAGACTTGTGTGTGGGTAATGAGGTGAATGATAACACATATATGCGAGATTCGAACCCATGACCGCTGATACGACAGCAAGCTGAAGTTGCGATGCCTCAACCAACTGCGCTAACCGGACAAGCTTGATGATTCCATGATTCATTGAGAAATATAGGCCTACAATGCATTTTCTGTAAGTCTGAAAAATCAAGAAATGTGTCAAATATCCAAATGTATTGGATAATACTTCCAAAATTTATATTTTTGTGAGATTCAGTTTAAGCTATTAAATAAATAAGGTGAGAATTCAAAGTGTTTCTCCTCAACATTCCATATTGGTAAATGAAATATCTTTTATTATTTTGGGATCCAATTAAAAATTATTATGATTATCTACCGTATTCAGGAAATAAAGAGAATGTTACAGGATGAAAATCGAATTATTATGATTTATTATTTAGAGAATGTAAAAATTATACTATAATTAATTGAAGTAGAAGTCAGCCTTGACAAGACCTACTACAGTATTTAATCAGATCACAAAAGCAACGGAAAATCCGTAAAATTACGGGAAAATATGCTAAAAAAACTAAATAATTCAATAAAAAGAATTTTGAAAGTTTTGTAGAACCCAACTGTTGAAATTGAGCGTGTTGATTAAGAGAGTTTAAAAATTAACTTAGATGTTGGAAAATCAATTTTGATCAAATCGTTATTCTAAGATTTTCTTTAATTTTCCAGCAGTCAAACTTGAGCATGTTGATGGAGAAAAATTAAAAATAAATATTTTTCTGTCAAATTCGAATCTAATGCTGGAAAATTGTAAACAAAAATTTGGTTGTGATGGGAACGCTTTACATGAAGTAGGCTTAGGTCCGATTTATAAACGTTCCCCAGTGTGTCTTGTTGACTCGAGGGACTCTTGATATGTAAAGTATTTTGAATGAATAATAAGACGAAATTGTCTCAACCACATTTATTAAAACTTCGAGAAACTAGTTTCGGTTGTTACACCATTATCAATCTCAATCAAACGGTTTGATTGAGATTGATAATGGTGTAACAACCGAAACTAGTTTCTCGAAGTTTTAATAAATGTGGTTGTGACAATTTCGTCTTATTATTCATTATGGATACCTTCCACAATATCACCTTCGCCATTACTAAGAAAATGTAAAGTATTTATTATACAGGCATTTCAAGAGTCCCTCGTGTCAAAAGACTCTGAAGGAACGTTCATAAATATGGGCATTACTGGAGTTGTATGGAGAGGATAACAACTTTAATCCTAGAGTTAAATTAAATATGAATTATTTTAGGATAATAAGAAAAATGAAACAATAAATTTCCATTTCTCAAAGTATGAGATGTAAATATACTTTAAGAGTTTTTAATCTGTCTAAGACAAAAATATCATTTCCAAAAATAGAAAATTGGAGTTGTTAGAAGAGTTTAAGATATCGTTATTAAATTGCAATTTTATGAAAAGTGTCATTGAAATCGTTGAAGTGTTGTTCATTTTTAATTTTGTATAATAAATAATGTATAAAATAATTGTGTAACTATAAATATGGCTCAATTATTTTGTAAAAATGTAAATAAATGTCAAATTTCTGGATACTGATATTGATTTGTGTTTTTCCTGTCTCGAAAAATCCTTCTGAGAATAGCAAATTTATAGCATCACTGAAGACTGAATGGAAATTACTTAGTACTTGGTACTTATGGTAAAGTAGTTATTAATTTACCATGAAAAATGTTCAGTCATATTTTATTGTCAAATCAAGAACAAAGTTGTTAATAAGTGATATATAAGTTTAAAACTCATTTTTCATTGGCTAATTTTATATTATTCTGTTTTTTAACATTATTCCAGGTAGTTGAAAGTACTTCAGCGGCTATTAAATCGTCATGATAGTCCCAAGTTAGTTATTAAATAAATTGCAATTTTTATTGATAAAGCCCACTGATTCTCGAAATAAGGTCAGATTACTTTGGATCTTATTATAGTGGAAACATGTGGAGAATTGTAGTAGAAAGCATTTCAAGAGCTAGGCGAATAATTATCAAATAAATTGCATTTTTCCATTGATAAATACAGTCTATTGAAGCTCAGTAAACAGGTGAAAGAAACTTGAATCTTTTATACCAGTGGGAAAAATGTATTGTATTTTTTTAAACATAATCGCAGGTATTTAAAAGAGGCTGACGAAGCTTCTTTTCAGAAGTGAAAAGCATTCCTCCAGTTAAAGTGAGCTTGAATCATATATTTAATTGAAGTATTTTAAAGTTTTTATCTCCATAAGAGTCTTAAGGTGAATTATGTATTAAAAAGCATTTTTCCAATTATACAGCCCACTGTCAAAACTCAATAAAGAGGAGAGGTAAAATTGGCTTAAATTTTATGCAAGTTATACAGGAGAAATATTGGTTTTTAAACATTATTTCAGGTAGTTCCATGTTCCATAGTTCAAAGGCTTCTCTATATTCATAATAGGTCACAAAGAATTATTAAATAAATAGCAACAGCTTACAGCCTTCTAGAGCCCCATTTATGCGTGGTATATAATATTAATTATGTTCCATCAGTTCTGTTCTCATATTGTTATATGCTTTAATTACGTTCTCACAAAGTTCATCCCTTGTTTTATGTTATAAATTGAATTTCAAGGTACCGGTAATTATTTTAAGAAATTAAAATTATTTAGTTTTATCCAATATACCGTATACATCCACCGGCAAAAATTCCGAAGAATGTAGGCTATTTTTAACTTTTTATTGTAAATTTAACGACTTGCAGTCAATTTTAATATTGTGAATAAATAATATTATTTGTACTCACTTTTAGCCAAAAGTTTCCGAGTAATGGAGACGTCTAGTTAAAAGTGAGTGCAAATATTATTCATTCACAATTAAAATTTACTGCAAGTCGTTAAATTTACAATAAAAAGTTAAAAATAGGCTACATTCTTCGAAATTTTTGCCGGTGGATGTATACGGTATATGGGATAAAACTAAACAATTTTAATATTAACATCGCAGATCGTTATGGAACAAGAAATCCAAGAATGTATATTTTTATTGATTTTATGATAGAAGATACAACGAGAAACTGTAATAAAGCATGATTTATTTCCTACAATCTTGTCCCATGTTCTTTGTGATAATACCGTGATAAGTTATAATATTAATTGTTAAGGTAGGTATTTTGAAAAAAAACGAGGGCAATCTTACTTCCAATTTTAACCATTGGCACTATGGACCCAGGTTTTTCAGTTTTTGATAAGTGGTTTAATATATTGGGATAACTACGAGAAAATAATAATATATAACATGATATGTTTCCCGTTTTATTCTTTAAAAAATGTCATAAGCACGTCCAATGTTAAAGCCAGTATTTTGAAAAGTCTTGGACGATGTGATTTATTAGAAGATTTCAACTAATAAACCCCACCCATATCAAAGCAGGTAAAGGCAATACCACAGTTATCATAAACAATGACGAATGATTAAATTTACTACAAAAAATAGATAAAAATTCGATACTTTTCTTATCTGTATTATATAAGTCAAATCTACATGTATAAGGCTGCTGTATGGTTTAATATAGGGAGGAAGCTTTTTATTTAATAATTCGCCTTAGGACCAATATAAAGATGTAGTGAGCCTTGAAAGACGCTTTACTACCCAAAATAATGTTGTTAAAAATATAATACTTCTCTTGTCTGCATTAGATAGGACTTAAGCCGAATTCACATTCAATACGGCTATTGTATGATTTATTATGGGGAGGAATTTTTCATTTCATCAGTTGACTTGAGAATATTTTTAAGACGCAGGAAGCCTTGAAATACTTTTAATAATAGAAATATATTTGAAAATTTTACAATTCCTATCGTATTTTCATTCGAAAGGATATAAGCCGAATTTACTTGAATATTGGGCTACTGTATGATTGATTATAGGGAGGGAGCTATTTATTTAAGGCTGTGAGCAGGGTTTTTGGTCATAATTTTTTTCGAAGTTTCTTGTATTGGACGTCATTAGAGCTTTGACATGTTATCTATTGCTGTGAGAAAATGTATTTTCATCAATTATTATTTTGTGAAACATAGGGGTTCAAAGTTGACATTTTTCGGTTTTGATCTCACCTACGAGTGATTTTGAGGTTTTAATAAATTTTCTGCAACCAAAAGATATCTCGAGGAATATCAATCAAATAAGTTTATTTGTCTTAAGCACATGCCATAAAATGAGTTGTTTTCACTTATATACCGATATCATGCATAATAAAATCTTGAGGAATATAATTTTTCACTTCGATGAAGCAATTAGTTATTTCAAAATACATTTTTTTAAATCTGTGAAAAATTCAATTAAAATAAAAATACTTTACAAAACTATTTGTTAGATTGGAATGAAAATTATGTCATTTTATTCCTCAAGGTGTCTTTTAGTTATAGAAAATTTATAAAAAGTTTAAAATCACTCATAGGTGAGATCAATTGCCCCCAAAATCCGAAAAATTTCAATTTTGCACCCTCATATTTCATAAAATAGTTAAAGAAAAAAATTTCCCTCACAGCAGTAGATAACATTTCAAAGCCCTAATAATATTCAATGCAAGAAACTACGAAAAATATTATGTCCAAAAACCCTGCACACACCTTAAAAAAGTCGCCTTAAGACTATTTCGAAGATGTAGTGGGATTTGAAATACTCTCAATTACCCAAAATAATGTTGATTAAAACACGATACCTCTTGTGCCTGCATTAGATAGGATTGAAGCCGAATTTGTGTGCATAGGCTATAGGGCTACTGTACGATTTAATACAGGAGTTTATTTAATAAGCCGCCTTGAGGAAGCAATGAGCCTTCAAATACTCTCATTTACCAAAAACAATGTTATAAAGATACAATACCTCTTATGCCTGCATCAGATTGTATTTAGGCCAAATTTACAGAAATATTGGGCTAATGTATGATTTAATATAGGGAGGATGCTATTTATTTAACAAGTCGCCTTGAGAATATTTTGGAGATGTATTGAAGCTGGAAATACTCTTAATTGCCCAAAATAATGTTGGTAAAGATATAATACCTCTCGTATCTGCTTAAGATAGGATTTCTTTGCTTTAGATAGCTCTAAGTCGAATTTCCATGTATATAGGGCTGCTGTATGATATAATATGGGGAAGAAGCTTTTAATATAAGAATTAGCTTTAGCACCAATATAAAGATGAAGTGAACCTACAAATACTCTCAATTACCCAAAATAATGTTGGTAAAAATGCAATAGGCTACCTCTTGTATCTGCTTTAGATAGGATTAAACCCGAATTTACATGAATATGGTGTCAATGTATGATGTATTACAGGGAGATAGCTATTTATCTGATAAGTTGACTTGAGAATATTTTGAATATTAATTTAGTGTGCCTTGAAATACTCTTAAAATCACCCGAAATTATTTTGATAAAAATGAAATACCTCTCACTCAAGTATGCTTTATACGCTAATTCATATGTGAAAATGCTTATTATACGACAATCTACCTTGAGACTATTATAGAATTGTAATGAGTTTTGAAGTGCTCTCAATTACCTGACATAGTGTTGGAAAAAATTACAATAATATTCTACTATCTTCACTATATAAGATTTCAGCCAATTGTACCTGTTTATAGGTCTATTGGTTGAAAAATAAAATGCTATTTATACAGAGTGATTCAAAACTGAACGGCAATCTCTCGGGAGCTCATTCTATAGCTAAAAATAAGAAAAAAGTTCAAATTTTCAACTAGAACTCAGTACCCTCGGTGAAGTGAGGCCGTATAAAAATGTTTAAGATGGTTATAAATTTACAAATACTAGGTATTGTTTCTTATGTTTTTTGTCTGAAAAATTGAATAAATTGGTTCCAGAGCTGTAAATGCAATCCTTTTAGAGATATCTTACGTAAAACACAAGAATTGGTGCAAAGATTTGTAATTATCTTAGTAAGATAGGCAGATAATTCAAATGGTACGGTATGTATTTGTTTGAAGAGTGTATGGACATATGATACTGATTTACAGTAAAGTTAACAAGAATGGTTTCGCTGCAATTCAGGAATATTGTGATACTTTTCCACATCGAAGAACACCGTCCTGATCGCAAAACGTTTGAAGCTGTGGAGAGACGACTCAGAGAAACTGGTTGCTTTAATCCAAAACGAATAGATACTGGTCGTCAACGTAGTGCGAGAACAAGCAATAATAAATGCTGTAGAATTATCGCTAACCACAAGCACCAGACGAGTATCACGGCATTTAAATATTTCCCAGTCAAGCGTATGGCGGACACTTCATGAAACACAGTTGTTCCCATTTCATATAACACGCGTGCAAGACTTATTACCACAAGATCTTAATAAACGGAAGATATTCTGCCGCTAGTTTCAAGAAGAAAATGTTCACGACACTACTTTCTTCGGCGTATTCTGGTTACTGATGAATCCTGCTTCACTAGAAATTGAATTGTAAATGTTTGTAATACCCATACTTGGGAGTACAAAAACCTACATGAAACTACGACGAGACATTTTCAACGTACATTTTCAGTCAGTGTATGGCTTGGTGTTCTGGATGATAATTTGATTGAACCGTTTTTCTTACCCAATCGGCTTACCGGAGAAGCGTACTTACATTTTTTAAGAAGAAACCTGCCAACCCTCTTGGAAGATATTCCTTTGGAAAACAGATTAGATGTATGGTTTATGCATGACGGGGCACCTCCACATTTTTCTAATAATGTGAGAGACTATTTAAATAATACATATGGTAGACAATGGATTGGTCGAAACGGACCAGTTGAATGGCCACCACAATCTCCTGACCTCACGCCAGCAGACTTTTCTATGGGTTTGGATGAAGGCAATATTGTTTATTCAGAAAGGATTAACACCAAGAGGAATTACGGAAGAACATTACAGAAGTGGCAGAAACTATGAAGAATTCTCCAAACGATATGAAACGCACTAGAAAAAAGTGGATTCGTTGTGCAAAAACGTGCATTGCTCAAAACGGAGGACACTTTGTAGGTGATTATTACATTTTTATAAATTTAAATACATTTTATGTTAATGTTCAGTTTTGAATTAATGATCAGCTGTTAGTTCAAACCTAAATTAGTTAATATTTTATGCAGTTAAGAATGTGCGTTTGATGTGCATCGGTTTTGTTTTTAAATAGAGCGAAATTTCAATATCTATTATTCTGATGTTGAAGATCCATCTTGTTTCCACTAATATGTATTATAAACTTAAAAAACACTTTTGAATGGAAATTGACTCACGTTATGGTGTGACGGCCGTTTCGCTCTGTTGTCTAGAGCATCATCAGACGACCCACAGTACACTCTGGGTACTGTGTACTGTGGGTCGTCTGATGATGCTCTGGACAACAGAGCGAAACGGCCGTCACACCATAACGTGAGTCAATTTCCATTCAAATGTGTTTTTTAAGTTTATAATATCGATCTATTATTCATTTTTTTCCCAAGTAATTAACATGACTCTTTTCAAAATTAAATTTTCTAAAACTTTAATCAAGAAAAAATACACCTTTATTTACCATTTATGAAAGTAATCTTACGTTAAACACAATAATGTGTTATTTCTTTGCATCAATTCTTGTGTTTTATGTAAGATATCTCTAAAAGTATCGCATTTACAGCTCTGGAACCAATTTTAATAAATTTTTCAGATAAAAAACATAAGAAACAATACCTAGTATTTTTATCTTTATAACCACCTTAAACATTTTTTTACGGCCTTAACTTCACCTAGGGTGCTGAGTTCTAGTTGAAAATTTCTACTAGCCGTAACTCGCTAACGAAGCGTTTTCAGGCATATGTTTATATGAACTTTTTTTCTTATTTTTAGCTATAGAATGAGCTCCCGAGAGATTGCCGTTTATTTTTGAATCACGAACAGACCACCATGAAACCATTATAAAGATGTAGAGGGCTGAAAGTGTATTTTAAACATCTTGGAATAATGCTGGAAATAATACATAAACATAATACTCTTATCTGCATTGTAAGATTCAAGGCAATTTCACCTGTTTATTGAGCTTTGACAGTAGACCTTATTAATGGAGAAATGCTATTCAATTCATAACTCGCCTTGAGACAATAAATTATGAAGACACAGAATTCATTAATTTCGAATTCCTCAAAGTGCTATTAATTCATACTGAGGCCTTCCGCAATGGCGGATATTGTCTACAACATCGAATAGCTGATGCAAATCGATAACTGCTACTGTACAAAAATATCAGTCACTGTCGGAAATCGAACCGTGAACCTCCCAATTGCCGGTTGGGGGCCTTAACCACTAAAGTGACCTTTCTGCACAGTAGCACTCATTTTAGTCTTGGCCATATCGGCTCTTATCTCACAAGAAAGTTTGAAGTAACTGACTAACATGCAGAAATAATTTATTAATTTTGAATTCCTCAAAGTGCTATGAATTTATACTAAAGACAACAGCATTACTGTTTTATTATTATACAGTTACTTCAAAACTAACTTGTGATGCACGTATGCCGATATGGCCAAATCTGAATTGAACGCTGCTGTGCAGAAGAGTCACTGTAGTCTAGTAGTTAAGGCGCCCGACCGGCAATCAGGAGGTCCGATGTTCAATTCTGGGCGGTGACTGATATTTTTGTACAACGGCAACGGCAGTCATCGATTTCCATCAGCTATTCAATGCTGTTGTCAATATCATATCCGCCATTGCGGAAGCCTTTAAAATTAGTAATAGCACTTTGAGGAATTCGAAATTAATAAATTATGTTTCAAATCAAATCGTTCATTGCCAAAAAACATGAAAAATGTCACAGCAATGTCAATATCACAGCCTACATGTACATCTAGAATACTAAAAGTTTCAAAACATAAAACACAAAATCTAAAATTCAATTGAAGAAAACTCTTCAATTGTATATAAGCATTCTCTGATCAGCAAATCCTTCAAATATTTTTTATAGTAAGTAATCTCCATAACTCGCACTCTGTATATTTGCCAGTTTGTTAAATTGTCAGTTACTTCCAACTAAATTTTGAAGATATAGTAACCCTTGAAAACTTTCAAATACCTGGAATAATGTTGGTAAAAATACAATACTTCTCAATTTCTCATGCATGCTCTATAGAAGATTTTAGCCAATTTTACCTTTTTATTTTGATCCAGTAGGCTCTAAGAATGAGAAACTCTAATTATTTATTTTATAATTCGCTCTTGAGACTATTATATGAAGATGTAGTGGGCCTTGAAATACTCTTAATTACCTGGAATAATGTTGGGAAAAATACCAATACTTCGCATGTCTGCATTATGTGCGATACCATCCAATTTTACCTGTTCGTTGGAATTGGACATTTTTTCAATAAACCGTTATATTATAAAGATGTCGAAGTCCTTGATATACAACTGTCAAACCTCCCATCTGTCATACACCATTCCTCAGCATATATTTGATTTTATCATTTATTAAGTGATTATCATCTGTATTGAATGTCTGTGATGTTTTCCATGACACATATCTCCAATATAAGTGAGTGAAAATCATATATATTAAATAGAAATACAGTGAAAGTTTAGATATTAGATTGTTTTGAATGCTTCACAGTCTATGCAGTCTTGGAGAAACATTTGCAACAAAAAAAAAAGGCTTTTCATACTATTAAAATCAAGATTTTCATGAGTAGTTTTATTAAGTCTCTAGTATAAAAAACATTAATTTACTATGTTTTATATATTATTTTAAATAATAATTCAATTTTTGGAGTCTGAATCACAAAAACTATGTAAAATAATCGATTTGAGCTTTTTTTAATTTGTAAAATATACATGTATAACATTATTTCTCGATATCATAGAAAGGCATCAAAAATTTAAACCAACATTAAAATATAAACGTTATTAAAAATATAGTAATTGTAACTTTGTAATAATAGTACCTCTAATAATAATCGACAGTTGACCCTTTAAGAAATTACATCTAATATATCAAATAGAAGTTCTAATGTGGTTCTATTACTGACTGTAATTATTATTATTTAAAAAATTTGATTCTGTGATTAGCACTTCTAAAGATAGACTGGTTCACCAGAGAAGTTTAGCTTTGGAATTTTCTTTCATTTCTGTTTTAGGAATTACAGTAAATTTCATAGTGTTTCTCAACAATAAAATAATGTGCAGAAATAAAAAAAAAATATTACTTACCATTAATAAGTGGAAAAAGTACTTTATAGCTATAAGCTAGGAAGGACACCTGAGGTAAAAGAGTGGGGAAGCTTAACACAAGAGGGGAACCATGAGCTCAACATAACCGCATGGGATGTTTTCAATGATCACTGTACTTCTATAGCCAGTTAGCTACCCCCTCTTTTTTCATTAGTTGTCATTATCAGCTTATAGCTGCAAAGCATGAAAAACATAATTTATTAATTTTGAATTCCTCAAAAACTACATTCCTTGTTAAAAGTACTAGGATAACTGCCTGCATGGTACTCCAAGTAGTTTTTGATATCACTAGCATTGAAATGGCTCCTAGTCCTGATATCACTGACTTATTTGAAACAACTCCTGGTATCTGTAGGATGGAGTGACATCACAAGGGGTCTAGGTTTATAGGGAGATTTTTCTTATTCAGCTCCAAGTGCCTTTCTCATAATAAACTACAATTATTAATTGTAATAGTTTTTCTTATAACTTATGGTTGTATCTACCATTGATATATACTACAAGATGAGTGACTAGGGAATCTGCTGCGATTCTACCTTAAATCAGGCAAAACTGTTTTCCATCAATGGGAAGCAAATGTTGCAAGATATTGCTGATTTTTTCACATTAGAATTTGTATTAGCATGAACATTTGCCAATTTTTTATTTTTGTCCAATTTGTTTGATGTTTTTTCATTTTTGCCAATTTTCTCATTGCTCATATTGTCTGGCCTCACAATTTCATAGCATTGATGATTAGAATTACTTATCTTGTAGTATATATCAATGACATTTACTGTATTATCTTGTTATCATCTCATCTTGTTATGATATCATCTTTAACTATCTCCTGGTATCAAATCACCTCATACCAATTGCGCCCTATTCAGAAAAAATTGGGCAGACCATACTCCAGAGCTGGTTTTGGGGGTGGAGCTCCAGCTGGAGCAAATGCAGCTGGAGGAGGAGGTGGAGCAAATTCTGCATTGCCTGGTGCTGATGCCAGAAGAGTAGGAGGTGCTGAAGGTGAGAAAGGAATTGCTTGTGATACTCCACCTGGAGGGGCAAATCCTGGAGGGGGAGGAGCAGAAGGTGGTGGTGGTGGTGGTGGAGGTGGTGGAGCAAAAGCTGGGGCTCCTGGAGCAAATGTTGGAGCTCCTGGAGCAAATGTTGGGGCTCCTGGAGCAAAAGCTGGGGCTCCTTCTGGTGTTGGACTAAATACTGAAGGTAGTGGAGCATTTGCTCCTGGTGGTGGAGGAGCATATGCTGATGGTGGTGGAGGAAATCCTGGTGGTGGAGCATTTGCAACTTCTGGAGGTGCATTTACTCCTGGTGAAGCAAACCCAAAGGATGGTGAACCAAATGCTGAAGGAGGAGGAGCAAATGCTGGGGGCGGAGGAGCAAAACTGGGAGGTGGTGGATATGGTGCTCCTGGTGGAGCAAAAAATGATGTAGTTCCAGCAGGAGCGAATGCTCCAGGTGGTGGAGCAAAACTTCCTGGCTGAAATGCATTCTCTGGTACTCCTGGTGGGGCATATTGAGCACTTGCCATGACTACCAGGCAGAGTAATGTTGATGTTTGGTGCTGAAAAGGTAGAAAAATGTTTGGTTAGCTTCAAGAATTTTTAAAAGACTTTCCTTAATATAATGTATCTCAAACTGAGAAAAATACTTTTATGTGGAAATAAATTAAATAATTCACATCATGTTGTGTTACAATTGTTTAACAATGTTTTGGATCATCATCAGACACCGCTGGTAACTGACAGTAAACTGGGAAAGTATAATTATTACTTTTTGGGAAGAAGAGGGAACCATACCAAGTAATATTGATCAATTAATTTTTACAACATAATTGATAAATAAATGGACCTACTGTATATTATGGGTAGTTTTAAATGAATTGGGTAACCCACTTAATATTCACATATTATTAATGAACATGCTTTCATGGTAGAATAATTTCATAAAGATGAAATATTTTGAACAATATGGATAACAATAGTTAGCATTTAGTGCATCTATCTATATAAAGCGCAGACCGACTAATTTTCCTACTAAGGCTAAGAGGCTTTTTATATGGAGCCACATAACCACTCCAGAGGTGAATTCATGCCACAATTAAGCTGAAAACACTGCAGCTGGCTAAATTTTATTGTAAAATCAGTCAATAAGTAGTTAAGAGCTCCAAACGTGTGTAATCCATCGTGTACTTAATACATCGTGTACTAGCTCCAAACGTGTGTAATCCATCGTGTACTTTAACATTGGTGAGCTAGGTCACTCGCACGACTGGCGTAATTTAGCCTTTACTTGAGGTGTGCGTTCGCCACTGTGGTTTTGTATAATTTAGTTTTGTATAAATCTATTAGATCCGTTAATTTGGAACGCATGCCTCTCACATTTGTATTAATTCTGTTTACTTTTTTCATAGACAAATTATTCAAAATTATTTAAAAAAATTGATTTAAACCTAGAATCATAGAGACTCATGTTATAACATCATACTGGAATGGAAGAATATTTATTGTCTCAAAGTTGACGTCCAGTAAGTTTTTTTTTTGTAGATTACGTCTTGGAGACTCCGGTAAGGAGTATAATACAAGTCATGACAGTAGCCTGCCATAATAAGGATTTTCTATAACATGTTCCTTTTTTCCGCCAACTCCATATCTGATAGCTAATCAAAGTGAATGAATGCATTGATTAACTGATCCATGCGTAATTTTATATGTAAAAAAGAGTGATATTAACCAAAATCTTGACGTACACGATTATAATACAAGAAGCCGAGGAGATTATCACTTGGTGAGTCACAATATAGTAGCTTATTCAAACAAAACCTTAGTTATATGGACAGGAAACGAAACTTTACAACAAAGCTATCGCAGTTTTTAAAGAGTCTTGAAAATATAGAAATACAGTATTTAAAAAACAGTTGAAAAATTATTTAGTTGATAAAGCTTTTTATATTGTACAAGAGTTCCTTTCACATTAAGCCTCACCTCAACTAATTGATATCGTAAATATGATAACTAGTGTATAAGAGTATATGATTTTATAATTGTAGATCTGACTTGTCGTATACTCCTTAACTGGAGTCTCCAAGACGTAATCTACAAAATTATATATATAATATAAAAAATATGTAATTACCAGAGCAGTACTCTACTAGACCAGACCAGACGCCTACAATATTCACTCTACAATCAACATATTTTATAAATATGCTTGTCAAATTTCAATTTAATACAGAGTACTGTGCAGGTTCAACTTTGAAATAGATGAGTGAAAAACAAAAATCATCTTCACCGAATTTCTAAGCCAGAAATTCTTGTTGAAAAAGCATAAATTGAAAAAAATCGAATTAGTGTGAAATCAGCGATCATTTACACCCTGGAATTTTGTAAACAGAAATATTATAGAAATATACATCGAATATAAAACATGAATAATAATATTTTGCCTTTGTAAAAGATTCAGGGCCGTATTTATGAACATTCCTTCAGTGTCTCTTGACTCGACGGACATTTTGCATTTTGAATAGTGGCATTTCAAAAGACCCTCGAGTAATGAGGCACTAAAGGAACGTTCATAAGTATATAGCAACTAGTAAACTCGTAAATATTTATTCAGTGTGAAGTCAGTTTTTGTTTGGCTGAGCACCAGATAACAAAATAGAGATTACAAAAATAGAGATTAAACATATGGAAAATTAATTGAATTTATATTGATTTATGGAAATTATCGTTTATTCAACAGTAGATAGATAGGTATATAGAAAGATGTATATTTTATAGCTTTTAAGATACAGTAATCTATAGCAATAGTTGCACAATCAGCATCACTAACGAATAATAATTACAGTGTATATTCACAGAAATATAGCATTAGAATAATATTATTCTATATAAATTAATTTTTCTTATTCATTCAAACAAAAATAACGGATCCTCAGGCACTGATCCAAAAACGCATGAAAGACAGTAGTTAATCAATCGTCTATTTAGATTTTATTTTATTATTATTCTAAAATCGCCTGTATTTCAACAGATATTCACTTGAGAAACTATGTCCAAAGAACGAATTCAAAAAATAATAGATTTATATTGATACCCGGTTTCTCAAAAGCTATTGATTTAATAGCGGCCCTAAGGCTGTTTCACACATACCTGGCAGTAGAGTAACCGTTGTTGTTTTTCCAGCTGTTAAGGGACATTGTATCATTAGGAGCGCTTCACACTTACCAGATTTTTGAAATCACATGATACAATGTAGGCTTAATTATGCCGGGTGAACGACACCAGTTACTTGACTAGCGTGTGAAACAAGTCTTAGGGCCACTATTGAATCAACAGCTACTGAATGATTTACTGAACGACTGAGAAACTTGGCCTTTCTTCACAAAAAGCATAGTGTATTACTTGAAATATATTTACTTGACAAATGAAATTATATTCAAAAAACAAATTCAGCAATGAAAAAAGTACTGACAAACATGTATCACACAATTTATAAAGTACTAGCGGTTCACCCGTGCGTTGCAACGGTATTTTAGTTATAATAGTGATACCTGGCGAATTCCAAAGAGCCTAGCACAAACCATACCTTCCTAAAATGTTAATTTTTGTTTGTATAAATTGAAATTAGAAATTTTTTCACCAAAGAAATAATGGATGAAACATAAGCTGAGCTTTGATTCACCAGTCATATTTTTCCTACATGACTGCAATGCTCCGACTACACAAGTCTGCAAACAGCACAAATAACGCCGCTAAGGGCCCACCATCTATATAAATAAAATTAGAGTTTTGTCTGTACATTTATCAGAATTGTATATTTTTTGGTTATTTTTACGTTTTATACATTAAATAAGCCGAAAATAGTCTTATCTCACTTTCTGTCTGTCTGTCTGTCTGTCTGTCTGTCTGTCTGTCTGTCTGTCTGTCTGTCTGTCACGGCCGCAAAGGTATTTTTCGCGGCCTTCTCCTCAAAAACGAGAGCATCGATCGGGATTTTAGTTATTGAACAGTATTGAACGGTTTATTGACAATGTCTTTAGCTATAAAAAACTAAATTAACTTTTTTTTTAACAGAGTAATAAACGTTTAAAAACCAAGTACTGTGCGATTTTGGATACATTTTACGCGGCCTTCTCCTCAAAAACGAGAGCATCGATCGGGATTTTAGTTATTGAACAGTATTGAAAACATTATTGACAATGTCTTTAGCTATAAAAAACTAAATTAACTTTTTTTTCAACAGAATAATAAACGTTTAAAAACCAAGTATTGTGCGATTTTGGATACATTTCTTCCAAGTTTTATTACCACATGAGAATAAGAACAAATCATGTAATTTATCATGATATATCAATCAGCTGTTCTCAAATATAAATGGTGGGCCCTTCGCGGCGTTATTTACGCTGTCTGCAGACTTGTGTAGACGGAGCATTGCAGTCTTTTAGAAAACATATGTCTGGTGAATTAAAGCTCATCTTATGTTTTATCAATTATTTCTTTGTTGAAAAAAACAAAATTTTCTAATTTCAATTTATCGAAACAAAAATTAACATTTTAGGAAGGTTCGGTTTGTGTCAGGCTCTTGGGAATTCGCCAGGTAGCACTATTATTACCACAATAAAAAATCACGTAATTTATCATGATATATCAATCAGCTGTTCTCAAAAAATATTCTCTCTGATGCCTCTCACTAAATTGTTTACATTCTAAGTTGTTTACTAAGGGCCCGTTCACACGATACAGTTCTTGTGCGGTACAGTAAATTTGCTGTATCAGTTATTTTGCAGTCCTTCGTTTGCATGTAAATTTCATATTGTATGTTCACACAATACTGTTTCGACTGGATCCAGTAAAAAAAGCTGTTCTAGCCGATTTCTACATTCGGTTTTGTCTTCGAAAACTGTATCACTAAAATCAGCTGTACCGCAAAATAACTATCCGTATCCGGTGGCACATGTATTGTACCGGTAATGGATATGTTCAAACGATACGCTTATTACACTGGAAGCAGTCTTCAGATCGTCAGCATTGATCTTCTTCATTGATATTCTTCAGCATTGATCTTCTTATTAGTGAATTCCAGTGTCCAGAAGTGGAAGATATTAATTGTGAAAATTTAATTTCTCTAATATATGAGAGACCCGCCTTGTGGGACAAGACTTAAGATTAATATAAAAATAATGAGAGAAAAATGTGTGGAATATTGAAACCAGAATTTGCGTACTTTGATCAAAATTTAAGAGAAACCTTCAGTAAGAAACTTATTTAAAAAAATCTTACACAAATAAAAAAATCCTGGACTGGAATAAATAAAACTGAACTGGAAGCGCAATGGAAGAAGGAGGAGAGCACAGCAATAAGATAAGCAGCAAAGCCGGACCGTGTGAACATCACAGTACAGTTGACGCCGTACAGTAAAAAAACCGTACCGCAAAAAAACTGTATTGTATGAACGGGACCTAAGCTGCTAACAACTTCATGATCGTTGCTATCAAAAAAGCCGAAATTCTTATTTGAAAGTCTTATTTCTAAACATAATCCGTACGAAGGACGGGCACAATAGCTAGTATGATTAAAAACTGTAGATTTCTACCAGCTGTTCCTTTAAGGATCGATTTCTCCTTTTTGTGTCCTTCAGCGAGGACTTTTGAACTTTCTTTTGGGAGGATGAAGCCCACATAGGTCTGAGACCTGTGCGTGGGTAATGAATTGGATGATGGTGATTGATGAGTTGGACCTACAGTTTTAGGTGGGTTCCGAACTCCCAACCAAGTATTGTGCGATTTTGAATTAAGTGAATGAAGATGGTAATAGTATGGTTTTAATTTTTTTTAATGGTTTTTTACAGACATCCTTATGTGGTAATAAAACTTAGAAGAAATATATCCAAAATCGCACAATATTGGTTTTTAAACGTTTATTATTCTGTTAAAAAAAATTTAATTTAGTTTTTTATAGCTAAAGACATTGTCAAAAAAGTTTTCAATAATGTTAAATAACTTAAATCCCGATCGATGCTCTCCATTTTTCAGGAGAAGGCTGCGTAAAATGCCTTCGGGGCCGTGGCAGACTATCAGACAGACAAAAATTGAGATAAGACTTGTTTCGGCTTCTTTAATGTATAAAACGTAAAAATAACCAAAAAATATATAATTCTGATAAATGTACAGACAAAACTCTAATTTTATTTATATAGACAAGAGTTCCTTTCAGATCAAAATTAAGCCTCATCTCAACTAATTGATATTGTAATTAAGGTGATAACTAGTGTATAAGATTGGTACCTAATATTATATGCATATAATTATTGTTGATCTGGATTGTCTTATACTCCATAACCGGAGTGTTTGACGTAATATTAAAAAAAAAATTTCTGCCTATGAAACCCACGAGCCTGAGACTTGTGCGTGAGTAATGGTGTGATTACTACATACAATGATGTTTCTAATAGTGGACCTCCAGTTCAAGGTGGGTTCCTAACCGGGTAGATGACAATAAATTGAGCTTACATGAGTCTGAGACTTGTAAGTGGGTAATGATGTGGTTAATGATGATAAAATGATGTTATGAATGATGATAAAATGATGTTATGACAATGATACAATGATGTTTCTAATGAATGACCTACTGTTTTATTAAGAAATTAAATTGTAGAAAAACAAATTAAGAAATTTAAATAGATTAAAACATAAAAATTGGTTCTCTATTATTTAATAATTAAACATGGACTAGTTTCTTCAGGTCTTTTTACCGTACCTCAAGTGGGGTCCGAACCGCTGGTTAAATGATAGTAGATTGATAAACTTACCAGTAACATCTTGAAGGAAACCCTATACGTCCTATCACGATGGAATCCAGGAGGTAAATGATGTATTTTCGATTTGCTGTTCAATATATAGGTAGAGATCTATTTATTCACGTACATTACAAGGAAAGATAAAATGTATGTGTATGAGTGGGTAGACTATGTAGTGAGATACGCTAGTAAACCTAATGATACTTTCTACTTTTCAATTTTTGTTACCTATTTTGATATTATTATTATTCCCACGCTTGATGTGACAGCAGCAATCAGAGATCTTTGAACAATACTTGGAAATCGAATAATGATTTGGAATGTTGATGAGTAATATTGGAGCAGAGCGGAAATTAAAAGTGTGTAAATTAAAACGAGTCTATCTCGAGAACATGAAGATGGATAGTGTGATAATCTGATTATGGTAATGATGGAAAATGAGGAGGAAAGGAAGGAGATAAGGGGGAAGATAAGGAAGAAGAAAAGGAAGAAGAAGAAGAAGAAGAAAAATAAGAAGAGGAAGATGAAGAAGAATATGGAGGAAGAGGGGTAAAGAAGAAGGAGGAGGAGGAGGAGAAAAAAAGTAGCAAGGAGGAGGATGTGTAAATTATAACGAGGACCTCGAGAAGATAAACATGAATACTGTGATAATTAATGGTTTTGACGAAAAAGAAGAAAACGAATAGGATTCAGATTCAGATTCAGATGACTTTATTTGTGTAAATTTACAATGTATTTGAATGATAAAGTATTATTAATATTAGCAACTCTCAGATCCACTAGTTGAAGTTAAGTACAGTTGAAGTACAGGATAAGAGAGAAGAAGAAGAAGAAGAAGAAGCAGAATAAAAAGAGGAAGAGGAAGAGGAAGAAGAAGAAGACGATGGCGATGAAGAAGTAGAAGACGATGTCGATGAAGAAGTAGCTGGAGAAGAAGAAAAATTTTAAAGGAGGAGGTGAAAAAGAAGATGGAGAAGAAATAGGAGGAGGAGGAGGAGGAAGAGGAGGTGGAAATGTAGAAGGGTGTAGACGATAAGGAAGAGGAGGAGGACAAGGAGGAGGAACAGGAGTGGTGTGAGAAGGAAGGGGAGGAGGATGAGGATTTGGAGAAGCCTGAGGGGGAGGAGGAGGAAAAAAGAATAATAATAATAATAGAGAAAAAGAAGACGATAGAGATCAAGAAAATGAAGAAAAATAAGAATAAAAAGGTGATTCATCTTCTCAATTATCTCAAAGAGATTAAGATTGGAACTAATTGGTATTATGATTTTTCCGTATTTTTGAAAACAGAATGACTAATTAATTTTCTTATGAATTTTAATTTCATAAATTGTCCAGTTTTATCGATATAAATATAACCTCAATTATATATATTACACATAATCTCGATTGTAAGACCTTGGTCAATTACTATAAAAGCCAGGTTTAAAAAGAAATTTAAGACATAATAAACAGCTGATGGCCATTAACATGTCTATAAGAATCCCACTTGTTCGAGAACTGGCCTTGGTCAAGCTCTTACAACCTATAATTGGGTCATAATGGTTTCATAGAGCTATTCTTAAATTCCCTAAATAATTATTATTAACTTGTCTTCTGTTATAAATAGGATATGATACATATCATGTGAATCAGGTGGATGAGCAGGCACGTACTTATGAACGCTCCTTGAGGGACTCTTGAAATGTAATGTATTTATATAGGAATTTCAAGAGTCCCTCGAGTCATGACACACTGGAAGAATATTCATAAATTCGTCCCTTAATCGTGAAAATTATAGTTTTTGTTGAAAACAAATATTTTAGAATTTTTGTATAGAATAGGAAGACTAGACATCACATGATGTCAAATTATTTATCTTAAATTCTATTAAGCTCAATGAATACTTACTTTACTTACAATGAAAACTTACTAGCCTCGTTAACACTATGCCTTTCAAAGCTTTAGACCAGGCTGTAAAAGCCCTTCAGGGATAAACCATCAAGGCAGGACACAGGCCTTCAAGGTTAAGGCTATGCGCAGGGTTTTTAGTCATATTTTTTTAAAGTTTTATATTGTATATTATTAGGGCTTAAGGCGCGGCCTCCAATTGCGATTTCTAGTAGCACGATGTTTAGTAGTGAAAATGAAACCCCTTATTTCTAGTTAGGGTGAACCCACATTAGCCTGAAAAATCGCTACGACAAAAAAGTTGCTAATCATCCTATTTTGCCAGCGACCCGACTATCAGACTTCCACAATGAGTCACGTGCTCAAGTATGGACATGCATCCACTTCCGACAGTTTAGTCGCAGCTCTGACCTGTTTTTAACTAGAAATAATGGATTTCATTTTTACGACTAAACAATCGGGTGACTATAATCGCAAGTGGAGGCCGCGCCTTACAGTTTTTGAGCGAATGCGATTTTTTAGTCGCAGCGACTAAATATCGCAAGTTGAGGCCGCGCCTAAAACATTGTCTATTGTCATGAGAAAAAAAGTCATAAATTTTTTGTGAGATATGAGGATTCAATGCTTGAATTATTCGGTTTTTGGAGCCAATTGATCTTGCCTATGAGTTATTATAAACTGTTGATAATTTTTTATGACTTGAGGACACCATGAGGAATAAAATGACATTTTAATTTCAATGAATAATTTTTTCAAAATCTCAAAACCTGCGTTTTTCATAAATTTATGTCAAGAAAAATTAATTTTTAGATTGAAATAAAAAATACGTCATTTTGTTCCCCAAGCTGTCTTCAAGTTATAAGAAAATTATTAAAAGTTTAAAATAACTCATAGGTGAGATCAATTGCTACCCAAAACCGAAAAAAATCAATTTTGAACCTCCATTTGAAAAAAATAATTGAAACAATTTTCTCACGGCAATATAATTATAACATTTCATTACGCTACCTTAATAAGATCCAATGCAAGAAAGATTCGAAAAAAGTATCTAGTTTTGTCACACTAATGAAGAACAGCGAGGAGGAGGAGGAGAAGGAGAAAAAGAAGAAGGAGAAAAAGAAGAAGGAGAAAAAGAAGGAGTAGCAGCAGCAGCAGTAGTAGTAGCAGTTATTGTCGTAAATTGTTTTGTAAAAATGAGCACACATAATTTTCTAAAAAAATGCAATTTATTTCGATATAATCACAGCGTGAAACACACTTTGAACATTTCATCAGGATCATAATAGTCCATGATTTTAATTATTTTTTTAGAAAATAACTATTCAATTAAAAATTATCATTATTCAAAGTAATAATCAATAAAAGATTCATTGAGAACAATGAGACAAATAGGTAATAATATTTATGGTCACTAAACGATCTAGTTTAACAATACACGGAGTACAAAAATGTAACAAATTTTTTAATCGAAAAATTACTTTATGATGATTCAAAAATACGATGAGAAATTCTATTGAAGTATATAAGATATTATCAACACAAACTTTTCAAGAAAATATTTTTGTAGTTAATTATTTCCAACATGATCAATGGTTGGACTATTCCCAAATTTCAGCTTATTTTCTCTTTTGAATTCTTTTTTAAAATTACAAATACAAGAAAAAATGATGAAAAACAAACATTTTTGTTGAATGCAAATGAGTTACAAATGCAAGAACGTTAAAAATAATGGGTGAACAAAAAATGTCACATTATACAAAAAATACAAAGATAACAAAATACTAAAAAAGCACACATAAGTTACAACTTAAAATAATTGGTTGAATAGCTTGGTTACAACTACGCATCTGTTCCAGAATAGTGAAAAAACATTACAATCAAAAGTGCAGAAGTTTAAAAATAACAAACAAGTGAACTAGATGATTCATGAGATTCAATAAAAAACTCGAACTATTCTTGTGTATTTTTCCAACATTGAACTCAATAAGTAATTACAAATAAATATTGCAAAAACCAATTGAATATTTCAATATTTCTAGTACCAACTAACAGTAACAACAGTCTAAAAATAGAACTAACCTTACCTTATTGATTACATAAAGGAATGAAACTAATATTATTGGTAATTGTCAGTAAAATGTCTGCCAAAATATTCACGTACCGAGTAATTCAAGTACTTTAATTTACGATAAGTTATTGGTATAAGAGGAAACAAAAATTATTAATAAACTTGAATAATACAGTATTATTATTTAATAGTCCGTCACTTTTCATTCAAAGAACGTTACTAATATTTTAATGACTATTAATAAACAGAAACCTGTGAAAATATTCACGTAACGAATTATAAATTATCGGTTTAATTATTATTTAAATAAATTGTATAGAAATCATCAATAGACAGAAATTTCATTCAGAAATACATAGTTTTCTATAAGAATTATACAATTAGCTATGTATGGATGTTTATTTGAATTCAAATCAAATTTTTCAATCATTTACATAAATTCATTTCATTGCTGTTTTTCACAGACATAAATTGCAACCAACAATTAATGCACATTGGTAGCTAAGGTGCAGCAATAATTAGTAGTACCGTAATAAATAATAGGCTACAAATAAAAAAATACTAAAACAAAATCATTAGTGCTTGTTTACATAAAACAATTTAACCAGAACAATATATCAACGATCAATTATAAAATTTAGAGCACTATATTTAAATTATTATTGATGCACGTCAAGAGATTAAGCTACTGTACTAAGAAAAAGCTTGGATGAGACATGAGACTGAGCGCAGGGGTTTTGGTCATAATTTTTTCCTAAGTTTCTTGTATTGGATGTTATTAAGGTATTGAAAAGTTATAATCTATTGCCGAGACAAATGATTTTTTCATTTTTTGAAATATGGGTGATCAAAGTTGAGATGATTTTTCGGTTTTTTGGGGCAGTTGTTCTCACAAGTTATTTTAAACTTGAAATGATTGTTTTAAAACTAAAGAAGATTTTGGGAAAGAAAATGATTTATATTTAATTTTAATCAGTATTTTAGTAATTTTTTGACATTTTTTGTATAAATTTTAAAAACATTTTTTATATTTTCAAAAATTAATTAAAAAAAAAAACTGATCAAAATGAAAAATATGTTATTTTATTCCTCAGTTATAAAAAATTATCAAACGTTAAAAATAAGGCTTAGGTGAGATCAATTGCCCTTAAAAATAGAGAAATTTCAATTATGAACATATTTCACAAAATAATTGATAAAAAATTTCCCCCGCTGCAATAGATAACCTTTCGATTTCTTAATAATAACCATTATAAGAAAACACTGCGCACAGCTTTAAATAAAGGAATATGAACAATATTAGTATTTCAACGAATACAACCCAAAGTTACTAGCAATTTATTACTGTAGTTCAAGAGGAAAACAAACAGCTAATTTAAACAAACCTAACAACAAATTTATTTCAATTATTACTGTACCTTAAGAGGAAAACAAACAACTTATTTAAACAAACCTAACAAAAACTTCATTTCAATTATTACTGTAGTTTAAGAGGAAAACAAACAACTAATTTAAAGAAACAAAAAACACAGGGTACATAATATCAGCAGTCTTGTCCTTAGTAGTTGTAGTTGAACTTAAGCTTAATAAGGTACTTGGACTTGACTTGGGCCCTGTCATAGACAATGTATTCGTTATAAAGGAGAGAAGTGGTGTTTCCTGGAAGGGTTTGATCTACTGGTTTACCAATAGGGACTTCTACGTCGTCTTCAATGTGGACACTGCTAGTGGGGTCGGGTCCAGTTCTGCCAACACCCTTGCAGCTGTGATGTCCCGAAGGCAGTTTCTCTATATATTCGGCTTGGGTTCGGTGGTACCTGGAATATTATAAATTTCCAATTATTGCTTTTATAATGAATGTGTTTTAAGATTGCGTCTTGAAGACTCCAGACATTTACTGTAAATATAGAATTATTATTAAATGCTATTATTTTTAGAGGGAATGTTTTTCAAGATTACTTCTTGACATGAAAATTATCAAATATCAAATTATTGTTTGATAATATTATTTTTATAAGGAAGGGGTTTCAAGATTAAGTATTGGAGACTCCAGTAATTTTCTAATACATGAACGTCTTCATGGTATCCTATGTCAAGAAAACACTAGTGCTGGAGAGTAAGGGATTAAAAGAGGAGAGGGAGAAGAATGAGAAGAAAAAAATAAAGATTCATTGATTAAATGCCTTATTAGGGAAATAAAAGACAAGAGAAGAAGAAGATGATGAAGAAGTAAAATACAAGAGAAGAAGGGGGAGGAGAAAAATGCAGAGGGTGAGAAGGAGTGACAGACGAAGAAGAAATAGGAGAAGGAGATGGAGGAGGATGATGATGATGAGTAATAGAGGTGGTGGAGGGGAGAAAGACAGTGAAGACGGGAAAGAGAAAATGAAAAAAAAGGAAATAAAAGGAAAAACAAGAGGAAGAGGATGAGTACAATTTATTGATTCTGCTGAGCAGGGGCCACTGACTCTAGAGCAGTGGTTCCCAAAGTGGTCCAGGTGGACCCCCTGGGGTCCACGAGAACCTGCCAGGGGGTCCATGTCAGTGAAAAATAAAATTGGGGGTCCATGATATGTTAATGGGGGTCCACAATAGCGAATGTCTTTGGATCGCGGCGTGGTATATGCTATGTACAATCTAATATCAAAACTGACACTGTATTTCTAAGTAAATTAGGATTTTTACTCACTTATACTGGAGACACTGGAGGTATGCATTTCACTTCTAAACAGAATCTTCATAATAATGAAAACATTTTTAAATCAGAGAATTCATACTTAGTTTTCTTACATTGGAAAATTATAAGCTTTCACTGGTAGGTGACTAAACAGCTCAGGTTTACCAAATATAAATTTCCGTTTTTAGTTGTATTATTATGAGAAAAACAAACCCTATAACCTTCAATTATCTTCCATTATATTTTAAAACTATCAACATTCACTGGTAGGTCACTAACAAAGTCAGGTACTTAATATTTCAAGCTATTTTCAGCAATATTGTTATAAGCGAAAGTCGCCTCATATATTTTAAAGTTATAAACAAAAGGAGCCTCGTATTTATATTTGAATGATATTCTATCATATTTCAAAAAGGAACGTTTATTGGTAGGTCACTCAACAACTTAGGTAGTTACCAAACTATTCAAGCTATTTCAGGTTTATTATTATGAGAAAAGGAGCCTAATGTCTTTAAATTATCAAACCATACCGACTTTCTTTAACATTCTAGTAAGCTCTTGCATATTCAATTAATTGTTTAAAATTATTCTGATGAAAAACAAATCCGTGCACAATAAATTACATTTATTTCGAAAATAAATTCTTGCTATAGTATTAGTAATTAGTTTTTATTTTCCACATTTACAAGAACTTCTAATAAGGTCTAATAAGCTTTTTTTTATTACTCTATGTATTTGATAATTTTAAATCGAACTAAGAATCTTAGTAGTCTATACAATTCTAACAAATTTGTTCTTATCTTTTGATTAACTTTTTTGGAGTCAATTTTTAATATTCTTGTTAGAACACGCCATGAATCAATCAACAGATAATATGAGAGCTAAAAGTTGCACTTTCAAGAACTTGAGAACAATTTTTTTCAGAATCCCTAATGCTTTGAGGTTCTGTCACCATCTATTTATGTAATTACAAAATTACTATAAGTTAAAGTTTGGAATTGGATGTGTTATTAATTCATTCGCTCTTTGCTAGTTGAACCAAGTTCCATTCAAAGTCATGATAATCTTTATAATTTTACATACCGGTATTCCAATATTAGTGAATAGTTCAAAAGATTACACAAAAATAGAAGTGAAGTTTATTGCTCTCTCTCTGGTGCCACTCAGTACCCTTTCCCTAGCTTTCACAGCTTTTTCGACGAATGGTTATCAGTTGGTTTACATTCGAAGTTTATCTTTAAATTGAAGAAAAAATTAGTTACACAGATTTTTTTTAGTACTGGAGGCAACTAGGCATAGCTTAAAGACTTAAGCAGTGCTAGTTGGGATATCGAGTCATTAATTGAAAGTTGGTGTTTAGGGTGAAGGTGTAAGGGAGCCTCCAGCCTCAACTCTGTCCCGGGCCACTAAAATAAATGGGTCTCTATGTGGCCCGGATTGTAATAATAATTTGAAACCACCATAACTTGTTAAATTGGCTTTATAAAAGTAGTATTTTTTTAGATTTTATACATTGAATTTGTTCACAACTAATCAATTAACTAACAATAAACGAAAAGTGGGTTCAAGTTCTTAGGCATAAACATATCGAAAACAACATCAACAACATCGAAAATTAAAATATTTTCCCATAATGTGGACTAAAATAAATGGATTAATGCTTTTCTAGACATGAGTAGAATCTCTTGGGATACGACATTAGAGGGACTACTTATTAAATTTTTTCCGGGGGAGGATCCCCGGTCACCCCTCGCCCTAGGGGGTATTCCATACCCCTAAGACCCCCCCGGGGGCCCCCAAATCTCCAATAAGCCCCCCTATTAAAAGATTTTCGCTACGCTACTGATTACTGTATCTGTATCGCCATTTTGTCACAAATTTGATGCAATATTCTAAAAAGGGGTAATTATATTCATTGTTATTTTCCACCTCCTCTCCTCAATTCTCTCTATCACATTTCATTAACAATGTGTTTGCCCACATTGAGCAGCCTTGCTGATTTTAATAGATGCGAATGTTACAATATTACTACAAAGGACACAATGTTGATAATAAAATACTGGCCATTATACTTCTTGGGCTCCATTAATACTATTTCACTACAATCGAAAACAATATGTCATACTATTTGATTATTTCAATTCAAATTAGACTATATTACAAAAATTTACCAAGTTTATGTGCTTTTTAACGTTTTCTTCACCACAATTTGAATTGGTTACTGTGAGCAGTAGTAGATCTTCTTCATCAGCTTTAAAAACACATTTCAACTTATAGTTAAAAAAATAATGACATTTATGCAGGGGGTCCACCTAAAACCAAAAATCATGGCAAGGGGTCCATGAGGGAAAAAAGTTTGGGAACCACTGCTCTAGAGGATGGTCAGGTTAGAGTGCCAAGACCAAATTCACCTTTTTTCGTAAATATTTTCTCTTCTTAGAAGGAAAATTCTTCAACAAATTGCCATTAGTGATTTCGCAAATAGGATCACCACATCTGTTCAAACGTAAATTGAAGGCTTTTCTAATTAATATGCATGAACAGGATTTAGAAGACAGGTACAATATCATTGTGTAATCTCTTCTCTAAGCTTCTCCAAAGTTAGTAGACTCTACTGAAGATTGTTTAGATTATAGTGTCGACATCAGATCAGAAATGAGTTTACAATAATGTATTTAAATTATAGAGCATATTGTCCAAGTTCCATTAACGTATTGAGTTCAATTTTGTCAAAAATTAGAATTATTATTATTTTTTTTTTGGTGCTGTTATCATGAAATGTTTTGAATTATAATCTCTATCTATAAAAGGATGATACCCTGACTCACTCATCAACGCAGAGCCAAAACTACTAGGCCGATGAACTTGAAATTTTGTATGAACAATCCTTATAGGATTTCACCGTGCAATAAGAAAGGATTTTTCAAAATTCGCAATTTTAGGGGTGTTTTTAGGTGGTTGAAGTTTTGCCTATGCAAAGCACGGGTACATGGCTAGCTAGCTTACTGGGATCTTTTAATCATATGGAAAATAATTTGAAATTTTTCGATCTGCTGTACACGCTGTTTCGATGTACAAGCTGTTTGTGTGTTTTGCAAATCATCATTCACCTAGCCTACTGAACTTGCCGGCCAAACAGCTTAAACGAACAGCTGATAGAAGTCAACAGTTTTTAATCATATGGCAGGCCCCTTAGCGGCGTTATTTACGCTGTCTGGAACGCAAAAACTTTGCATGTAGGATACCGCACAGTCGGAGCCTTGCAGTATGTAGGAAACATATGACTGGGTATGATGAAATGTAATTATGCCGGGCTGATGACATCTGTTAACCAATGCAGCTAGAAATTTGAAATGTATTCTCAGTAGGAGGTAATAAAATAAAAAACCTAGCCTCTACCCTAATAGTCGTGGAAGGTTTAAATTTGAAATGTTCATTGAGAGGTGGTGAGTAAGGTCTTACTGTGTAAGAAAACAAAAACAGGAGGCCTCTCTGATCAGCTGGAAGAGCCCTAGGACTAACTTCTTCCCTCTAATAGTCCTAGAAGGTTAAAATTTGAAATGTAACCTCAGTGGGAGGTGACAAATAATAAAATCAATAATTTTTTATGAGAACGCAGCAACGCGCGTCGGGCCAGCTAGTAAAGATATATACTCCCATATGCGGTCATGCTCAACTAGAGCTTGCATATGCGTAATTCCATCTGAGATTTTTTAAAATTATTTAATAACATCTATTAGAAGTTGTATTGTTTGTTTCTGATGAATAAATTATTATTTCATTACTTTCATTATATTTATTTCATTATTTTAGTAGAGGGAGTAGGTATCTGTTCTATCAGATAGAGATAAGCTACCAACTACTGGGCCCTGCTCGTAAATGTGACCGATTGGATTGGCCAACAAAAAATACCCTATTCTCTGCTGTAGAATCACTTCCCGGTGGTTCGGAACCCACCAAAAATGATAGGTCCACCATGTTTTCAATAACATGACTCAAGCGACGAGGTGGAACCCCGTCTTAAGGTTCTCCCCACCAAAAAAACCCATACGCATTTACTTTAATAGAGAAAGAAGCAGAAGAAGAATAAAGTAGGTGAACAAGAAAAAAGAAGAAGTAGAACAAAAACTAGTAGGAAGGAGGAGGACGAGGAGGAGGTAAAGGAAGAGGATGAAGAGGAGGAAGAGGAGGAAGGTGTGAGGGGGAAGAGGAAGATGCAGAGGAAGAAGGAGAATATGAAGAAGAATATGATAATAAGATGTATATGACGAAAAAGAGAAAAGAGAAGTAGAAGAAAAAGAAGGGAAAGAAGCTTTAGAAGAAAATGTAGAGGAATAAGAAAAAAGACTATTAAATTAAATATGTAATGTTCTAAATATCCCGATTCAATTGAATCAGGCAACCTGCTATAGTCCGGGCAAACCTTAGGTTGCAGATTGCATCACAGATTCTTATGGCAATGCTATTTCATACATGAGAATATGAGCGCGGTGTTGCCATTTCTTTGTCTACACTGTCACTCACATGTTGCTTAAATAGGCTTGCTCGGCTACTGTGAAACTTGGCAGCATTGTACCCCATAAGTGTAACACTGCAAACTGAGGTTTCTACAGACTATAGTTGATAAATGAATAATTTAGCCATGACTTACATATTTCCTAGAGCGACTTCGCACAAGTAGAGCAGACCGACATTGTTGCCCGGCGATGTCATACAGTAGTTGGCCGACTTGGACACCATGTCAGCAAAATAGATACCCTTGCCGAACATGTAGCCGGTGGTCGGAGCCTCGGGAGGGGCTATGCGCAGACCCTGGAGAGTGAGACAGAGAAATAAACATAGAGACATTTGATTGGTGACTTCATTAAAAACTTCAACTAGAAATATATGAATAAACGGATACATAAAATGGGATTGAATCAAAAGCCCATACCCTGAAGGAGGCAGAAAAACCGCAACCGAAAAAGCGCGTGGCTTTCATTTCCAATGTTATTTTATCGGTAACACTATATGGGACGAAATTCAGCGTCAACAGACGCTTAGTAAAGCAGAGAAGCAGAATTTACGCCTGCCAATGCGATCCAAGAGGTTGTATATTAAGAATTAGTCATTCTAGCTACGGCGAAGTATGTGAGAACATCTCACAGCTGTGAAAATTCGGCGCAGAAATTTTACATAAAACTGACAAATTCACAAGTGAAATTAAGGTACTAAAATTTTTGAATGACTAACAGAAATAGCTGCTATTCCCTTTCGCCATCTTCAATTCTGCAACGAAGCATTTTTGTGCGTGTTTCTTAAATATTTTGTTGAATATTTTAAAAAATTGTGGTTGTAGCTTATTTTATTCTAACTTTTGCCATCTTTAATTCTGTAACGAAGCATTTTCGGGCGTGTTTCATTTTTGGATATTTTGTTAAATATCTGAAAAACTACTGAAGTGACCGACTTCTAAATTATTTTATTAGATCATTTACATAAAACTGACCAATTTACAAGTGAAATTCACAAAAAAAAATTGAATACGTATTTAATAGGAATATCTGCCATTAAGACAAATTTACAAGTAAACCTTCATTTTTTAATGGGAATAGCTGTTGTTAACCTTCGCCATATTTAATTATGTAACGAAGCATTTCCGGACTTATATTCAACTGAACTTCTCATTATTTTGGTGAGTAGGCCTACAACAAGCTCACCAAGTAGTATTTTTAACACTATGGGAAACATTACTTGAACCATACAACTACCGTAAATACATCGCAAATTCAAAGATATATTATTCCTATATTTATATTTTTAAACTATTTCCAACAATAACCTGTTCTAGATCAGACAAGTTAATGACATTAAATTGTCTACTTCGGTATTGAAATTGGAGATCTTTATCAAGATTTGTTGACGATATTTACAGGCAATAACACTATCTCAAATAAAAGATCTTGTACTATCTTTGTCTCTGTTAATGTCTTCTTCTTTGTCTATCTTTGTTACTGTCTTCTTCTCCTTTTCTTACGATTACAAACATCTGTATAGAATTCAGTTATATATATATATATATATATATATATATATATATACCCACCTTCACCACATTAGTGACTCTTTTTGCCATATTTGTGACTCATTTGGCAGATTTGTGACTCATTCGGAAGATTTGTGACTCATTCGTTAGATTTGTAACTCACTCACCAGAATTGTAAGATGTATCTCGCCAACAATTTAAATTATAAATATTTCTCTCTCTGTCTACTTCAGTAGCCCAAAATTAGCAAAAAGAAAGGAAATAATTCAAACACGGCTGAGAATTGGGTTACCTGATCAGAAAAGCATGATAAATAATATGGTGAATTTTTTGGAAAATTGATAATTTTGAATCTAGGCTACTTATTCCCCATCTCACTAATAGCAGGGCTTTTATTTATGTGTATTTCAAAATCCCTCTCCGGCAAATGAAGTTCTCCACAATTTAAACCTTAAAGGTGACCGCTCAAGGGGCCAACCAGCGCTGGAATTTTGTATTTTGCTTTATAATCACTTCCTGGTGGTTCGGAACCAACCTGAAACTTGAAGTCCTTTCATCAACCATCATCATCCACCCATTCATACCCATGCAAAAGTCTGAGACTCATGTGGACTTCATCATAAAAAAATCTACCTTTTTATCACCAGTAGTTTTCAGCTGCAGCTATTTAAAAACTCTCAATCACCCCTAAAAAAACCCTAAAATTTCATTTGAGAGCTCAAAAAATATCTCAAAGTATGAGGACCATCATTTATCTCTGGAATTTTGTATCTGAGACTAAAAGCGCTATTAGAGACACATCATCCGGTCACCCAAAAATGTGAGGGGCTTTTTTAGGAGGAGGCCATGCGAGGGGCTCCAGAATTCGGATCCCTCTAACACTATTGTACGGTTCAGCGCATCAGATCGGCCGATTCTTATCAGCTCAGTAAGGCGGTCCAGATTCATATGTTTTTTTTTAGAAGGATGAAGCCCACATAGGTCTGAGACCTGTGCGTGGGTAATGAGTTGGATGATGATGATTGATGAGTTGGACCTACAGTTTTAGGTGGGTTCCGAACCACAGGGAAGTGATTTTACAGCAGAGAACAGAGTCTTTTTTGCTAGCCAATCTAATCGGTCACCGTTACAAAGTGCCGCAGGAGTTTCGTAGCTTATCTCTGATTGAACAGATACCTACAACGGCACTCGGCTATCACTTCCCTAATATATTATATCATAATATTATGTCAAATTAGGACCATAGCTTCGATTTTTGTTTTTAGGGTACTTTAGTTAACTATCCCCCATACCATGAAAATGGCATTTTTTACATTTAAATGGCTCTAACATGGAAATTTCAGAACATAAAAATGTGATATTGATTCGAGAGATAAATGATGGTCCTCATATTTTGAGATATTATTAAAAGAAAATTTTTGTTTGAACTTTCAAATGAAATTTTAGTGGTGCATGGAAGTTTTTGAATAGCTATAGCTAAAAAACTACTGGAGATGAGAAGATTGATTTAAATTGTAGAGAATTTTATTTGCCCGAGAGGGATTTTAAAATACATTTATAGGTCCTGCCATTAGTGAATTGACGTTTTACATAATCAAAATTTATAATTATAAATTTTCCGAAAAATTCACCCAAATTTTGAAACCCTGCAACTTGAGACCTACTTAAGTTACATTTTTGGGATTAGTGACAACTTATTGCACATTTTGTTTTCTAAAAAAAAGACAAGAGTAACTTTTTGTCCACCGCTAGGTTTGGTCTCAATTTCGGAAAAACTGAAATCAGGTTGAGTTTTTCCAAGATGGTGGCTGAAGCCTTGCAATCTAGGGGATTTTTATGATATTCAGCATGCTTTTATGGTCAGCCTAAAATTAATTATTATCAATAGTCATTTACTTACAATATTCATTTTTACTCTTTAAAAATATAAATTCGAAAACTGTTTTCGAGTGTTACACAATAAATTATGTGGAATTCATGAAAAAGTTGAAGTACTTAAGCATATAGCTCTACTGTACTCTTCATCTTTGCAAGGGTCTAATGAATTATGAAAACCATATTTTACATCATTATATCCCGAAATTGATACCCAAATACTGTACTGTATCTGACATGACCATGATAAAAATTTGAAGTCTACTGAATCTACTAAATTTGAAGTAGTTACAGCAGTTCCATGTTCCATTACAAAACGTTTCTAGATACATTTTGATTAACATTATAGCATGCACATCCTAATTACTATTCTAACATAGTCTATTCCAATTAAAAGGTTTTAAACATAATGAAACTATATTATATTATATGGTATAACTTTTCGATGTCTTGACTGCGAGACAAAAATATTTATATAAAAAGTGTGCACCTATTCAGGTACATAACCAGAAACAGGAATAGTTTCAATTACCAGGTGGCAAATAATGTGTATGGCCTAAGAAATAACTCTATAAAACAGTGCAAAATTGAATATTCGGATTTGGTGACTACGAAAACAAATAAGATAATTATAAAAGATAAATTCCTGGATTTCTTGTTCCATGACGAACTGCGTTGTTAATATTAACTTTTCATGTGAATTTAACGACTTGCAGTCAAATACATGAAAAGTTAATATAAAAGATAAGTAGCAAGTTGATAAATCTGATGTCTTCCAAATTTCTGTATGTTGTGAATAATGGAAAGAATAAGTTGTCTGGTTGAAGATTTAAGAAATATGAAAATATTAGTGAAAAATGACATGTACTAAGTTTAGTCAACTGAAGAATTAACTTACTGTAGTCTCATTTCAGCAATACGCACAATAGTACCTTCTTAATTAATTATCAAATTCAAGCTAGGCTTTTAAGTTTTTACTAAGGCCAAGCCAAGCTATAATACTGTATTTGAATGTTAATTTTGGGATTTTGGGATATACGGCAATGTTGAACTAATCAAAGTCAATCCGTATAACTTCATTATTTTTTTCTCCCGTAAATTTGTCGATGTCTTTTGAAGAACTTAAAACTTTGAATTTGCGCGCGTATTCGACAAGGACATTGCACAAACGGCGTCAGTTTTTGCCAACTCGCAACTCCTGAGCAGTGAACGATCGTTGGCCTTGATTTGTGGAGGGAGTCAAGCTGGTACAGTGGTACTGGAATGCGGTGATTATAATTCTATTCATAGATATTATTATGTCACAGGAGCGGTGGAGAATAATCGATAGTCAGCCCCATCGATAGTTATCGATAGTCAACACCTTTACTATCGATAGTTTTCGATAGTTCACCTTTTCACAACAAAATGCAAAATTAATACAGTATTTTATTTATAATTTTCTGTTCGGAAACCAATATTCACAGCTTTCAAGTGTGAGAAATCAAAAAAGCTCTATCAAATTGTAAAAACCGGCAGAAAATATAATCCAGACTACAGACTCCCTTCCACACAGAGTCTTAGCGCTTATGCCTTCTTGTGAGTCGCATGTAATAATAGATTATTAATTGCATTATAAAGTTATGAATTATTTAATTTTATGGTACATGCTGAATTTTTGTGATTTTATATTTTGTTTCTCTTTCATGCAAATAAGCTACATAATCATATCATAACCGAAGCACATAGGTACTGAACGTTATAAAAACACTATCGAAAACTATCGATTTTTACCGATAGCCGTAACTATAGATAGTTACCGATAGTACTATCGATTACGATTCGACTACTATCGAGTACTATCGATTTTATCGATTATATGTCACACGAGCACTGGAGCACACGACGCAACAGGCACAAAGCAATAACAAGTAACAAGTGTCTCAGTTTTGCCAAGAAAAGCGTGTTTAAAATTGTCGTTTATCATTTGTTAATCATTCATTGTTGTAATTTATTCAATGAAACGTCGTTGAGCGTTGATGTACCACAATATTATTGATTCTCGGATTTCTTTTATCGATGTATACGTATCGTATAGTGTCTTAAAAGGGATTTAGTTACTATGTTGAGTTGTAAATTCTGTGCAAAAGTTTTCGAGAAACGTTCTGAATTTTTAGTACATGTGAGTGCATGCGGACAACCAGCAAGCAGTTATCAAGCGAACACACACACATGGACGTGGTAAGTTTATAATACACTTTTTTAATGTTGTAGTTTGTACTTCTTAGCTGATTGACAATGAATAACTATCTGGAAATGAGTTGCACACATTATGGCATATTAGCCATATTTCAATGTCATTTCCAACCTTAAAATTCAGTACTTTTTTTAATGTATTCTACAAATTATTGTAAAGCCAAATTGCATTCCTGGATTTCTTGTTCCACGACGAACTGCGTTGTTAATATTAACTTTTTAAGTGAGTTCAACGACTTACAGTCAAATTTGACTGCAAGTCGTGCAACTCACTTTAAGAAGTTAATATTAAATTGCATCAAAAAAATTACTTTTATTAAATAAAAATAAGGAATATTTCATAAAATATTTCAAAACAATAGATAAATAGAAATTGAAATTGGTCAGTGATCAAATGACATAGAAATGGCTGTCTAAAATATCCCCCACAGAATTAAGATCTTGGATGTCAGACAGATCTCAACTTCTATTTATCTATTGTTTATTATAGTTATCTATAGCAATATTTTATGAAGTGTTTCTTCTTTTTATTCAATAAAAGTAATGTATTTGATGAAATTTAACCGCTTTGCACTAAAATATATAAAAGTAGGCTACTGAATTTTGAGTTTAGATCTGATCAAATATAGGAAGATCTTGGATCCAATAATTTGCTATGAAATATCCCCCTATGTGTAATAATTTTAAGCAAACCTACTTGTAAATTTTGGCATTTGCTTAGGGTTGGCATAGGCTCGAATTTTGTATTTTATTTAATTTTCTATTGGTCTGTTTCCATCTCCATACCGTAAGAAGAAAAAAAATATAATTGTCCATATTTTTTCCTGAAACTTGGTTTTAATTGTATTGAATATCACTTTAGCCTATTTCGTCTTTTGTAAGTGAAAATTTAAACTAATAACATGATAACATATTTAACCTTTTGTTTTATCTTTTGACTCATATTCTTAGTTTTGAAAAAAATTACAAACTACTAACCCTCAGCCTCTAGTTTTGTAACAACCTAGATGAAAATAAAAATAAATATCCATTTAAAAGTATGAAGATTGAGCTTGCTAGACTTGCACCATTAATAAAGATTTATTAGTCTCTGCATGTTATCCCGTAATAGTCATACCGTATAGCATATGTTTTTGCAAGAAAACTTCTTATTTTTAGGACAGTGAACAATTTGATGACTCAGACACAGACCCGATTTGGTTCCCGTCGGATGCTGAAGATTCCTCAAATGATGACCATATTATTCACAGAAAAGAAAAAGATTCATTCAACCAGGATGAGATGAGAGGTGAGAGTTATATTAGTTTATTGACATGAGCGTTATATTGTAATTTGAAAATTATCTTTGCAACCTTCTTGGGCGTCATATTGTTAATAATTTATTTATAATTCATAAATAATTTTATTACTTTTCACTTGCAATGCAGAACTGACTTGTTTGATTCGCGGACGCGTTTGACCGCTGATGATGAACAGTTAGCTCGAAACGCGTCCGCGACTCAAACAAGTAAGTTCTGCATTGCAAGTGAAAAGTTTTCAAATAAATTAGGATCATAAAATCACGTTTAGGATCATAATTTTAGTTACTTGAATGAATCCTGTAAATTCCAAAACAAAAAATCGCAAATAGGCTTCACTGTTTTTACTAAGAAAAGTTTTTGAAGTAGTTACTGTAAATTACATATAATATAAGTTTGTTTATGAAAAATTATGGTTAATGAAAGTCTTTCTCATTATATTAACAATTCGATTTTGCTGGTTGTAAAACACTCAAATCAGTTGAATAAATAGTTCATTAACAGTATGCAGTATGCTGAAAAGCATTGTTTCTTAATTATAATTCTTTCTGTAGGTGGTCAAATCTGTCAGGGATGTAAGTTATCTGGAAAAGTATAAATCATACATAGATGAAGTCAAACTTAAAATAGAATCATGGAAATTGGAAAAAAAGAAGGCTGTTAAGCAAGGTCCGATTAGCAAAGCCAAAAGACTTGCAAAAAAAATGAAAAAAAAAATACCAGAATACTACTACAGAAGTTACTTGTAAAAAGTTAGTTTGCATATGCTGGAAAAGGTGAGATGCTAATATAGAATTTCTTCACTTTATTTGAATATTTTTTAATCAAGAAACAGCTACCTTATTTAGCAAAAACTATACTTGTTCAATTCCGTAGAATTTATATTGATTTGTGGAACCTTTCCATAATTGAAATAACTTAGAGATATTCTATTTCCATGGTATAAACAGTTTTTACAATTTATACAGTGGGAATCGACAATTTCTCTGTTATTTCAATTTCAACTATACTTGTTTCTAAGTAAACTATTTTTGAAACCAATCTCAAGAAGAGATTCTTGGATCTCTTGATCTATTATGATCTGCGGTGTTAACATTAACTTTTACACTAATTTTATTGAATAGATTGATAATTTTTTGATAAAAAAATGAAAAATTTGACTAAATTTGTTAAAATTAGTGTATAATTTAATTAACTATTCGTTTTTAATGCAGACCAATGGTTCTACTTGTTGATAGAACAAAAGGACTGAACGTTTTCAGACCAGTGGACTACAACAAAAGTGAACGCTAGGACTGCATTTTTCACAGCCAGGAAAGAAACTGATGGGAGTATACGACAGGACTACATTCACGTAGACCAAATGTGTAGCTTCTGTTAGTTATATTTCTGGTTGTATTTCTGGAGTATACGATAGGACTACATTCATGTAGACCAAATGTGTACTTCTGTATTTATATTATATTTCTAAGTGAACTCAAAACTTCCTTTATCACAGCAAATGTTTCTAAGGCCAAAAAAATTCCCCAACGATTTTTAACATGAAATATTTCAGATTTCTCTACGTAATTCTTCTATGAGTGAAGTTATGTACAATTTTACTTATAAATATTAGTATATATAGACATCTCAATAAGTTTTTTTCTGATTTTCGAACCTCCTATGGGCTGAGAGTTGGGGGTAGGTAATAATTTTTGTTAAGGATTATGATGCTGTGAACTCATTTTACAGGTCTTCTAAAAAGGTAGTGAGGATTTGGATTATGCTGGTTTTGAATTCCAGTTTTGAAGTGATAATTTCCGAAATTTCTTAATTTTCAGGAACATCTAAAAAGTAGTGAGAATGTGGATTGTGCTGGTAATTCACTGAATTCTGTTTTGAAGTGACAATTTCCGGAAATGAAAGAGAAGAAACTGCAGGTCAAAAGAAAATTCAGGTAAAAAAATTTTATTTCCCTCTGCAGTTTTAATCCTTGTGTGAACTGTTGATCATTATTGAATGTAAGTTTATAAATCTTGCATTTTACAACAGAACTTACGGTCTGTGAGCTGTGAGTATATGCGGACGCGTTCCAGGACCTGAGTCTCATCTTCAGCACACAGAGACTGGAGAGTACATAAATACTGATTTTAAATTCTGATTTCAGTAGGTTTAGAAGAAGCTGTGATATGGTGAAAAGGTGGGAAAAGAATGTCCACCTTTTCATCATCTCACAGCTTCTTCATAAATAATGTTGTAATACCATTAATAAACATATAAAAAAATCTTACTTCAGTTTGGCTTTTTAGAAAACTTATTTCATTAATTACTAAATAATTCACTTTTACATACTTTTCAATGCAGTTTTGGAATTTCTTATTTATTTTGGTTGTTGTATATGTCCAATTGTGGGTGATCAGTAGTATAGTATCTGCCATTTTAAGACCTGATGATTACTATTACTAAACACATTTGTGTTCCTTTTTTTCTGTTTCTGTTAGTATTATAATTTTCTAATAAATATTCTTTTCTTTCTATTCTAGAAGATGTGTACCGTTAAGAAGAATTTGGTCAACCCCTGCTAAGTCTGAGATGTACAAAGAATTTGGTGAAAACATATTTATTAAGATTCCTGTTTCTTGGAAATTAGTGAAAAAGTTTGTGGACAATAACCAAATTGTTCAAGATGACAACAAAGATGTTAATAAAACGTGTTATTTCATACAACACCGCATGAAAAAAGGAGTTTCACCTAAATTTTACAAATTCGAGACTAAGCAGCAGTAAAAGAAAAATAATGGTGGCAATGTAGTTAACTTATCTTCAAATATATGTTTCCCTATGGGAAAACTTGTGTGGGAACACTTCAATAAATAATAAATCATATATAGCTTACTGAAACCTAACACATTCACACACTCATACTCATGTCCACTTGTACTCTTCCTCACAAAAACAAAAAACAAAAAAATGAATAAATTATCTCTATGGTGGCTACTTTTCCCTTATTAGTTCTATTCTTTTAATTTTGGCTATCGTTTTTAATACTGAAGTGCTGTTAACCAGTCTTTTACAAATTTAAATTAATTTATAAATTTTGACATTGATTAAGAAATGAAGTCACTTGTTTTATAAAATATAGGGTAAACCTTATACTTAATACATTTTCAAATTAATTTAGAGAAACGTCATTTGCATTATCTGGACGTTATTCCCTTGCTGTTAGTGGAAGTGAATTGTACAGTTTTATTGCTATGTATTTGAAGTGGCGCCTGGAATGCTCTAATCTAGGTTTTGGTAGGTTAATGTCTTGTGAATTCCTAAGGTTTATTTTTCTCTTCATCTGATGGAGATCTAAATTATTTTCAACAAGATCCAGAATTGATTTGTATAAGAAGGCGTGTCTTACTGCCTTACTGGTAGTATTGATAATTCTCTGAAAAGCGTCATTGATTGAATTGTTTAGGCTTATTACAAACTATTTTGATTATGTATGTTTCTGACCAGTAATCACAGGTTTAATACCTATATGAACATTGTACGCACTTCCATAACACATCAATCCATAGTTTACAGAACTAATAAGTGCATGATAGCTGTAACAACACCTCCTTTGGACATGACTGTTTGAGGTAATAAGATTTCCTGATGTATACAAATAATTCATTTTCTATCTTTTGTTCATGATCTGACCAATTAAGCCTATCATCTAATACAACGCCCAGATACTGGACCGTACTGGTTTTCTTTATTAAACTACATCGAGTTTGTTATTTCAAGTTGTTTTTCCATTGATTAACCAAATATGGTATGAATCATTGTCACTGTATGGCAAAATTCATATGATTATATCATAGATAAACCATAATTATATAAAATTTAGAAAGAAATTTTAATTGAAATTTATCACTCACTTGGTTTGTGACATTGTTTCGCGCTGATTTTACTCATCTTCAGGCAATAAAAGGACTGTAGAACAAGGTATGAAGTAGGTTATGGGTAAGGGTGAGGAGGTATTGCAGGCGGGAGATTTGAATTAGAATGTACAATAAAATGTGTGAGTTGAAATGGAGTTGGTTTCTTTGTGCACCATAAAAATGTTTGACATTACTCCACTAGAAGGTAGCGTGATAGTTCAACCTTCTTACTTTTTCTAAACAGTAAGGGACGTTGAATGAAAAATAATTTTGTTTTTAACTGTATTTTAATAATAATTGTTATATTTTCAGGCTAATCATTAGATCAAGTTTTTGTTTAAGTAAACTATAAAGTATAATACCATGAATGTTCTAATGTAATTATATAATACAATGATGAATTTTTCACAATAACTTTACAATTTTTATGTAATAACAGGATTTGAATAATTATCATTTAGCTTGTAATAATCATGTAATAACCACCTTATCAGAATTATTATGCGTTATTAGATGTGATTCGTATATTACCTGGTTATAAATTTGAAAATTTTATTTGTGTGTCATCTGATGAGTTATTTTATTACCGTACTTCAATTTAAATTTTTAAATGACTTGTCCATTTAAACTTCTGCAATTAATTAAAGTATAATTTTGGGCATTTGACATTTATTAAATTTGAAAATGTATACATTTTTTATGAAATAGACAGTTTTTACTAAATTTGATCTTTTCATCTTTCCTTTAAAAATTTGAAGTATTGACATGCTACATGTTATATATGTTTTTGGAAAGTCTAACCCTAAATGCTGGAACAATGCTTAGCAAAGGCATGGGTATTATCCCAACCAGGCCGCACACTGAGGGAACAGAGACTCATTTGCTTTCTCCATTGTTGGCATTGAGACTGCAAAGGAAGCAAATGAGTCGTTGCTCGCTCAGTATCTGCGGTCTTGCTGAGGCTACTGAAAAAAAATTGTTATGATAACTACAATGAAGTGAGGTATGACTCCAATGAGGTAAGACGTGGTTATTCTCTTTTCATTACAAACCATTATCTATTTATTATAATCTTATCTCCAGTCGTAGCACTTCAGTTCCATAGTAATGTACTTCTTTATAATTTGGGCTAAGATGATTTGCATTCACTCAAACCTCCATCGATTTAATTTTTCAGCTTTATTAGTAGAAGTAGACTATCTTATTTTTGATCAAGATCACAAAGTTGAAAGTTATGATTGCCAATCAGATTGTGGCTTGCAAATCAGTGATTGTATATGACTGCTTGAAAGAGCTCAATTTTAACAATAAACACTAAATTACTGAGTAATTTTCCTTCTTGTTTGTGTTGTACACATTGTCTTGTACAATTTTTGAACAAGCGTATAGCGAGTTCTTAGTTTTGACTCGAGGCTCGCGGCTTTGTAGATTTATCTTTGTGTTTCTTTGTATTTATGTTTGACGATAACTTTCGAATGCTTTGACCAATCAATTTCAAATTTTAATCGCTATAGGCTAAATAAGTTGCTAATTTCAAAATTAATAGTTCGTGAGCGAGTTCTCTAGCTCGGGGGGCTCCCTAGTATTAAATTATCAGTCTTGAAAAAAGTTATTCTGATTGATTCTTCAATCATAAAAAATAATACGGTTTTGAAATATACCATTGAAACTGTGATTATAACACTAACCTGAAGCTGAACCATGAACTTACGGTAGTGAGATGAGTCACTTATCAATAATTATCAGTTTTCCTTTTAGGTACCCTACCTATAAGAATATTTTAGACACAGGATATTATTTATATTACATTAAAGTTATTCGAACAGTAGTGAATTATCAAAACAAATAAACTATTTTTGCGCACCAGTTATTTACTATATCATGTCAGGCACTTCTGTCAAGAAAAAAAATAGGCCTAAAAACTTGAAAGAATAATATTGACAGTTATTAGAACTGTGATAGCATTTTTGGTACTTATCGGTTATCTTGGGAGGTCAGGACATTTGAATATTCAAATAAAAGAAAACTAGTTTATTCGAAAAAATAACATTTCTATATTTTGTAGAAATGAGAACATGTTAGTTACCGTATTTTATTTAGCGATCGACTCCGGCCATGCAGCGCGACTGTGACCTACGATACTCAACTGTGTAAAGCCGCACGGATATTTCGCGAAAAGCGATAAGCGGCATACAGGCCTAATTGGCGACATAATTTTCTTTACAGAAATCACAATAAAAACATAATTTCAATAATTTTAGATCATAATATTACTGGCCTCCCGAAAACCGATAAGTAATGTACACCGGTGTCGCATTTTCAATCGCAGGCGCAGGTGTTATTTATGTAGGCTGAAATTTACACAGCAAGCTAAGTTAAATAATTCGTGATAAATATTGATGCACCAGCATTATCTATATATATAAAAATGAATGTCTGTCTGTATGTATGTTCCCTATAGACTTCAAAACTACTTGACAGATCGATATGAAACTTTGGGAATATGTTGTGTGAATATATTGGGGATGGTATCTGACCATAAATTTTAATAGGGGGGCTAATAATTATTATTAACTAATCCATTTTACAGACCTAACCTACTGAACTTGCCGGCCATTAGGCAACCGAAATGATTGGACGAACGAAAAGATGAATAAATAAATAAATAATCAAGATGATCGTGTGTAATTCAAAGTAACAAAAATTGGCATTTTTACTCCATGCCATCCATTAGTGGCTAGCACTCACGCGTCTGGCGCTAAGGGTTCCGGGCTCAAATCCCGTTCCTGACAACTTTTTATTGTTCATAGTTTTCTACTCGAATTATTTTCTACGCTAGAATAATTAATTAAGATCGTTTGTATCATACGTGTTTTATTGTTTCTTATAATTCATGTAAGGTATTGTACATTTAAGAATATACAATATGTAGGCTACATTTACATCTGCAATATCTATAAAGAGTTGAGAGATTTAGGAAAGATGATCAGTTTAGAGGTTACTGCCAAAACAGAGCTCATGATGCTTCAATCACAGAGAAAGGACTATCACTATCAGTCCTTTTACTCTTTTCTCTGTGCTTTAATAAAAAAATATTACTCTTTTCTCTGTGCTTCAAGCTATCTACAATAGTATAAAATAGGACCGGTAGAATGCGCTGTAAACCTGGAAGCTATTTCAAGTAATCTACAATAGTAAAAATAGGTCCGGTAGAGTGCAATGTTTTTCTGGAAGCAATTTTCATTAGTCTTGGAAAGATTTTCAAAAGTGGTTGCCTCACAAATATAAAAGGTTAGTTTAATGAGAAATTTAATGAATAAAATATAATTTTTCAAACTGAGTTTTCTTGGAATTATATTCATCTCAAAATTGCAGCAACGCGCGACGGGTCAGCTACGGCAGTCATTTTATAAAATACAACTAGCGGTACCCTGCGTGCATTGCTGTGCCCGAGAGAAACACATGTGTTTTTCTGAAATGAAAGAGCGTATCCATCTTTTGAAAATGTGTAGTGTCAGCAGACTGAACCGAAAAATTGAAATCTTTTTCCAAAAGGTGTATTAAACATTAATTTTTGCCCAAGAGCCGTTTCTGATCAGTGATTGGAAATTATGTGGCATAACATTGAAAATAAAATATACCACTTACATAATAGACTATGCTGCTTACAGTCTGGTAAAAGATAGTAAATACACATACATCCTGGTGAGTCACAATTTTGTGCCTAATAAAAATATGAGTCACAAATTTGATTTTAGTGAGTCACAAATGTGTCTAGTTAGTGAGTCACAAATGTGGTACGAACATAATCCGTTTATATTATTGAGTCACAAATATGGTACGAACATATTCGGTATATATATATATTGTGGGATAGAAACATCCATTGTTTAAGTTTAAATAATATACATGGCGTATTCTAGTTTATAATATTTTATAGTTCTGTCACAGAGAATCAGATATTCAAACTGTGGTTCAGTTTATAGACTTCAGATTATGTGGGATAACTTGCAGTTTTGTGGGAAACATAGTGAAAATTTTGCTTGATCATAGTTTTTATTGACAGAACGAAGAGAGATGTCTCTGTTTCAAGTCGATCGTTTTGCATTTGTCTGTCTGTAACGCAATTACGGCACGATATGGTAAGGACCAAGTAATTAGAAGACAAGGTAGTGTTCAACCAAGGTTATTAAAAACAGGTTGCTTTTATTAACCTTGATGTTCTACAGCATGATGCACAGTAGCAAGTTACAGTCAGCTGATGCAGTGGCAACACCCAGGTATTTTTTCACGATATCGCCTACATTTTACATGTCTTTTTCTCAAAATAAATATGCTTTTTAGAAACTTGGGCGTTTCTTATGGTTTATAGTATATCTAACTGTTAACGTACGGCATTTTTATACGATCATACAATTATTTAATTCAGAGCACTTGATAATGTTATGGGATGTACATCAAATCAAGGATAGTTCTTCTCGGGTGTTCAAGTTATTATATTCGTCTTCAAACTGACTTCAATTATGTTTCAAGTACTGTGGAAGATTAAATATTCAATTTTTTAATAAAATGGTTTGGAGAAATAGATATGCAATTCCAGTAAGCACATAATAATTAGTAGGAAGGTCAATTAATTGATTAAAATTGATGAAATATTGTTACGGGTTCTAAGTATAAAATAACGCTGGCAACACTTAAATTTATCACTCGCACTTTATTTACACAAATAATCACAACACTCACTGATCAGTAATGTCTCACAGAAAAAATAAACAATTAAAAACAGATAAATCGATATTGTTCAACTGATAATGAGTTTTCAATATTACCACAAAAATCAATCACTAAATGTCAAAAGGCCGATCCAATATTAAATAATAACTGTACAAGAAACTGTCCAATAATATTCAAAAAGAAACGTCGAGGAAGAACAATTAACTTACGTAGCACAAGTCCGTAATACAGTAATAGGTAAAAGAATTATCACAAAAACCTGTCAAAAGAATTATCACTACGGACAACGAAAGTTCGTTACATGGTTTGTAAAAGAGCCAACGGGATTGCACTGTCCGTATTAACAGGAACTGTCACTACTGCCACTGAACTACTTGTTTATCACGACGAATTTCAAACAAGACTGAACAAACTTACAAAAGTCTCCCTCTATTTATATAATTTTCCATAATTGAGATATCTCTCGATTTTTCTATCAACTTCTACCGATTTCTAAAATAAACCATGAAAGGCCTTCACACCTTCCACAATATTCGATAAGATTCCATTAATGTCTAATAAAACAACTAGAACATTCTACAAAGTACAAAGTAAACACCATAAAAGTGTCAAAAGCAGAATAATTAATTGTTTAGAAGTAAACATTTACATAGCAGATAACACCGAGAGCCACTGTTTCTTCTTTCTCTCTATTCTCTCCATTTTCATATTCGCTACAATATCTTTTTTCCAATCAATTTCGATAAAAAATGTAATATTTAATATTTCATAGTATTTTTAGATGAATGAAATTACTTCAATACCCCAGAAGTACTATTCTTGATGGGATGTACATCCTATAACATTATCGAGTGCTCTGAATTAAACAATTGTATGATATTTAACAGTTAAATATACCATAAACCATAGGAAAGTTTCTTAAAAATCATATATATATATATATATATATCATATATCATATATATATATATATATATATATATATATTGAGAAAATTACTTATAAATTTATGCAATTTAACATGTAAATGAGAGAAATCGTGAAAAAATACCCGGATGACGTCACTGCATCAGCTATCAGGGCTCGACTGATGAGCTGAGATGCGCGTGAACACTACCGTGTCTTCTATCTAATTACCTTGGTAAGGACTGCATCCAAATAAATCTATTCAGGTGATAGATTATGACTGCCAGGCAAGTTTATTCTTCTGCAATTCCGCAGACATTATCGTCGTATTTTCTCCTCCAAATGGATGTTAAGAAGCAAATTGATACATTTTAGATAATCTTGTGTCATTGGTTAATGCTAAAAAACCTCAAGTGTTCATTGAAGGAAGGGGGACTTGCTGATATTGTCTGCATAAAGGATATGAAAACTTGTCATGCAAACTAAAACTGTAGGTCCAGCTCATCAATCACCATCATCCAACTCATTACCCACGCACCTATGAGGGCTTCATCCTCCAAAAAAACATAAAAAAACAAACCCGGATAGAGTTCTTATTTGGTAGCAGATTGTGTAAGATGATTTGTACACGACTAATTTCCATACATAACGGAAGATTAGATGAATTATTGTTCTTGCGATTTTTGTAAAAATACAGTTCTAAATTTATATCAAAAAACGGCACTCTTTTTGAGTCACCCTATAAAATCATATTTTTCTCGTTCATAGTAGACATGCTTGATAATGATTTCATTTTATTTAATGTTTTTTTTTTTTTTTTTAATATTTAGTTTCTAGTGCTTTTCCTATTATAAATCTCTAATGAATTTATTGTTAGTAAATAGTAGATAGGTAAATTGATAAAAAACCAGCCAGATCTAGCAGGAATCTAACCCGGGACCATCGAGTTGACGAACCAACAGACTATGACTGACGTGATTAGACAATCTAATGTGTTAATAATATTAAAAATGAATGAGAAATATAAATAAATAAATAAATAAAATACATACTTGAGAAATAATTCCAGCCCAGTTTGTGAGACGAGAACCGTGCCATAGCAGTTTTCTATTGGGCAATTTTTTGAACGGCTTGTAGCGTTTCTCTTCATCTTTTCTGTTGACTTTGAACACCTAAAAAAATATTAATTTGTTTGATTGATCAAAAAAGAATTAATAATTGAAAATAATCAATTAATTAAGATACAAATATAGGGATGGGGAAGTAACCAGATAAATAATTTGTTTTTGAATCTTTTAATGCAATATTTTTTTGCAAGAAATCCTTGAAAGTCTCTTTCTCTGAAGGGTTTTAAAGGCTTCCTTAGCCTTTATTTAGAGAAAGTCCCTTTCTCTAAAGCTTTTTCTAGTTTCTTTTGGGGTAAGATTGTGAATACGAAGAAGTAGGAAAATATGAAAACGAATGAAGTAGAAGAAGAAACGTGGAGGAGAGAAGAAGAAGAACATGCGAGGAAGAGAGAAGAAGAAGAAGAAGACGAAGGAGGAGCAGGAGAAGAAAAAGAAGAATACGAAGGTGGAACAGGAGAAGAACAAGAAGACAGAAAAAATACGAAAAGGAGAAGAAAAAGAATAACAATAATAATAATAATAAAGAAAAAGAAAAATAATAAAAAGAAGAAGTACAAGAACATTATTTTTTTATTAATTTCGAATTCCTCAAGTGCTATTACTTATACTAAAGACTTCCGCAATAGTGGTTAAGGCGCCCGATTTGATTCAATTGGGAGGTCCGCGGTTCGATTCCCGGCGGTGACTGATAATTTTGTACATTAGAATTCATCGATTTCCATCAGCTATTCATTGCTGTTGTCAATATCCGCCATTTTAGAGAACTTTTTTGAGAAATTCGAAATTAATAAATTATGTTCTATATATTTGTCAGGTTAATAAATTGTCAGTTCCTTCATAACTAAATTATTTTGCTCTTATAAAATACTGAACAAAACAGTACTTACATCAAGAATTTCGAGTTGATACTGCTGGTGAGTGGCTGCGTGAGTGTTGGTGACATACTGTTCGACAATTTCGAACTCTTTGCAAGCCCGGTCCAGTGCTTCGATTTCTGCGTTGAGCCGACCATAGTGGGCATCCAGCGTGTGTTTGCCCTCCTCCTCGCCGGTTGATAGGAAGCTGTAAGCCACCTGCATCTCAAGAAGGCTGTCCAACATCTCCATTTTTGTCTAAAAAAAAACAAAAAAATAACAAATAAACTCATACTACGAAATTTCTACATAAGAAATTTGTAATGAATAGATAAATAAATAAATAAGGCAAACAGGCTTAATCTTCAAACAAAAATACAAGGAGCATATATATCTGCCCTCACCAACTCCATTGAATGTTTTTGATATTGCCGTGTATTCGCATAGGGACCAGAGTAATTATCGCAATAACATGACTGCTTACCCGTATAATACGAGACATGAAGAGCCGACACTTCGGTACCCCGTGCCTAGGCTGAATTTGGTCGAGAAGGCGCCATTTTATTTCGGTACAAAGATTTTAAATTGTTTACCCAAAGTTGTCAAGACAAATTCGTTAAGGAACTCAGGAGGATGCTAATTATTGATGCCAGTTCTTACTCGCTGGCTGACTGTTTCGAGTTTTTTCGGAGACAAGATAATGTTGAGCAGAGTGTACCTATTAATATATGTTTTCATAGATGAACGAACACCTGATAGAGCTGATAAATTGGATTAGTTAAAGTAAATTGGCATGTCACACGCTGTGCGAGCCTAGCTCGATAGCTCCGGCTTAACGTGACTATCAACATAAACTAATCTTTTTTTATTTTGATGCCCACATGAGTCTGGAGACTTGTGCGTGGGTAATGAGGTAAATGGTTGAAAGATGAAAAACACCCATGGCTGAATGAGATTCGAACCCAAGGCTGCAGGAAACAACGCCAGTCAGAGCCTTATCTTATCTCAGACAAGCGCTCCAACCAACTGCGCTACCAGAGTCTATGCAGATCATTTACTAGAACAAGGACACAGGCACATAGACTTTGAAAATAGCAAAGTTATCCTACACATACTCAGAAAAGGCCCGAAACTAAACACTGAAAACTGAAAATTTGAAATCTATGGACACATAATTGAGCAAAAGTTCATAAATTTTAATGAACAGACTACTTTCAATCACACACACTTTTCAACCACGTTCTCATGCTAATTCCTAATTCATTTGAATTTCCCATCATCAACCATTTGAATGACAACCACGTTCTCAAGCTAATTTCTAATTCATTTGAATTTCCCGCCAACCACCGTTTGAATGACAGCTGAAAAGAGACCTGCACGATCATCCAGGCACTGATGATGGGCTCCAGCCCGAAAAAATGTTATGCCTCATTTAATTTTTTTACTTTCAATTAACTTAGAACTGTTCTCCCTGTTAATGAAAAAAATTCAGCTATTCTACTAGCAGATCGTCATGAATAACCAAATACCAAGTTGAAAATTACCCTGATAATTTCGATATCATCCAAGAGCTTCGGTTTGTCGGTTCCAAAGAAATGTGGCACCAGGGTATAGAACTGGTTGGTGGCTTCAATAAGAAATGGCTTCTGGTTGACTTTCAGTTCACCCTCGTTCTTTTCGATCAGCCCTTGTAGTTTTGACAGAACGGAGTAAGCTTTCATTATTTGCGATTTGCTGATTTTTCCCAGAGGCATTTTTTCAAGATCCAACTGAAACCCAGAAAAAAATCATATATATTTTAAAAAATTACAAAAAAATTCAATTGTAAAACGTTGAATTTCTTCTTCCACTACGAACTGTACATATATTAAACTTTTTAGAATAAAAACTCAATGTGGTGTTTTCTTCTAAAAAGTTTTTATTTTTTATTCATTTATCACTTCTACATGCCATTGATCACACAATTATGCAACAAAATTGTTTATATATGGCTAAGTTATAAAGTATATAGGAGGTTATAAAGTGTTGTCAATACAGCTTACGTTATTCCACCTCCCATCAAAGCAGTGTCATAACGAAGCTATTTTAACAATACTGTCACTTTTCAGTGTAGAAGTCTGGGTCATTAAAGAAAATTTTTTTAAAAATATTATTAAATAGTTGAATTTCTTCTTCCATCACCAACGGCACGTGTTAATTAAACTTTTTAGAATAAGAAGACTGCAATGTTCTGATTTATCCCAAAAAGTTTCTATCTATGACTACGGTATGAAGTAGATAAGAAAGGTTGAAAAGTGATGTCAATACCGTTTACTTTATTCCATATGTCATCAAAGTAGTGCCATAATGAAGCTATTTATACACTGCTGTCACTTTTCAGTACAGGAGCCTAGACCAATCAGAACTCAGGATTTCTTGAAAACAGTACCGAAATGAATGTTAAGCAAAAGTCACCTCATGTGATTTAAACATTTTGAAATCAGACTGGATTTCAAATCGGAACTGTTGATAACTATCACGTATTGTAGGTTATGTTATATTTTGGGTAAGTTATTGGTTTCATAAGTGAAATTAAATGTGATTTATTGGTGTTCGGAGATAGATAGTTTATTCTCAAATAAATTAATTTTTAACAAAATAACAACTATTAGCAGTTGAAAGAAACAAATAAGCTATACAGAAACTAAATAAAAAAATACAAAATTATATTATTTACTGAAAGAATTTTTAAGAACATACATTCCAGCACACAAGATATTATATTGTATGCAACGATTGTATTATGGTTGTCTTGAATCAACACGTGATATGTTTAGAGCACTCTCACTCCTCGTTAAAAGGCAGTCACAATAAAATCGTTGCAAAAACGACTATCTTAATATTATTAAAACTTGACATTTTCATTAAGAACTGCGCGAATTAATAAAATGTTGTAGAATATGACTGCAATATTTGTTCTGAAAGGTTTTATTAAAAAGCTATGAGAACAGATGGGCTAATGTTAATAATTATTGTAAATATTAGAATTTAAATCAAGTAAAAATATTACCTCGAATTCCACCATGGCTTTCTTCATTAAATTCATATCAAACAACATTAGAAGAAGTTCTTGGACCGGTTTACTCAGAGTGGAGTTAGTTGCGCTCAGAGAGCTCAATTCAACATCCTAGAAAACATAATGAATCTCTCAGAAAAACAGATATCAGCTAAACAAAAATCAGAAGATGAAATAAATAATACAGAATTATAAAAACATAATTATTGTTAAGTTCATGGCAGTCTTGCTGGTATCGGTAAATGAAATTTTACCAAGAAACCAAGGCGCTGACAGGTCCATTCAAATTCATTAACGTTCAAAAATGTTAATAGACCAATCAGACGCTTCAGTTCATGGTATAATCCTATTTACCGGTAAACGGTAAGGCTCCCATGAACTCAGCCACTGTTGTCAATGTCCGCAACGCGGACGTTTTCAGTGTGATTCAAGGCATTGAAAGAAATTTCGAATATATTTAAGAAATAGTCGAATATATTTGGCAGTTAATTAATTGAAATATCGAATCACCCCACTATACCCGCAACATACGATAGTAAGGTCTCACAATTATAAAAAAGTCGAGTTATTTCTAATGTCATAGTCATAGATATTAATGAGGTAAGATTATTCGTAAGATAATGGAACATTTTATAAAGATATTACAGAAACAGTTGTTGAAATATTTGTCCAGTTCATGGGAGCCTTTTCCGGTTAAAATTCTTGTAGTAAAAGATGAATCTGAGTGATTGGCCGCTTTCTGAGCGCGGGTCAGGCAATTTTGATGTTCAGTCACAAGCACTAGGGACTGCGCTTGGAAGGGTGACCGGCAAAAAATAACACAACGTTATCTGCTTTATTATCAATTAACTTGTGATTCGAAGCCCACCTAAAACTGTAGGCTCACCACCCATAACATCTAAATCATACACTTATTGTCCACGCACAAGTCTCGAACCCATGTGGGCATCATCAGCACAAAAAAATGTATCAACTGGGTACCTGTTTATTATCACCGTAGTCCATATCCAGAATGTACATTTTCCCGGGCACTTTTTCGAAATGTTTATGCATTTCCCACATGTTGCCAGATTTCTCCTCGAAAAGAGTACGGAATGTTTCTATTGCCTTGTCCAAATTCGAATATGAATCCAATTTGTCACCTCCAATAGTTGTGCCGATCCTACCCCACGATCGGAACAGCCAATACCTGTACAGCAAGACAAAAACACACATTGAATATAAAATAGCTTCACAAAAACGAAACTATTGTTCACACCAATATCAAAAACAGCAAAAATGTAGCAAGATTCTCGATTTTTCCCAGAAATTAGAATTAACATCAGAAGAGGTCCAGGTGAATGATAGCGGTAGGAGGAAAATAAGGAGAAGAGGGCTTGAAAGAAAAATGGGAGTAAGAAAGAAGAGAGAAAAGAAGGAGAAAAAAGAAGAAAGGACGTAGGAGGGTAAGGAGAAAGCGAAGGAGAAGGAAAAAAGGAGATGGGGAAGTGGAAGGGGAAGAAGATGAAGTAGGGATAAAAGATGAAGAAGGGGGATGGGAGGAAGAAGATGAAAGAGAAAAGACGTTAAGAAGAAAAACGAAGGAGAATGGGAAGTAGAAGAAAAAGATAGAGAAGGCGAGGAAGATGGTGAAGTGAAAGGGGGAGGGGAAGAAAAAAAAGTTGAAAAAGTAAAAGAAGAATGAGAAAAACAAGAAAAAATTAAAAAGGAAAAATGATACAAGATTCTTGATTTTCTTTTAAATTTGAACTGACACCAGACAAACTAAAAAAAGTAGAAAAATGATAAGAAAAGGGAGAAAAATCAAGAAAGAGAAGGAGAAGAAGATGGAGAATAAGAAAAGGAAGAAAATGATGAAGGGAGAGGAAAAAGAAGATTGTGGTGGAAAAGAAGGAGGAGGAGGAGGAGGAGGATGAAAAGAAGAAGATGGTGAAGAAAAAAGAAAATTATAAGAAGAGGAAGATAAAGAAGAAATAAACAAGTTCAATTAGAATATAATGCACTAGTAAGCATTGTTAAGTACAATCTTTACCGTATTCAGATAAGCTGAACAGTCTTAATCTTGTTTAAAAGTTTTCTATGTACGAGTAATAATAAGCATTGACCAATGCAATTGATTTTTGTAAATTACTCTACCTAATTTCTATGTATAACAAATAAATAAACAATTTTTTTAGTCAAAAATACAAAATATTTCTTACATAATAAAAAATCTTTACAACTAATGAAAAGGTTTGCATCCCGAGGCTACGGAGAGCCTGTGTGGTGTGCACATGAAGATATTGTTATGAAAGCAAACAGGCAGTTAGTCACGCACTTGTTCTATTTAAATCATTCCATTGTTTTCCCGAACAGACAGAGCTGCAATTTTATTCCTTTCGTTCTCACTCATTAAATGTCTTTCTCACTCCTATTCTTCAAGTCTGCAACTCTCTCACTCAATTGATTTCTCGAGACTTCTCATGATTTCTTCAGACTTCTAGAACATCCGAGGTCTAGTACATTCTTCTTGAAAATTCTCGAAGTGTCTGGTGAGCTCCAACTCTTGGAATTATACAACTACAACAGCTATATAAAGGAGTCCACATGAACCAGACAGTCAGTTCTACAAAAGCTTGCGTGACAGATTGTATTACGGATCTCGTAGAAGAGATAATCCAGTGCCAGTGGAGTAAACAATGCTCGTTTCCAGTGTATAATGCAGAGACAAGTGTTTACTGTTTATGTAGCTTACTAATAGTTTAAAGACGCTGTGTAAAGTGATATTATTTGGGACTGACAAATAACGAATTGGACTGTGTTTTGTAAGTGATTAGTGGCTCTTTTTGTCATTTCTTTCTACATTATTGTACAGTTTATTGGACTCTAGTTTCTTTTGTTTTTGATCAGCCTGTAATTACTTATTCATTAATTCTTGTAAATAATTACTGAAAATAGCTATTAGCTTGTCATTTGATGATCTGTTTTTATTTAATTAATTGAACTTACAAATATTGGTGTGTAAATAGACTAATTTGTGTAAATAAAGTGCAAGTATGAACTTTAGTGTTGCCAGCCTTATTTTAGACATTAGAACCCGTAACAATATTATAATAAGAGTATAAGCTCTAGAAGAGCTGAAGGTCCGTGCGGTCAACAGGAAGTAATAACTTCAAGAAAGATATAGATACTATAAACACACTATTACGAAAACAATTCAGGATATTAACAATAGATCCACTGCTAAATGATTCGCGGTTACACATTATAATTCTAAATGTAATTAAACAAGAATATCATAGAATACACTGACAGTGTCAAGAGAAAAGAGGTATGATTTTAAAGTTTTCAAAAAGTGGTTTTCCTCTGTATAACTCTTATGTTATTAGGAAGGCTATTGTGAAATTTGGGTGCAAGATATGCGAAGAATTTTTTGAAAAGAGAAAGATTGGGCCTTGGAACATAATTGTTCAATCCACTTCTCAGACTTATGCTAGTACCCTTTATATCATTTCGCTGTTTATTACTTGTATTATAATAGACCTACAATACTTTATGATCACACAAATTCTTCAAAGGCAATATTTTGAAATATTCGCAAAATATATTTTATATTCGCCAAAAATGTTTTTGTTATACTACAATTATTGTATTCAGTGTAGAGTAACAGTATTTGTAAAGTTCTAAAATACATTTTCAAACAAACAGATTAAGAAAATAAACTTACTTTTTCTTTTTGGAGTCGTTCGATTCCAGTATTTGCAGTTTGTAGTAAGAATTCTTGTCCCTCTGCACATCAGTTAGACCAAGTACCACTGAATAGATGTCGCCACCTGACTTGTAGACATGGGCTTCGTCCTGAAGTCCACTATCGGGGTCTACGGCTGTTCCTCCCTGTACCTTCAATTTCACCGTTGATGAGCCACTCTTTGTGTACATGCCTATTAGGCATAATAAGGTATTTATATTAAAAAATAAGAGAAAATTTATAATACGTATCACAAGGAAAAGTCAGCAATTCGCACCCCCGATTCAATACTATTGTAACTCAAAAAATCCATTTTTGAGTTGTATGCATCATGAGATTCTTTGTAGTAGTTTCTATATTGAGCAATAGTATTGTAACTCAAAATTCACTACATCATATGTAATACACTCAAAATTCACTACTACTTAATATGTAATTCACTCAAAATTCACTATTACATTCATTATTATGTAAATTAAAAATAATGTAATAGTGAATTTTTCAGTTACAATACTATTGCACCGTATAGAAGCGACTATAAGGAATCTCATGATGTTTACAACTCAAAAATGGATGTTTTTGAGTTACAATAGTCTTGAAAGGGGTGCGCATTATACCCAAATGATAATAATAATCTAATTTTATTTTTAAAAAATCTATATTAAAATGTGTTAGTAATCAAGAAACCAAAAACATATTTTAAAGTCGCGGACACAATATATGAATGAATATTTGAGAGAAAATGAACAAAAATAACACAAGAATTATATGAAAGATGCAGATAATATCAGAAAACGCCCAATGAAATTTGCTATTAAGTAAGTATCAAGATTTAATTGATATTACTGTAGAAATAAGCTTCTATTACAACATAAATATATCGTTTATTTCTATTAAAATAGAATATTTTTATATTCTATTATATAGAATTCTATTAAAATGTGTAGACTTTCGCTACAGCTCCGTATTGTCAGAAACGTTCATTTTCTACTTGATGTTCAAAAAGAATTTTACATTGATTTCAATAAATTGTAGAACCTTTCCATTGTGTTATAAATAAAACTAGATGATTTCAAGTACAATATTGGTTCATATTAGCGTACACATAGACTTGAAAGACAGAAATGTATTGTTTATTTAAAAAATAGAGCTAAAAATGCATTACAAGGCCATAAAATAACGGGAAACATCATTTCGTACTTACGATGATCGATTTTATTGACTATTAAAGAAAAATTTGGGCAAAATTTACGTTAAAATTTATTAAACGGAATTACAATAAGGAATTGTTTCTACAGTTCAGTTAATTATTGCACGATTAATTATTTTAATCGTTGACAGTGGTCCTACCCATAACAAATCACATACATCTATGAAATTTTCTTGGTACTGGAATAGTTAAATTTTTTGTCAGCAGATATCCAACATCTATTTAGTCAATGATATTCAGATAAAGTAAAATCAAGTTTAAAATAAAGATATTCACTGTAACAAGTGAATACATTTTTTTGGACTCCTTAATGTATCCTTTAACTCAATACACTTCTATAAATCAAAATAATAACAATATCCAGATTATTCAAGGCGTTTTAATACCGTCAATACAATTTCATAAAGAAAATATTCATTGAATAAATGTTTCTTCAAAATTTCATAGGATCATACTAACTTTTTCCTGATTTTAATGCCTGCGACTTGGTATGTTGTTCCAGGGTTTTTTCAATGCGTTTCTTAGGCTGTAAACAATTGAAAAGAAACAGTGATTTGAGTAAAAAGGAGAAAATTCATTAGAGAGGAATAACATTTATTGAGCTGCAATAACAAATTCAAAACAAACAGATTTAATTTGAGCAAAAATGATAAATTTTAATAATAATAAATCTTTCATTCAATGAAGTTCACAAAGTGCACAAATTGCAAAAACGCAAATTTTACTAGATTAGATTGAAAGAACAGCTGAGAAAACAGTCATTGAATCAATACTGCTTGCTGAAAGAAAAGTCTTTGTAATAAATTAATTCTATAAGTAGGAAAAACGTTTCACGAGAATTCATATATATTATACTTTTGTAAAGTTTGAAATTATTAAAACCTATTTCTACCTAGAGCTGGGGAGAAAAAAATTAGGGAAAATGAAGTTAGACTTGAATTTTGAATTATTAGTTAATGCAAAGATTGTATTATGACTCCCTTTAAGACATAAATGAGTTCCTGGATTTCTTGTTCCATGACGAACTGCGTTGTTAATATTAACTTTTCATGTGAAATTTAACGACATGCAGTCAAATATTTGTTAAGAATAAGTATAATAACTCACTTAAACTGGCCGAGTACTTTCGAATCTATGAGATCCATCATCAGAGGCTCCTAGATCATCATGTCAGTTTTTTGGTTAGAAGTGTTGTGGTTTTTGTAAAATATGATCAAAAAGTTTGTGAGATTTAAAATTTAGTTGTTCATTGAGAATGTTTTGTTTATTGTGTGTGGTGTGTTTGTATATTTCAAATTGTTCCAAGGTGTTGAGTTCGTGTCCTTTAGATTTTATGTGTAGAATGTGTAGGTTGGTACTGATGTCGGTAAAAGTGTGTCCAGTTTGAATGATATGGTCGGCAAAATTCGATTCAGCTTTGGATGTGAGGGCCTGAAAGTGTTCCTTGTAACGTTGTTTGAATGTGCGGCCTGTTTGTCCTATGTAGAATTTGTTACAATCAGAGCAGTTTAGTTTGTAGATCCCTGGGAGATCGTATTTGTTTGTGTTCAGTGTGGTTTTGAGTGTAAGTGCATTTTGTATTTTGTTTTTTGTTCTGAATGAGATGGTGTGGCCGGCTTTTTTGAAGATTTTTGCTAGTCTGTGTGATTGTGGATTAATGTATGTCATTGTGATGTATTTTTTGTCAGTGGTGTTGGTGTTTTGTTTTTTGTTTCTTATTTTATGATTGAGTTTGTCAATTAGGTCGTGTTTGTAGCCGTTTTCTTGTGCTAGGTATTTTATTGTATTTAGTTCAGTGTGGTAATTGTCGGTGGAAAGCGGTGTGTTGTTGAGTCTGTGTAGCATTGACCTGAATGCTGAGTGTTTGTGTTGTGTTGGATGATTGGAGGTGCTGTGTATTAGGGTATCTGTCATTGTTGGTTTTCTGTAGATGTTGAAGCTGTGTTGTTGGTTTGTGTTCTTTGTAATTGAGAGGTCTAGGAAGTTTATTGAATTGTTTTTCTCATATTCAGCTGTGTATTGAATGTTCTTATGTATTTTGTTTATGTATGATCGAAGTTGTTCACA